>JARLTB010000074.1:7120000-7130000 GCA_030141615.1 Unio pictorum | reverse complement strand
TCGAAGAAGAAGATGTCGAAAACGACGGCGATGATCCTTCATCGTGACCATCGTCGAACGTGTACTTTTCAACCTGTTTTCCAGTCAAAAGATCGGTGTTCATTTCTATACGAGTCTGAAAAGAAAACAATGAAGAACACCAATAAGCGAGTAAACTCCGTCATTTTATCTAAAGTTCCCAGCCCAAGTTGAAAAGAAATCATGGATCTGTCAGTGATTAGACGTATTCAATATATTGTCAACAATGTACACATAGGGCGGTCATTCGTCCTGTTTTAAACCAGACTGTCCGCTTTTCTTGTTGTCCGTGCCGTTCCGAATTTGATATTTACAATGCATGAGCCAAGGAGTGTTCTCTAGTTCTGTCAAGGCCACGATATGTACATAGCCCTTATATACGGAGCATTTATCTCCCTTTATCGGTGTTAGGATCGTGTAGACAAGGCCATCACAATGATGCAATATCATGTAAAGGGGAAGGACGGTCATAGAGTGCACGTACTGATGCAACCTTGCATCATGAAGCTACAATGCGTTCTAATTACAAAATGTAAACAAGCGGGGTGATAGCATACGACAGGTGGAAATATGTCCGATGCGTGATGTACAATCATTATACCACAGCTATCTATAAATAGATTTCATAAGTATGTAGACTAACTGCTTAAATAAATTGTATTACGGTATCATATGACATAATGTGTATAAAAACTGCAGATTCACCTTTGAAAAGGTTTAAAATGTTATGTTTATTTGTGCAAGATATGAAGATATGAAATCAATTGGCAGGTTCTGATTAGTTCTAGTATTGCTGTATTCCTTACTTATCCTTTATATATATATATATATATATATATATATATATATATATATATATATATATATATATATATATATATATATATATATATATATATATATATATATATATGTATGTATGTATGTATGTATGTGTGTGTGTGTGTGTGTGTGTGTGTGTGTGTGTGTGTGTGTGTGTGTGATCATCTCGGGCTCTTTATATTTTGGTGTGGGCAGGGGTCGGGTGTGAATTGGTAGTGGATGGCAATTAGTTCAATTGGCCCTTACCAAACAAACCAAAGGAGAATGTATCGCACACACATGCGTATATTTATTTCTTTTACATCCGATTTATGAGCTTGTAGAAAAGGTCTCAATAGAGCAAAGGGGTGCGTAAAATAATGGCCCTTCCTTGGCCCCCAAAATTCAAGAATTTTCAAACACTTTGTTTATCAGGTAATACCGTGGCAAAAACTATCAGCATTTGAACATTTAAAAAAAAACAGATTCAGTTGATATTTCAGATTATTTGATTAATGTCATATGCACGTGCTCATGATGTCTCACTAACTATTTAATAGCATTTTTATGTTATAATTGAAGTAATTGAAAAAAATAAGCTGGTCCATATGCGTCAGTCAAACTCATACTTTTTTTTTTTTTTACAGAATATGATGGTATGAGTGAATAGCTTTCTTGAGTATCCTTTTGGTACTTGGATGATGACCATGTGAAAACGTAAAACAAAATAAGTGCGTCGGCGTTCATTGGAAGCTTGCATTTCTACAACGATAAAGTCTTAATCAAATCTGAACCGATGGCTTTGCTACAATGAACGCATACAATAAGCTGCCAAAGTGACAATGTATCCAGCGTAACATATATAACTATAATATAATGAAGAAATTAAATAAACATTTAAGTTTATTCGCACGTTCGTCAAAAGCCACACATTTCTCAATATTTATTTTATGAAAAGAGGTTTTCCACCTTTTACTTGTTATGAAAGTATTGTAGTGACTTGTCATTCCCTTTTTGATGTAGGGAGTTTTCTGCCGTATGTATGGAAAACTTTGTTTCATAGACTCTATTAGCAATGTTGTGTTCCATGATTAGAGGGAAGGATACGGAAAGAGAGAAGAGGGCAGGAGCTCCCCGATTCTCCACCAGTTATTATGCAAAGTTTGTTCACTTTATCATAACATTCTTCTCATTTCCTGCTATGAGAAGAAATTACTCACAAGTCAAGGAATGTCAATGTCCTTGGTGAGTGAGAGAAGAATTTCTCCTTAGCGCTTATGAATTGACTTTTCCACCACCAACAAAATAAATACTATGGAAAATGTTTTTCATAATATGTTAACAATGCTGCTTTCCATGACTAGAGGGAAGGAGACGAAAAGAGATTAGAAGAACGCAGGTTCTCTGACAAAAGAGGGGCTTCACTCATAACGGTATAGATCTTGGAGAATTTGGCAATGCGAGAGGTCCAGGGATGCTGTAATAATACAAGTCTCCTTTGAGTTCCGACGAAACGGCTGGGTCAGTTTGTATGTACAAATTTAATGTCGCATACACCTGCTTAATATAAAAATTAATTTAGAAAAAAGTTCATGAGAGGTAAAAAGGTCCATATTTTTTATAGGTATTATTAAGCACAGCATAATCATATCACACACTTGACCTGACCAGTCTACTGCAGTTCTTTGAATAAAATGTTTACGCACCCCAACCCCTAATGTAAATCTTTATTTAGCACTATGTCATCATTGTTACGTTTTCTGAACGCATCAAAATGTTGTAGAGGTAAAGTGGCTGTTTCCTACATAGCACGACTTTGAGACTCCAATAAAACAAAATATATCTATTTTAAATTTATATATATATATATATATATATATATATATATATATATATATATATATATATATATATATATATATATATATATATATATATATATATATATATATATTTGTAAATATTTTTTTCTCTAAGTTTGTTAATTTTGTTCCTTTTGCTCTGTTTGTTTGTTTGTTTCTGTAATTTTTCTCGTATCATCTAGGTAAAAATCTGAATTAGCTTAACAATACTGCTGAAAGCAATTTCATATTGTTGTTGTATGGTTTAACGCCATTTTTCAGCACAAGACAGGCTACAACCAGTATAACTGGTGCAGGAAAAACTCTAGAAGACCCAGGGAAGAACCACCGACCCAGTACTGCTATTTGAACTGGATGCTTATATTTGTAATTATAATGAGCAGTATTCCCTATGGTACCACATTTTACTGATGCTGATTAGTATAGAACGTTTGCTCGTGACCAATCTTGTGTGTGTGTGTGTGTGTGTGTGTGGAGAGAGAGAGAGAGAGAGAGAGAGAGAGAGAGAGAGAGAGAGAGAGATATTTGCTCTTGGCTCACCTATTGAATATATACAATTACTGTTGTTCAAATGTTCCGTCTTGTATTCTGTTTTCCTGTACGAAATTCTCAAATGTTATTAGATGTTTCTTAATATAGCGATGTCCTGAAATATGTCACATTTAAGGAGTGGCATAGAAACTGCACGACGAATAATAATATCTTCTCCACTGATAAAGAGCTATGATGCAATAAAAAAGGCGGAGTTGAAGAGAGCTTAACAACAAAATCCACACTGGTGAAACAGGTACTGAGATATTGTAAACCCTCATTTCCTTTCAAAGCAAAATCATCTAATCATGAAAATTAATATTGGATGAGGAAAGGCAAATTATATTCTAGTATCATCAGCTTCTGTTTTGGGCATTGCCATGATCACCTTCAACAAAACAACGACAGAAGCAGCGGTAATTACAACTGGAACAATAATAATAATAATAATAATAATAATAATAATAATAATAATAATAATAATACTCAGCATCAACATCAGCATCGTCGTATTAGTAGTAGTAGTAGTGGTAATAGTAGTAACAGTTCCTGAACTTTAAAAAACATATTTTCCCATTTTTGTAAAAATTAAATCACGTGAGAGCAAATGTGTAATATTTTCCGTAAGAAACATTTTTCGTAATATATTTGTTATTACTTTCTAGACCACATGCCATTATCTTAAGATGGTCACACCCTATCGCCCTCACCTGTCAGTGAAATCAGTTACCTTACAATTTACCGACCTTTGAAACTTAGTACTATTTTCTTTTTTGTTGTTTTCTTTCTTTTGTTCCCATTTTTTTTAAATATACGACCAACAATGGCTGCCGTCTCACCTCTGTCTGTGTAGGTTCGAGTCTAAGATTCGTCTAATGTAGTTATGTGAGAAAGCTTGCCGGTAGCTTCTCGTGGGTCGGTGGTTCTTTCCGGGGGTTTTCTCGGGTTCTTCCTCCACCAATAATACTGGCCGCCATGTATAGCCTATCGTGTGCTGAAAAAATGGCTTAAGCCCTACAACAAACAAACAATATGAGCCATTCGATAATAAGACGTCTTTGTTATCAATGCGTCATATAAAATATGAAAGTAAATGCCGGGTGTTATTCATCTTAGTTACGTAATTATCCATTGGTGTAGAAGCTTTCAAATCTCCTTATTCAGTACTTTTCCTATCAAAATATTTAAAAGCCAAATCAATACAATGTTCTAGTTCTCACACCGCGTGATAAACAATGGCTCTATATATCCAACACTATCATGCAGGTAATGATATAATTTGGAACAGGATATTACTGTAGTTGACTCCGTACGCCATTATTATTTTCGAATAGAAAGGACGCGTGAAGTCGAATTATTTACCATACTATGACGTTTCCTTCTAATCAAGGAGAGTTCAATGCATAATTAGGAATAGGATTAATAATGGTTGACTTTAATTGTAAATATAAGGAGACTTCATTTCATATATCAATTATGAGTGTATATATTCATTAATACACTAGGAAATAAAACATACAGTATATATACTTCGGTAAGTTAGTTGATCTCATATATTGGTGATTTTAACAATGGACTAAAAATTTATATTGGGCTTTTTACAATCAGACCAGGTTTTATATGTGCGTCTTTTATATACACAAATTATGACTAAGTTGGACTCCTGACAATGCGGATTATGAGGGGGGAAAAATCAGGACGTATATCAAAATAAACCCAGTCATGCGTTTGTATAGATGGACAGCAAGAAACCCATCAATAAGAAACGCCACATAATGACTAAATATACATTATCGAATACATTGCTCCAATAATTTTAAATTTTGCCATCAAATGCAAACTTAACAGTTGTTATGATATCGCGCAAAGCCACATATAAATCGCAAAGAATCAACGATTTTGGAATGAGGTAGGTCCTGATGTGTGTGTGTGTGTGTGTGTGTGTGTGTGTGTGTGTGTGTTAATGCACAAGCGCCGCTTGACACAATGGTAAATATAGACCGATGCAACTGAGCCAAAGATATCACGTGATGGCACATAAATCGATTTAGAAGTCTGAAGCACGTTAGGGGGCGCTCACCAGTTATTATGTACTTTTGAGAAAGTGACGTATGTAAGCTGAAGGAGTTTGCATTTTAAACATGCATATTGAAGATAATTTTGGCAGACCTCTATGATACTTTGATGTAATTTGTCTGAAATTTTGTTGGATACTGTTCTTTTGGAAATTGTGCATCATCTAATCACACGGGTGACTGCTCCCATATGGACTCGCATCACGAATAGTATTTCCAGTTCAGTACCCGTAGTCCTAATCTATATTTAGAACATTTCGTCTTCTCTCTCATTTTTGGTGGTGATATAAGAGTTATATCGATGCATTTTTTGGTTGGGATTTAAAGGTTATAGGTTTTACTTCCGGATCAGCATCAATGCCTCCTCGTCGCTCACAGTGTATCTTTAAAACGAACTATAAAGAGAGGGAAAAATGCTCAAAAATAGCCTGGGACTACATTCGGCTGTAGTAATTATGACTCTAGTCATATTACACCGAAACATAACCAATTATTCTTGAGAATATGAGCTCAAAGAGTGATTGTCTGTGTTTATTTCGGCGACAGCGCACATTGAGTAAAATGGCCTTGGTGATGACCCGGAAGTGAAATATGTGTTCTCTTTACACGCTTTTCTGTTTACAGTGCAGCCTCTCAAAAAATGACAAGAACTTCGCCGTGAAGTCATCTTTGGAGGTAATTTAGATTAACATATGATTTGTTTTTATTGCTACACAGGGGAAAGGTCAGTACTGAGAAATATATGGGGAGAATATACAGTAACAATAATTGTGATGTATGTCTATATCATAATAGGGAGAATATAATTTGGCCAACTAGACAATTCCAGGTTCTGAAAGTGCAATGGATGAATTACTACACATATAAAATGTAAAAAGAAGTTATTTGTTCTTTTTTCACAATTATCTCTGAAGTCCAGAAAGTAAAAATGACAAAGTGGAGCTTGCAGTTTTTGAAGGATGCATATATGGAGTAAGGCCAAGCTATTTACTGTATTAACCATATACTATTCTGTTGACAGTGCAGCCTCTCAAAACAAAAATGCCGATGAACCCTTGACAAGCTTTTCACCGTGAAGTCATAGGTGGAGATAATTTAGATTAACATATGTGTCACGGGGTTGTAGTGTTGTTGGGGTGTATATAAATTATAATAATAAATATACTATAACCCACCCCTTTTGGTACTCGATATCTAGGAGAAGACCGCCCTCGATATAATAACCCCGGTTTGAGCAAATATAAGTGGTGAAACTTATAGATGTAAATAGTTATAGAGATCTGAGCAGATATATTGAAGAAACAAATACAAGCCCCCGTAAAGATAAACAAACAATTTAATGAATTACATAAACAATTGTGAAAATTCCTTACAGTAGGAATATACTCTGCTTTTAGAAATAAAACGTTCACCGAATTTCAAGAGAACTCAAATAGATTTAAATAAACTAACCTTTCTGTTACTTATAGCTTTAGTTCATCATTGGATCGAATGAAACCATCGAAGTCAACGCCTTGTACAATTTCATAACCTGCTAGCCTCAGTGTTCCGCATCCTCTGTTGCTGTTCAGAACTTTGGATCTCAGGATAAACTCTGAATACGACAGAATCTCGTCACAGAGTTATACGTCTCACTGCACTTTCCTCTCTTTCCTTTTCCTCAGCATACGTTTCATGGTACGTAACATCAAATACGTCCACAAAACTATTTTTACCCTTTGAAAAAAATGTAAATAAGCAGCCTAAGGTTCTCGTTATATATGATACATGTGAGAACTTTCATACCCGGCTCGGAATCAGATATTTTTCTCAGTAATAAACAGATGACAAGACTATTAATCGACTCCACATGTCATCAAATGACCGTAGTTAGTCGAATGGCTAATTAGTCACGCATTAACGTCACTCATTAATACAACCCACACGAGACCTAGCGGTTTTAAGCCCGACACAAGTATTCAGTTATGTCATTTCATACTCGTTCTAAATCATACGTGAAATCTAAATTCGGTGAGTTCACACGGATTCTCGTACTCAAATTAACTAATGCAATATATTCCTAGAACCTAGTGGTTATGCAAACACACCAACAAATTAAACAATTCGTCAAACTTATCTAAGAATTAATGTAACACTTCCTATGCATAACTCAATCTAGTGTGTAATGCAAACAGGACAACAAATTAAACAATTCGTCAAAATTATTTAAGAATTAATGTGCGTCTTCCTATGAATAACTCAACATCGCTGTAAATCCAAAGCACCTCATTATTCAAATGTATTAGATACAATTCGTGCAAGGACCTATAGACTCAGCAAACATATAAATCGCATAAACAAATTACACGGAATTGTCACAATATACCTTTGTGTATTCGTCACCCAACCAGTTTTGGTGGGTTGCCTGGACCACACTTTGTTTTACGAATGAATTTCTTTCAAAATTCCACTCCGAATTTACTCTCTTATCTCTTCCTCTTGCAGGAAAAACTCAGACTGGTTAAAATTTCAATAAGGGCGATATTAAACCTTATGACATTTTGTGTGAAAACACATCCCTTATTTAATGTAACCAATCAGAATCAAATGTCTTTGCCGCCCTTTCTTTCAGAGTCGCCAAAAGTCGGGTCAGCTGAACATGAAGTTTACCATGTTCCTAACAGTCCTTTCAAGCCACTGTATAAACAAAGGTCCAATTAGAAAGAATATTCGTACTCTAAAAAACCTTACCTTACACGGCAGTATGGCGATATGATACGCGTTTGTCTCCATAAATCTACTTAATGGTTCTATGGTCTCAACTAATGCATTCTCGATAGATCGCCAGAAATTTGCCCCTTCACAATATGATTTTTACTGATCGTCACACAGTTGAAAGGTGAGTACTGAGAAATATGTGTATAGAACATATGGTAAAATTAGTTGTGATGTATGTCCATATGGTGCTCGCTTTAATCGAGTCATAACTATGGAGGTGGGATGGCATTACTGTAATTGTTTCTGTCTTAGTTAAAGAGTTCCACATGATACATGTTGTTTTCTCTTAAAACCTTTCCATTGGAGACACGGCTTGAACTAAGTTGCAACATACTAAATTTGTTATATTTCCCTATAATCGTTCCCTGTTGTTCAACTCTAACCCAACATTAAACTGTATCTTTTGAAGACGTGTCTCCTTAAAACTGCCTCAAATAGTGCCGCTCTGGTGGCCTAGTGGTTAGTGCGTCCGCCTTGAATGTGGAACTCCGGCGGAGTCATAACAAAGAGATACTAACAGCTACAGGTACTAACTAACATAAAATGGGTAAACAGTTACTTCGCTAGGCTCTCATCATTAAGAGGTTAGTGTTTTGGACTTGTAGGCCTGGTGTCAGAATAATGTGACTGAAACATCAAAATAAATTGCGACACTGTAGACATCATAGGGATATGACTGAAGTATTGTTAAAGCAGCGTTAAAAATGTACCACACACACACACACACACACACACACACACACACACACACACACACACACACACACACACACACACACACACACACACACACACACACACACACACACACGTGGCCTCGAGTGGTCTAAAGCGTTCACGGTTGCGGATCACTGCCATCTCAACTCTGCGTGTTTTCCAGACTCGGACTCAGAAAGCTTGCCGGTAGCTTCTCGTGGGTCGGTGGTTCTTTCTGAGGGTTTCATGGGTTCTTCCTCCACCATTAATACTGGCCGCTATGTATAGCCTATTGTGTGAAGAAAAATGGCGTTAAGCCCTATAACAATAACACACACACACACACACACACACACACACACACACATAGTCGCACATAGGCCATCTTACTGTTAAATATTGTTTTCTGTCAGTGCATATATCCTCATAATTTTTAAAATGACCGCATTGTCAACCCCTCACTGGTCAACAATATAACCTACATATACCATTTTGACTGGCAATACATTCTTATCTTTCTTGTATAATCTGCAGCTATATTGTTCAATTAATATTTCTCTAAATTCCATATATTCTGGTATGTCTTAATATCTGTTTAGTGTTGTCCACAACCGACAGATGTTTATAAAAGCAATTGTACATTCAATATCATACAAAAGTGGTCTTCGAAAGAGTTATATAAAGAGTCCGGAGAAAATGTAAGCCCTGATAATTGTCTGTTGTTGAGTAGTAAATAAGACACCAAGACAGTCAGCTCCATCTGGAACTTTTATCTTCAGCAATATCCCGCGTTTATTTACTTCCAAAATGATTTAAACTTGTGACAAATTTAGTTATTTATTCGGTTGGTTCATATACAAGTACTTTATTTGCTGAGCTATCATGTGCTGTGTTTAATCGAGCTTAACTGAATTATGTCTATGTTTTCGTTGAAAGGCTGTTTACTGACACCGTGTAATGTTCTTTGATCTTTAAGTTATACTGCAAAATTAGCTCAGTGATTTTGTATATATATATATATATATATATATATATATATATATATATATATATATATATATATATATATATATATATATATATATATATATATATATATATATATATATATATATATATTGGTTTTGTTTTAGAATGTGATCAGACAACTAGAGTGTGTTGGTTGTGTTTAAGAAATTTATCCAGGTCAAAGCATACATTGTCATTGTCTCGTTCAATCGGAATAAACTCAAATCTCCGCTGTCCTCCTAGAAGATCTGA
>JARLTB010000074.1:6222500-6390000 GCA_030141615.1 Unio pictorum | reverse complement strand
CACACACGAAGAATTACAAATCAGTTGAGGTTGCATGATGGAACACCAACCATCATTTCATTGTTATCACTGAAGACTTACACAAGCTGTTTAATGAATAGGGAAATTCACGAATTGGTTATTATTATATGCCCCAGTAAATCATTGATTTATGTAACGAAATAAAATAAATGTATATAAAGTGGCAGTAAACCAGTCAACTGAAACTTGTACAAGTATTGGATGTCTGATAACAAACATTACAACAGCAAGACGTCGTGATGTTTAATTTAATCATTCGTCTTCCAAGAATAGGTAATTCTCAACCGATTTCTCAGATATGGATCTATGATTTCCCTAAAGACACAAAAAAATACAAAACAGACTGACAGACTGAAGGATTTTCATGTTAAACAGGCGTCAAATAGCACAAGTATCAGCGCCATTGGAGAATGAGGATTCAAGTTTCTAGATAAACTACTCTGATGGGTGTTACAAAACTATTTCAGTTTAGACACGTTAAACCCAATGCAAGACGATGTCGCATTTTTGGACTGTAATGTTTTATTTGCATGTAATTTTTTTTATATCGATAGATAGATGCATAACACAGGACGATACATGTATTTTCTGCATCAGTATCTTTCTTCCTGAAAACCTGTTACATAGTCAAGTGACGCACTGCTGTATATTCAGATAAATTACACATGAAACATGATGCATCTCTATAAATCACAAGGGGCACATATTTCGGCAGTAATGTGATAAGAGTTGGACATCATTCCCACCTCAAAAACCTCAAAAACCATCATTCCCACCTCAAAAACCATAAAAGAAATGATTAGATACCACTTTTGTGTGCACACTAATTTGAACTGTGACACGCATATATAAGTTGATGGTTTCGATAAATGAACTGATTTTCATCATTGCAGTTATTGCTACTTGTTATCTATCTATCTATCTATCTATCTATCTATCTATCTATCTATCTATCTATCTATCTATCTATCTATCTATCTATCTATCTATCTATCTATCTATCTAATCTATCTATCTACTCCAACATTTATTTTCTTGTAAATTTTTCAATGCAGAGGAAAACAGCATTTACAATCAGTAGGTGTGATCCGATAAGACGCTATACTACTACTACTACTACTACTACTACTACTACTACTACTACTAATAATAATAATAATAATAATAATAATAATGAGGAATTTGTATAGCGCCTAACCTTTAGAAGTTCTAAGCGCTTTTGAACATCTAAAATCATATGAATACAAACACAACAAAACAAAACCAAACACCATGAAATTGGAAAACAAAAACAAATGCTGAAAATATTTAAGGTAGGAAACATTTTTACGTCTTGAAGTTTCTTCTTGTAGTCGAAAAAGGTGAATTTTAAGAGCATTCTTGAACGGGATCTCTGTGTCTTTGTATTTAATTTTAAAGGGCAATTCATTCCACGTTGCTGGGCCCTGGTATACACATAGGACTTTGTCCATATAACTTCGTTTTCATAGTGGTAATAATGAGTATACGATTGTCAGACGAGGAACGAACAGTTGGTGAGACACTGGATGATTATCTGTGACACTTAAAAGCAACTGAGTGTATATAATTTCAAGACCAGGCCCAAGAACAGACCCCTGTGGAACACCACAACTATGGGTTGGAGTGTATTTCATTTGCAGATACATTTTGTGTCGTGTTGACTAAGTAGGACTTGAACCACAGTAAGGCTGGAGACGGTGAAGTAATATATAATGGTCTATTGTGTCAAATGCTGCAGACAAATCAAGGAGGGTGAGGATTGTAATCTTACCGCTATTCAAAAAAAATACTTTCAGAAGATTAGTTTCAGTACTGTGGCAAGGGCGACTGTACATTGCTAAAAAGACTTTAAGTGTAATATTGACCAATCTTAGTCGCAGAAATGCATACTCAATGTCTCATGATTTCGTGACCTTTAACGATTTTTTTGGCAATTTTATCACCCTTATTACATTTTGTACAATTCATTCCTTACTACATGTTGTACAATTCATTCCTTATTACATTTTGTACAATTCACTCCTTATTACATGTTGTACCGTTCATTCCTTACTATATTTTGTACAGTTCATTCCTGAATTGTAGGTTCTTTTCAATTACTCTTTCCTCCATGAATCTACATTTATAGCTTTGTAAATTAATCTCTTATAAGTTTTGTACACAAAATCATTTATCGACCTTGCCAAAAAAGTTGATTACAAAAGTGTTAACCCAACAGAGAAAAAATTGTTGTGTACACTGAACATCAGAAACGAAAGATAGAGAAAGCAACACGTGTCATTCGCTATAGAATTTAAATTTAAAATTTTGAATGATTTGAATCACAAGAAAATTATTTTAAAAAATGAATTTCCTTAGATTAAACACAACGTGACATGTGTGATGTCAAATTGTAAACGTTGCATTGTCTGTGCATGACACCAGCCTTGTTTTGGTTGATGATGAACACATTACCTTCCGGATATGTAAAAGTGAGGTATTGAATGGAGACATGTGGCACATGTATACTATATTCTTCAGCCTTTTATAGTCTTTGCAGAGAGAAAGTTCATTTGAATATTTTAGTTTTATAAGTTTTTTTTTTATCCATTTCAACGTATCTACAATTTCTGCTTTCATTTCATCCCAAAAACATGTTTGTTCCTTATCCAATGTTCTTTCCTGTTTGTGATGTAGAAGTCACACAACGGTTCTCTATCATCAGTGATATGTTATATTAGACATTTTAATCTTTCTTTAATTACCAATACTAGTATTTCACAATGTCTAACATTATTAGCAAGTGTGGTTGGCTTAGTTACTTTCCTTTTCATACCGTCCGGATTGCCATAATCGTCAATTAGAAAGGAAGCTCTTGTCTCTTGTCTCTTGGAACACACGAACCACTAACACTAAGTACCTAATTTACAACCAGGATGTAACAGGGCCATGTTGTCGTCTTTGAGTAACCGCTTTAATTTGTAAATCTTCTTGTATCGAATTTCTGAAATTAATTATCACGATGTAATGACAATCTTTTTCTATTCAATCTGTCAGGTTTAGTGCAAATGCTTGATTACTACAATTGATCACTCAACATAGTGCCATCATATGACGCTCTCATAATAACGTTTAATGTCTAAAACATAGAATTCACTTGTTTTGAATATTTATCTGAGCACGAGAAACAACAAAAAATATCACATTGTAACCAGGTACATATTCCTCCTGTTGAATGTACCCTGTTGAACATTAGTTAATTTAACATTAAAAACCTATATTGTGCAATGGTTTATCAAGTGCACTTTTCAGATGATATGGCTATCAGTGTCAAAGTTGTGCACGCTAAGGTTACTACTATCGGAGTACTTCTGCGTTCATCATACAAATGCACATTGATTTCTATATATATCTGCTTCTGTTAAAATTTTAGGGAATAAAATATTTTGAATACCCATGGAATAGGTCATTTTTGGTAACCCATGGAAAAATCCATATTGAAATTCCAGGGATAAACTATTTTGAGAAAACTGGAAATAAGCCATTTTGAAAATTCCGAGAAAAAGCACTATATGAAATCCTCAGGAATACCCATATGGATAACTCCGGGGGATCGATATTTTGAAAATCCAAGGAATAAACCATTTTGAAAACCCCGAGAATAAACCATTATAGAACCTCCGAGAATAAACCATGTTGAAACCCCGGGACCAAGCCATTTTTAAAAAATCCCCTGGAATAGGCCTTATTTCGTTGATGTCCACTAGTAATTATTCTTCTATTGTTGAGTTAAGAAAGCAAATCATTCTGGACCGCTTTCTCCATTCTCTGAGCACAGCATAAAACATCCATCAAGCCTCCCATGAGAGATCAACTGTGATATTTTGTTAGAGTTGTTTTAGTTGCTATGGCGATATGCTCTTTCTTCGCAATATAAACATGGGGAAAACCCGATATTTCATCTGTTTTTGTCGTTATCTAATTGCGCAAGTGATTCCGAAATAATTGTATCTTATTTGAAAACGAATGTTTCCAGTCATTAGTCTTGGCTACCGCCGTCAATCAATTCAGAGGCATGTGCAAGTGTTATATTTAATCTGAAATCCCAATCAAGGTCACATGCATAATCTGTAGGCATCGAAATATTTTACCCATTGTGCCATCAATAGCGAATTGTATAGCTCCATTTATTTCAGGTCTAATTTCAGTTACTACCAGATACCAAAAGAATGTTCTGAAAACATAATTCTCAAAATCAGTATATCAGTACCAAATGGCGAAGAGGGTAAATCTTAATGACATAACGTATTATGGATGTATTCAAATTATGTATGTTAGTTTGGTCGAGATAACAAAACCGCGTGACCGCTCCGGTGGCCTAGTGGTTAGAGCGTTCGCCACGGAAGCGGGAGGTCGTCGGTTCGATCCCCGGCCGAGCCATACCAAAGACTTACAAAAATGGTACTAACAGCTGCCTCGCTTGACGCTCAGCATTAAGAGGTTAGTGTTAGGACTGGTCGGCCTGGTGTCAGGATAATGTGACTGGGTGGGACATCATGCTACATGTCTGCGGCATGATGTCTCAGTGCTAGACATCATTATAAACTGCCTCACAGCAGACATCGTAGCGATATGAATGAAAAATTGTTAAAGCTACGTTAAAAATCCTAATCAAACAAACAAACAAAACCGCGTGACTGAATGTGTAATATGTACGCTTCTTGTAATGTGCCTTTACGGTCTTTAAACTCACAAGGATGTAGTCTTTTTCTATGTACATGTTTTCCAATCATTTCTAGATCCATCTTTGATTATAATCTCTTCTTTTATTCCTTTTGCGACTCTATGTATATAACCGTGCTATTTATTAGTCTTTATTGTGGCTACATTATCTCGTTTCTACTCGTTCTGTTATATTGCTTATTTGTGATGCGTTTGGTTATTCCTTTTTTTTCTTCTGGCATTTCACATGGCTGGCTAGTTTTATTTCCTCCACTTTCCGTTTTATTAACCTGTAAAAACTTCGTTACTGTAAAAAGATTCACAGCTGCTAACATTCTTACTTTCTTATTTTCTGTATTTTGCTTCACCCAGTCACATTATCTTGACACCCGGTCGACCAGTCCTAACCCTAACCGCTTAATGCTGAGGGCCAAGCGAGGCAGTTGTTAGTACCATTTGTATAAGTCATTGGTATGACTCGGCCGGAGATCGAACCCAAAATCTCCCGCTCCTGCGGCGGATCCTATAACTACTAGGCCACCGAAGTGGTTCGATGGAGGGGCGTGTCATTGACAGATGAAATTCGGAGGGGTGGTGTATTTTGTTCGCGTGATTAATTTAAGTGTCATACAGTTTTATAACGGTGAAAAGACTCATCTCGTTCCTTCCATTTCACGTGTAGATAATCTTCTGGTTATTTTGGCTCAGAGATAACTCCTGCTCATTAAACATGACCCAATTATACTGTGTGTGTGGGGGGGGGGGAGTGCATGTGTGTATACGTGCGTTCGGATTGGTTTCTATGGGAATAGTTGGAATTTAGTTTATTCTAAGAGATTACTCGATTAAGGTCAAATTCATGTCTTCATAATGCAGACATCTAGAAGTAAAATGCTAACTTTCTATTAGATTAATCACGCAACAATATCAAAACAATTGCCAAAAGAACATCCCGCGAAACAATTACCAAATGAGAACGTCTAGAAAGCACAGACATCAATCAACGTTATGTGCATAGAATAAATCAGAATAAATCAGAACGGACTGAAACATTCACGCCCTCACATATGTGATTGTCGTATATGTTAGATCTCCAACTTACATTAGATAGGCACTTTTAAAAAACATGATGAGAAAATAAAAACGCTTCTTAAATTCAAATATCAAACTTGATAATACTATCAATCAGCCATGATGCCGCTAGTCAAAGGTCGTTCATCATAGTGTGAGACCATTCCGTTATTCTTTCTTCAGAACTAAAGAAGCAGATGTATTACTGACCTATACGCGCATGATCAAAAACCTTCTTGAAAATGGAACGAACCTGAAACAAATCTAAAAAACATAAATGAACTAGTCTGTATGATTGATTATTTCACCGTGTATCATCCTTCATACTAATCGGTTGTTGCTAGAACAATGCACCCCCCCCCCCCCGTTTAGGGTTATAAAATCTCGCTGAGTCACCTTCTTTGATGTAAAAATCCATGAAAGTCATTCGAGTACATCTCTCAGGAACATCATCATCATTCAACGCATGAATTGTAAAAACCATCAACGTTATCGATGATAGATTGCATTTATGTGTTATTGAAAACAATTTTGTTCAAAGAAAGCAGAGAAATGTGCAGTGATATGCTAGAATAGTGTAGTAAATTAGCTATTTTGCCACGACTAGTTTAGAATCCAAGATGATACGCGGAAATGAATCCAAAACGTATCAGATACAAGGAAACATACCCCGTAGTAAATATAATGAACTGGAATTGATGGCTTCATAATAATGACTGCAAATATATAAATAGATCAAGCTTTAAATCACTAAAATCAGCATCAATCCCTTTACATTCAAAGACCTTTAAATTGTCACGTATCATTTATAGTTCATTATAGAACGTTAGCACGTGCTGTTTGCTTGGAGTTTTGTAGCAAATACTTTATTACATCTTTGGTACAACCCCATGACAATATGTTTCATTTCCTACTGACAAAAGGGCATACAAACTCTAGGTGTGAAGCCACGCCTTTCGTTTTGCAAGCCAGAGTACGACTCTGCGGAACAGTTGTGTTTCAAGGCTGCCCTCTTTTTTCTCTAATTGTAATCAATAGAAGCCAGAGAGGCTTATATATTAATATAATATAAAATTTACGTTATTTTGTTTTATTATATCAACATTAAATTCTTGCGGAAATGAGTTAATGGTGTTGTCCCTATACGAGGTGCTCACAGTAAACATGTTGGCCTTTCTAATTTTTTTAGTGACCGGAGTTGTTTGGTTGGGTCTCTTCAGAAACGTAAATACTGTTTGTAATTGTCTTAATTTGTAATTGTCTTAATTTGTAATTGTCTTAATTTGTAATTGTCTAAAACAAAATGACTCTTTGTCGTGTCGTGTTGAGAAGTGTGTCTAGTAAGTCTCATTTTTAATTTATTTTCTCATCTACGTCATGGCTCTAAGCAGTGCTAGTGAAGTGAATCGCAAAAAATGTAACGGACATTTGCATGTACCAACAATATGTGGAGGCGTCCGTAAATGACGACATGTAGGCTTAATTAAATACCATTTAAATCCCTCCTACGGATTTACAACAATATAAATAGAAGCATAACAGACGGATGGTTAATAACCACTTTGAATATTGAAATATAAATATTCTCTGGCATCATCAATCTTAAAAAAAAAATGGCGATGTGTTTAGAGCGCAAGAGCAGAGAAGCGCTGCAGTTAATGTAATTATTAATTTAATTATATATTGTGTTTCCAAACGAATTTAGGCATTAACACGGTATTGACAATGCAGGCTTACCTCGTATTTGAATAACAGAATTAATATTTAATGTATTTAAAAATAATTCATGTATGCTACCCAGTCTAAATGAGATCTCCATCATTCATAGGAAGCATTTTGATATTCCTCATCGACTAAATAAATTATCCCTAAAAACATTTGTTATACAGGCCGCGAATCCCGAGTATGCTCTGAATACTGAGAATTCGCTGGAAAATACTCATTTTTTAAATAACTTATCGGAGTCAATCATTTTACAGAATGCAGGGAAACCCGTGTTTTGGCAATGACTTGACAATTGCAGTCATCCACTTTACGTCTGTATTAATATGGGGTTTCTGTCTGGTATAGAATTTTATAAATGTCTCTTCTTTGCTTGCAGATGTGAGAAAATAACAGTCATTTTATAGCTTGATCGTGTATGGTAGTTGCTGTTTGAAATGGAAAAAGTTAAAACAATACATTTTAGAATTTAGAATTTAAAAGGTAGGTTTTCGTGGAAAGAAAGGAAACGGATTCATATTCTACTCCCATTTCCTTATTTTTGAAAATTGTATTGGAAAAAAAAAACGACTACCTTTCAAGGCAAGACAGCTTTTATTGATACATACGCTAGAAACAAACATCCTACTGGTTACCCCTAGACTCAGATCTGACAGCACATTAGGTGCCGACATCTGGATCCATGCAGTGTATAGTTGGGGCCTTCATATATGCGATCACGTAAGGTAGGTAATAATACTTTATATTTGTAATGGCGGTTTACAGTGAAAAGTGAGAGTAACCGCGTTAGAGAAAACGGATAGTCGTAAAATTATGTTCCCAGATAGAAGACTGTAAACTTTATCAAGAAATAGCACACGATTCAATTTTTTACTCATCCATGCGACAGAAAAATCTATCTCTTACACTAACCGTACTTTTCTTATCTCAGTCTGGTTTTCTCAGTCCGGTCGTTTCAGTCATGATGTCCAAGCGAAAGGAATTACTTTCAAAAAGAATAAACCATTTTTATCGTCTGCTGTGCCGGACGGAGTTGTTGTGAAACCAAAAACGAACAACATACATACATATATATATCAAAAGTAATTCACGTATTGTTACGTCTCCATTTTCATAAATTTTGTAACGAAAGACCTAAACCTGTAAGTTTTGTAAAACTAAACAACGCTGTCAAAATGACGATGTCCAGAATTCCTTTGAATATTTCTCAATAGTTCCAAACTATTATTATACGCCAATGAGCACTTTCTGTTTCCAACAAACAGCCATAGCAAATATTCCTCTTATCAAACACTATCTAAGTACGACATAAAACACGTCCGCATACTTACTGTTACAAAACAAGCACAATAAATTAAAATGAATTCAAATTAAAAATGAATCCGATTGCTCAGTTATGTCCTTAGAGATGCATTCAACAGTCTATTGCGGCTATATATAGCAATATACCCCACGTGACAGATCTTACTAATCAACCCAATAGTTCAAAATACCTGTTTATGTGACCAAACCCACCCAATGGAAATCAAACTAAGCGTTCTAAAATACTTCCTGACTAACATGCCAAATAGGAAAAGTATCTCTCAACAAGTACGTATCTATTTATAGATCGTATGAATGTTGTATGCCGTTCTTTAATATTGAAGATAGCCCTATGCACGTACGCCATATTGAGCTATTGGTATTCACTATAAATTATAGCAATGAATAAAAGTTTTACATAAAGAAAAAATCATGTACCTGGAGTTACAAAAATTATAGATATACATTATACACATGAAGCAACTTCAGGTTTCACCAACATTGATACCAAATCATATAGAACATTTTGGGAAATCTATACACACACTCGCGCGCACACACACACACACGCGCGCGCTCTCACACGCTCACGCACCAACGCACACACACGAGAATTTTTATCCTATCTGTGACTCAGTACATTTTCAGGTCAGTGTTCTTAATAGTAGCTAATATGATCTAAATTGTTTGAAATACATGGTGTGGAACGAATTAGGTACTTTTAGCTACATTTAACGACATTGTCTTGAAAATATGAAAGACCGCGTGGAACGAACTATAACAGGAAACACTGTTCCAGACGTACATGATATAAACATCACTGGCTACAAAAATACAAATTCTCTTAAGAGCTGCTGCAAAGACGGCAACAACCAGAGATGAGAGCTATGTCAGGCATGCGTTCTTCCAGTTTTTTCAAGCTCCCCCTCCCTCCAAACATTCCCAGTTGAATCAAACAATGTTTTGCAACTGCAAAACTATTGCACTTAAAATTTAATTCGGTTCTCGGTTCATTCATCAGTCCATACGCTATTCCACAAAGAAGACTGGTAGCGTATCAATGCACATGTAATAGTATTGAAAGGATTTAAATTTCCAATAAAATCATGAATTAGAAATCTTTTCAATCATTACGCATTACGCTTGAACTGTGAACCCACTATTTTCTACAGGATCGTACCGTTGCCTACCATAAATGTCTCTTCCAAATTTGAACTGATGAATTTTATTGCTGTTGTAGGGTTTAACGCCTATTTTCAGCACAATATTTGCTATACATGGCGGCCAGTATAAATGCTGGAGGAAGAACCCGGAAACTCCCCGGTAAGAACCACCGACCCACGAGAAGCTACTGGCAAGCTTTCTCACATAACAGAGGTGAGATGGCAATGATCCGTAACGGACAGCGCTTTAAACCAATCGACCACTCGGGCCCCTAGAACTGATGATGTTAAACATTTCTTCGCATGCAATATATTAATTACTTATTGTTATTTTCACATGACATCAATGGACTAAATTCGATAATACAGTAGTGATATAAAATATATTTATGTTTCTGTTTTTCAGGTGTTAAACTTGTAAACTTAGCTTCAACCGATCACACCATTACACTTTTTAACATATTCGTAAAATGTGTGGTATTTACAAAGCAATATCACATGGCTAGAGACCATCCTTGTGCAAGACTTACAAACACATAATGATTATAACGTTTTTCATGATTGTTTTTTTTTGTTGTTGTTGTTGTTGTTGTAAGAACGACATAAATAGTTAGGACGTACGTAGATAGCTATTCGAAATTGTAAATAAAGTTTACAAAAAAATGATGACCTTTATATAAAAGGATTAATACAATGTATTATATCTGCTATCTATATTGCAGATCTGTAGGGTTACTTATTAGTGTTTGTACCAAATCAAGGAAATCACATTTGCGGTGTTGCATTACTTGTCTTCCTAGAAGGTCCTGGTCTTGACTGGGATTACCTTGTCAACGGTGTAACAGATAATATTAACCTGTGCCACAGGGAAAGGAAGGATTGTGACGTCATCTTGGCGGTCATATTTCTAACAATATGTGTGTGTGGGGGGGGGGGGGGAGGGGGTAGAATTCACTGAAACAAACTTTGGTGTTCACATAGCATAAAAGCACGTTTAATTCACTGGTATATGACACAACAATTTTAAGCACAATAGTTGAGTCGACAAGTAGTCGACAATCACGACAAGGCTGTTGAAAAAGTTTTAATCATATACCAGTGAATTAGATGTGCTTTCATGCTATGTAAATTATTAACTTTTTCATTCAAAGCATGACAATACAGGTCGCAAGCAGCTGGGTATGTGAAGAATTCCTGACAAGCTGTCCTCAGATATTAAATATTGATTTGTCTGTCAAATAAACACATAGACCACTCCTTAGTTGTAAAATATCGATGCTATTTACTCACTAAATAATTATGATGACAAACGTTGGAAATATGGCACTGATTGCCAACATTGGATTCCGTCTCTAGGAGTGAATCGAAGTGCGTTTGATTTATTTCGTGTTTACGTGTGACTTTGTGCCCAGCATTATTTAGTGACTATGGACCTTACATTAAAGGTAAATTTAAAGTTATATATGCTGCAGCCGACAACAATTAGTCCACACATTTTAAATGTATTGAATAATACCTGGATTTAATTCTTGGCCGAATATATATATATATATATATATATATATATATATATATATATATATATATATATATATATATATATATATATATATATATATATATATATATATATATATATATATATATATATATATATATATATATATATATATATATATATATATATATATATATATAACTGTGTCCAATTTCAAGAAACTCACATTTCTTCTACATTTTCCGCTTATGAACATTTAAAACAATAATATCCCTAGATTCACGAAGAAAGTCACTTGATGGTTTTAGAGATCAGGAAAATGGAACGACTTGACGGCAGGATATGGGCTAACTGTATCTTTTCTCATTGAGGTAGAAGGGGCGATAATCCGTTTCTACGTTAGTCTGATTTACCATTGAGAGCATATGCCTATTAGCTATCTTTTTAAAAGTGCATAACGTTCCCATGGCAGCATTATTAGTGTCGAATAGATCAACATACAAAGTTCTGTCATTTCGACTCTTCACAAGTCTCTCTAGGGGTCGGCTATAAAAAGTTAGTACACCTAAATGCAGCGTGTATTTTCTACTCTTTTGAAAATATTTTTTGAATTGTATTAAACCAAAACTCAACACAAGTTATCTCAATATAAACTCTATCACCAGTGAAGAACCTAACAGGAATGTTCCAATTGAGAGAGACAAGTTTCATTCACGGTTGTATTCTTCCGTTTCTGCAGAATATGGTTGCTCTATTTGCGTTTGATAAATCTTAATTCTTTTTCCAGCTGGTCTTTATCCATTTTTAGCTATTAAAATAAATGAATAATAGTACAGGGTATTCTAAATCTTGCAGGTGGTTTATCAGCGCAATGTATTAAACATCTTGATAATGTTATTCCAACTGGAGAGCAATCTTTATAAGGACATAAAGTAAGGCCTTGGCATGAACGAATTACAATATAAATTGGAGAAAACAATAAAACAAAATACAAGCAAATCAATATATTATGCACACAAAAAACACGATTTCACCACAGTAACAGTTTCAAAGAAAGGCGGCTTAAAAGCAATGTTACCACAAAGCACTATAATAAGACAGAATATAAATTAATTGTTTGCTAAAAGGACGAGATTCTACCTACTGAGGAAATGATGCTACCAAAATATGCACTCTGTACAAAGAGAAACACTGAAAGAGGAAAGAAAGATATAATCAATGAACTATTATGACTCATTGGTTTTACACTAACAGAAAAGAGCAAAGACATGCAAGTTTTTTGAAATTCAAAATATAATTTATTTTCCAAGAAAAAAAGTGAAAATTTAAAACTTACAGTATTTTGAACTACATCCCACGAAGTCCTAAAACTTTTCTCGCACAATCAGATTTATGAAATTCCAATATGTATCTACTGATTTGTTTTCTTTTTCTCGGCCTGGCCTGCTCTGTATTTCCATTCTGGTTTTCGAGAGTCGCTCGCTGCTACGTCACATAATCACCTCTGTGCTTTTTAGAAACACTCGCCCGTTTTTAATTTAGCCAATCAAGATTAAATTTATCTCATGGTCGTTATTAATACACAACAGTTTACGTTAGAACAATTCTCTCTATTACATCTCATTAATGAAAAATTCTGGAAAATTTCATTTTAGTAAATTGTAATAGCATCGTCTGAACTTATGCGTTTTACGACGCTTAGATCACAGATTCATCTTGCCTCGTTCATCTCTAGATGTAATTAAAATGGATTCTAATTACAATCAATCATGTCCCAAGCAGAGACATTAAACCCACCGCATGATAGCAATTTAATACCGCGTCTGTCCCTTTTAATTGGTACGTGTCCCGCTGACAGCGTCTGATGTACTATATATCTACAAACATTTGCACTAGAAGAGACAAATGACTTGTATAAATTACATGAGCAAATGGCGTTACTATAGCAGCCAATCTGAGTACAATAAAAACCACAAAGACTTATTGGAAATAAATAGCAATCTACCTGACCTATAAATCCATCTTCCTGTTGTATAATCTAGTGTGGGTCTTGTGCACAAATATCTATCTATCTATCTATCTATCTATCTATCTATCTATCTATCTATCTATCTATCTATCTATCTATCTATCTATCTATCTATCTATCTATCTATCTATCCATCCATCCATCCATCCATCCATCCATCCATCCATCCATCCATCCATCCATCCATCCATCCATCCATCCATCCATCCATCCATCCATCCATCCATCTATCTATCTATCTATCTATCTATCTATCTATCTATCTATCTATCTATCTAATCTATCTATCTACTCCAACATTTATTTTCTTGTAAATATTTCAATGCAGAGGAAAACAGCATTTGCAATCAGTAGGTGTGATCCGATAAGACGCTATACTACTACTACTACTACTACTACTACTACTACTACTACTACTACTACTACTACTACTACTACTACTACTACTACTACTACTACTACTACTACTACTACTACTACTACTACTACTACTACTACTACTACTACTACTAATAATAATAATAATAATAATAATAATAATAATAATAATAATAATGAGGAATTTGTATAACGCCTAACCTAACCTAAGTTCTAAGCGCTTTTGAACATCTAAAATGATATGAATACAAACACAACAAAACAAAACCAAACACCATGAAATTGGAAAACAAAAACAAATGCTGAAAATATTTAAGGTAGGAAACATTTTTACGTCTTGAAGTTTCTTCTTGTAGTCGAAAAAGGTGAGTTTTAATAGCATTCTTGAACGGGATCTCTGTGTCTTTGTATTTAATTTTAAAGGGCAATTCATTCCACGTTGCTGGGCCCTGGTATACACATAGGACTTTGTCCATATAACTTCGTTTTCATAGTGGTAATAATGAGTATACGATTGTCAGACGAGGAACGAACAGTTGGTGAGACACTGGATGATTATCTGTGACACTTAAAAGCAACTGAGTGTATATAATTTCAAGACCAGGCCCAAGAACAGACCCCTGTGGAACACCACAACTAAGATCAAATGAGCTGGAGTGTATTTCATTTGCAGATACATTTTGTGTCGTGTTGACTAAGTAGGATTTGAATCACAGTAAGACTGTATTGTGAATGCCGAATACATGCTGGAGACGGTAAAGTAATATATAATCGTCTATTGTGTCAAATGCTGCAGACAAATCAAGGAGGGTTAGGACTGTAATCTTACCGCTATTCAAAATAAATACTTTCAGAAGATTAGTTTAAGTACTGTGGCAAGGGCGACTGTACATTGCTAAAAAGACTTTGAATTCAAATGAGATACAAGTTTGATTCTAACAACTTTTTCTAAAATAAAATTATATATGAACGGAACATTAAAAACAGTGCGGTAGTTCTTTTAATCGTTATGGTCAAGTCTTGGTTTCTTCAGCAGAGGCTTACGATGGCAGTTTTGATGGATGATGGGAATTCCCCGGATGAGAGAGACAGAGAGAGATATTAATAACATCAGTTAGTGAAGGCAATATTGGGTCTAAGCACTCAGACAGCAGTGATGTTGGAATTGAATCAAGTTTTCGTGACTTTGGTGCACTCTTTATCACGACTGTCCGTACGGAATCCATAGAGACAGGTTAAAATGCTCCTATTTTTTGTCGCTGAAATTCTTTATCGTAACTGTATGGTGACGACGAGTCAATTGAAATTATAAATCCCACAAACAACAAGCGACTGTTATCATTTCAACCTAAATGAGACAGAGCTCAAACATACATAGAGAGAGAGAGAGAGAGAGGGACAGACAAACAGACAGACCGACAGAGAAGAGTTAATTTCTTGTCTATACATCGAATAGAAGCTGTGATATTTTCAGATTTACAAGAACCATTTTACTTCAAATATGCAAGACCTGTCTTGACAATGAGTTCTAGAAAGTGACTATCTGGATAAGCTAAACTCAATTCAGAGGATCGTCATCCTACGGTCACGTGATATATTTTCAGAATTTTGTAAATGTTTAGAAGACGCTATCTTTTAAGTTCTTAACGGGGGCGGGGATGGGGGCTACCTGAAATAGGTTCGTGAGATAAGTTTTAAAAATAATTGGCAATGTTTATTTATGGCATAAAGAGGGTATTGATTTTTTTCTGAGGTAATATTGTGATTTCGTACGCGTATATGAGTCAATAAAGGTTAATTGTTACAGGAAAGTATGTATTGATTATCTGTCGAAGTATTATTGTATATGCATGTGTATCTACATGTGTATGATTCAGTAAACAATTATATTTAAAGAAGAGAAAGTATTGATCATCTACTGAAGTATCATTGTGCATGCATGTGTGTACATGTGTATGACTCCGTAAACAGCCATTACTATAGGAAAGAAAGTATTGATTGCCTGCTGCTGTTTGCTGTGTTCGGAATACCAGCATATTGGTTAAACTCTAAAGACTTTGGAGATGGTTCTTTACGAAGATAGTGTGTGTGTGTGTGTGTGTGTGTGTGTGTGTGTGTGTGTGTGATTATTTTCATCAAGAGCATGAGTACTCGCAATGTCTTTCCCAATGCATTTAAACGCACATACATATTTTCTGGTATAAGTATTGTTTATAGTTTAAAAGATGCACATTTATTATCATCTTTTGATTGAGTTTCATGACCCAATGAACCACGATACCAAGTGTTTGGCTGAGAAAAGATGTTGAATACGTTCCGCCATCTCTAACACAATCCGTAATTGACAGAAACACACGTTCGAAACCCCTCCAGCCCCTCAGCATTGCCTTAGTTGCATGTATGCAAACAGCACGTTCCATTTAATAGTAATCCCATGTGACATAGCGCTTCCCTTACGTTCTTCAACAGGATAGAAAATCTGACAGCGCGGTCAGTCTAATTGACGTTTAAATTCCAAATGACAGGTTTGGTTACGAACAGGAGATTGGCGTCCTTTGATTGCTACATTGATCCGACGCTTCCTTGAGGACTTAACGCGACCTACTTGTAATCTCGACTAATCTAAGCATTATAAGCTATGTGAATATTTAATGAATTTGTAAATACCAAATTAGTTTGTGTCCGTCAAGCCATCTTTGATGGTTACTTAAAGTAAAACCATTATAATCAACAGAGAAAAATTCGCTTCTCACTCAAGTATGGCAAGTCAGTAATATTCGTCTGAAAAATGTCGGATTTGCAAGCGAATTGATTAAGGTTAGGATACTTGTGAAACGTCTAAATCTTCTAAAACACATTGATGTTCATTGCTTGGTATACAGCTTCTAAAACATAGTCTGATGTCTACTGTTTGGTATGAACATTCCATGGCACAGCTGGTGTATAATGCTTCTTAAATAAATAAATAAATAAATAAATAAATAAATAAATAAATATATATATTTATTTATATATCAACACTAAGCCGTTAAAAGTATTCGATTGCAAACTATAAGAGTTAACGATGTGACGTAATCAGTTTTAATCTTATCATTACCTTTATGACACAGCCATGTGCAATAGCCATAGCAAAATTGTTATATCTGGGAGATCGATGCACGTCTGGAGAAAAACGAGATGCATTATTAGTGCCTCGTTTTAGTCCAAGGCCAATCCGGTTATGACTGATACACGTCCGGTATGACTGATACTCTTTATTTGTACCTTAATAGTTTAGGCTTTGTCTCTTCAATTCAAATCGAACAGGAGCATGCGTATTGTGTCAAGACTATGGTGATAGCTTTTTATCGTTGTCATATTTATGCAGTCTAGTTAAATGTGATGCATTTACACTTTTTCACACACACACACACACACACACACACACACACACACACACACACACACACGGGAACATCTGAGATAAAATCAATGCGAAATTCGATACCTTTCACAATTCAATATTAGATTCAGTAGAATCCCTAGAAGTGCCACAGAATTAGTCTAACCAGGAGTTAACCGATATATAAACGCACGTGTAAGGATGCGTGCTAGATTCTGCAACTGAGGACTCATGGGAAATTTAGTCTAAATGAAAATATTGAATCCTCTCAATGTAGTTTAGTCAATATTTCAGTCAGACATCAGTGTATGACCAATACAGAAATCTCGATAACAATTTGTAGCCATTTAAAAACTCATTAAATGTCTATTATTATTATTATTGTTGTTGTTGTTATTATTATTATTATTATTATTATTATTATTATTATTATTAAAGTGTCTAATGACACATGTCTTTTACAACTTTCAGCACACATTATTTAATAAGCTGCTGGGGGTGTGGGCAAGCAATATAGTTCCAAAAGAAGGAAACTGTGTTACACTGTGCTGTTACAGACGTTTGTATGCATATTAAATTAAATATGTATGGATCCATTTCGACATTAAAACTTGTCTCTTTTGTGCAGTATAATATAATTTATTGTTGATATTGTTTCAAACATAATACAAAAACCATCTTTATTAACTATGCAACCAACAGCATGACAAAAAATTATGAGAAATTAAGATAGGTCAAGACATTAATTTCACTGATTTTGCTAAAGAAAATTTTAAAAACAAATGTTTTACCTTTCCAAATAGCCTCATGATCTCCGACGCACATTACTTTTAAAATACAAAGTACAATGTCTAAAAGGCACATATTCGAAGATCTTCCTGATTTCCCGGTCCTGCACACTATGGCAGACATATCCAACATACACTGCTTATTTTCAAATTGACAGTACTGTTTAAGAAAGAGTAAGTGTCGAATGCTTGTGGCTTTTGATCACGAATTAAAATTCGCTAGTAATAAGAGGTTAAAATAAATTGTACGCAGGCATCTTCCTTAAGATCACAGGTATTTACGCCACCTTTTTTCCACCCACCACCAAAGGCCATCTTTAATTGAAATTTATAAATAATACGAGAAAATAATCTTAAATTCCGCATGTAACAGTAGGTTCATTGATCGCTTTAAATATCCAGATTGAGGAATTTCGTTAAGATTTTCCCCTCGGTTCCTTCAAACAATGTGTCGGTTTTAAATGTTGGCTAACATAAAATCTAACATCACTCACTTGTGATTGTTGTCTTAGCATAAACGTGACTTTTGGCTTTGACTCACACGGCTCAAGTTTCGTTGTTCTAGCTATCCATACAAGTTATTGGGTGTCAAGACCCCCCACCCCCACCCCCACCCCACCCCACCCCCTACGGAATTATTACTAACGAGGAAGAAGGACGGACAATTAAGTGGTTGAATAGGTCTTAGCCCCCTGTCAGCAAAGCCAATGGTCAAGGTGTATAAGGTATATAATTAATAAGGTAAAAGCCATAGTAATTTGTCGGTACTTCCGGTACCCTTGTTTCCGTCTCCAGTTGTCTCTCTGGAACCGTGAAGGGAAGTAATAATGTCGGGTCCCTAAATCTCCGACCGGTGACATCGATGACTAAATGCAAAACAAATAGTTTCGGACCCCGCGGCAAGGATATTTTTTTTTAAGAAACTGCGAATTTTACCATGATGCAATGGGTAATTCACGTACAGGTAGATTCTCTGTTTCAGAATCGGTTCAAGGTCGAAATATTATATACCCAAAGTACTTTTACTTACGATTTCTATCAGAAGCCAACGTGACAATAGCACTTATAAAAGTGTCTGCATGGAACCTTCCTTATTAATAACTGAAAAAGTTCGTTCAAGAATCGATACAATAAGTTTTAGTGAAGACGTTTCTGGAATAAATGCATCGTTCTGGAACGAATTGCATGAAGTGGTTTGTCTAATAAAAAAAAATCTTTTGAAAACACGACTTAAATTAAGACAAGCAAATTCCATCTCTGCAAAAAAGAAGTGCCATAACGGTACTGATGAAATGTACTTCAGTACTGATATAAGTAAGAACATGAAACTTCATTTTACATAGTATGTTTAAGAAATAGTCTAGTAAAAAATTTTCATATGAACCGAATTGTGTCTTTGAGGTGAGTATGGAATAGTTATCAATCCTGATTTTAGGTGGTAAGATAAAAACAGTATATTAACTTAATATATTACTTTCCTAGATTATCCTTGTCAGAATGAACTATTCAGCGGGTTCAGAGGAATGATAAAATAGATTGTTTTATCACAACAGTACTTTTTGTTATGACTGCTGTACCACCATTCATAAACAGAACAACATTGCTCGACATAAACGGTTTCGTTGCCATTGGGGATTAACATTCAGCTCCTGTGTGCTATAAGATCATGCGATTGTATCAATTGATTTTAAAATTGGATCGTTTCAAAACGTTTGGCGTCGGACTCGTAATTCTGGGGTGAAAGGTTCATTGCCTACTCAGATTAGCCGTGTTATAATGCTTTAGTGAGTCCCTGTGGAATGCACATGGCTCATATTTCCTCGGTATGATGCAGCCTTTCATATCTTAAAAGTGTCGTTTAAACCAGCCATTCAATATAAGTATGTACAAATTACTTCTTTTAAAAGAGAAGCATTGACATTATTATCTGTATAGATTTGTAATTATAAGAATTGAATTTCATATTTTGCTGGATTAATGAAGTCGAAAAACTTTAAAATTATCACTACGCGTTAAAAAAAAAAACATTCGGGTCGTTACGTCTATTTCTACAGAGCGCATTCGGTTTTCAAGCATTGTAACTTTATGAATGCTGACAAATATACCATAAAATATCTTTTTAAAAACCAAGAAAAGGAAATAGAAAAACAGACACGCAGTTTAAAATGATGTGAAATCCTAATGTTTTTTTTTCCTATTGTTTCATTTTTGTACACAATGGAAATATCTGCCATGAATGTGTATTGATGTAAAACTGAATCAAATGGTTATAGAAAATTGATCCAAGCGTGTTTTACCAAGAGAAATTTTCGCAATTTCAGTACGTAATTCACGCTTGCATGCAGAATTATCAATATACGTACGCAGACTATTTTCATTCTAACTTAAAAATACTCAAATCTAATTTTTTTAAAAAATTATGTTACATTTAGAATAGTCTCGAATTTTCCCACTGTTTGTAAATATTCCGAAAATGTTAAGGTACCACTACTCGCAAAAATGTGTTAATGAATAGTATTGTCTTTATTGCTAGTATGAAAACTATAATTAATTGAAAAAGATACAAGACTGATGCATTAAATTCAGGAGACAAGAATGTTAACATTACTTTCTTACGTTATAATAAAATGTATGTTTTTTTTTATATCGATTTAGGAACACATTTTAGTCGTCGCGATAAAAATTCAAATCGATTATTTTAAACCATTGAACGTATTAAATAACACGAATATGTAAATTGTTTTTCAAGTAAATGTAATGAACAGTTACGCTAGCGAAGCCTAAGCATATTATATTGCCCCTCAAAGCTTCGGTGATTGTGACAATATAATGTTTCCACTTCACTCATATCTCCTTATGATAATACAATATTTTTATTTAACTCGTGTACTATTTCGCATTATATACTCACGGCATACCGTTTCACTCGTGAAATATTTTCCCACATCAACTCATGATATATTTCCTTATATCTACTTATCACAATCCACTATTTCGTTTCACTTGTTAAAAGTTCCCTATATCTGCTCATGGTAATACAGTATTTTCGTTTCATTCGTGAAATATTTCCCAATGATTACTCATGAAGCGTTAGTATACTCTATACGACATTCGGACTTAGTGTACTCTATACGACATTCGGACTTAGTGTACTCTATACGACATTCGGACTTAGTGTACTCTATACGACATTCGGACTTAGTGTACTCTATACGACATTCGGACTTTGTGTACTCTATACGTCATTTGGACTTAGTGTACTCTATACGACATTCGGGCTTAGTATACTCTATACGACATTCGGAGTTAGTATACTCTATACGACATTCGGGCTTGAATGAAACTGGAACAATGAATGGCAGGTAATGTACATGAGACAAGTGGAGAAAAGCATTGGCGTAGAAAAATGTTTGCTCCCCCTGCCCCTTTAATTTTATTCTGAGGTACCCTCCCAAGAAAGAAGTTGTTCGATGGGAATTTTAGGTCCGGCATGGTTCTGGTCCCTTCTCGTATTTGTGGGGCTTGCATTGGCGGCTGTTATGCCACTGGGTATGCGATGTGCACGTGCATTTGAGCCTCTTCATTATAAATAATATAAAAGAAGAAGGAAAAACATTGATTGTTTATGTTTTTATTATGTGATATTTACCAAGTTTGGAGTATTATGTTAATATTTGAAATATTTTTTCAGTCATGTCTTCTAATGAAATTATGTAGAATATATCAGATTTCTGTTTGATCGATTTTTTGAATTATGAGTATAAACTCAAATATAAACTATTGATTAAGATTTCATCATCTTAAATACAAACATATTCCAGCAACAAGGACATACGCTTAGAAGGCACGTTTAAGACAATCATGGGTTTTATCTAAATGTCGCACTTAAAATTGGACTCTGTTTGTGACTTAATCGATTATATCGACTATTTATGGGTAGAGACGCACCTACATTATACTGATTCGGCTTATTTTCAATTTCTTTCTACGTGAGTTATTTTGCCAACAATAAAACATTACAACAATTTTGAGTGGTTGATCACAGCTGAAAAATATATCATAACTAACGCTCTTTGGAGCTGATCGGAGAGAAACATAATAGATATGCAAGCTAACTGATATTTATATTTATCTAGTTTTACAAGCTGATCTTTCTCTCTGTCTCTGTCTTTTTCTCAATAGAGAGAGAGGGGGGAGGCATACTGATTTTTTGATAGTACTTTTTAAAAAAAAGGTTTGTTTCAAAGCTAATTACTTTAATTAATAAGGCATTCAATATGCATGTTATTAGGTCACAATTAGGTTTACAATATTATGGTCACGATAAGTTAGTGACTTCCATTCCTAGAAAATGACAAACTTCTTTCCCAAACCAGTTCATCAACTACGCCATGTGATCTTACGGGCTTTTGATGTTTTTTTTCTTTCCAGGTTAAGATTTATGTGGATCGGGTTCAACGTTTCGGAATTATCAGCAGCGATTTTATCGGGCACTGAGTGGAAATTTCAAGTAAGAAAATATTTCTAACCATACACCGAAAAAAAGAATCAGGCGCAAACACGTATAAACGGTTTGCTAACAAATATTACAGCCATTTTGGCAAAATAACTCCCTCCTGTTTCTCTATATTGATTCTTGATGCAGTATAAGGTAAGACACATGATAAAATTGCCACAACAAAAGTCACTGGACAACATCAAACACATCTTCAGACCTACCAGTAATATTCGAACGGATCTATTCTCTCCGATCAGTCTCTCCAGATTTTCCTAGAAAGGTGAATTAGGCACTAAATGAAGTAATTTTCAGCGCAGCTCCGCAAGGCCAGCGCTATATAGAAGTGTCGTCTGCTTTGTTCCTGGCTTTATGTAGTATTGCAAATCGATAACATTATGATGTCAGCGCGGAAAACCAGAGGAAACTCGATTGCATGAAATTGTTGATTGAAGAAAATCAATGATTTCAGTGCTACCTACAGACGATGCAATATTTCAGACATTAAAAGCTATGTTCTACAAGAATGAATTATGTTTGCACTGTGCTGCGTAATTCAAGAGTGAAAGGTACGGAAAACAATTCTCCGAAGATGCAGCAAGATTATTTGTTTTCATCGAGATATCATTTCTTTATCATGCGAGGCTTGATAATTAAATTAAAACTGGCAAGGTTCCACGACATTCAAAATTATCTTTTGCATGGCAGTTTGTTTTCACACAAAATCGAAGTTAATACAAACACAACTTTGGGCCCCGAGTGGCAGAATGGTCTAAAGCGCTCTCCTTTACGGATAACTGCCATCTCACCTCTGTCTGCGTGGGTTCGAGTCTCAGATTCGGCCAATGTAGGTATGTGAGAAAGTTTGCCAGTAGCTTCTTGTGACTCCGTTTTTCTTTCCAGGGGTTTTCCCCAGGTTCTTCTTCCACCATTAATACTGGCCACTATGTATAGCTGATCGCGTGCTCAAATGATGGCGTTAAATCCTACAACAATAAGAACAAACAACAATAGAAAAAAACGTCACGTAATATGATGACATGTTTTTACTGAATGAATGCGTAATTGCAGTATCACGTGCGGTTCTATAAAAACATACTTTATATCACAATTTTTACCAGTGATTCAACGTTGAAAGGTTTATTATCGTTTAGAAATGGCTTTGAATTATATTAAGTGTTGTTTGTGGAACAGTTGTTACTTAAAGACAATCAAAATCCTTTTACTGGTGCATGTATTGTTCTCCAAAAAATGGATGTTTGATGTGTTTACTTCCATGCATGGGATACTGAAGTCATTAAAACCAAGTTGTAGAAGAAGATTTAGCTTGCATGTTCCGGAACTGTCAGCTAAAAAATGGGGTTGGGTTGGTATTTTCATTTCAAGGGATAGGTATGGGTTGTGGTTGATTGATATATTCAGCATGAGTGATGCGGGTGGGTGTCAACTTGTAACAATTAATCAGATTTCGACATGTATATGTTAGACCCTGAGGCTATAATTTTGCGCCGTCAAAATGTATGAAAGTGAATTCGGCGAAGAAAAGAAATCTAGTCAGTTAATTGACATATCCATAAATCTAGTGACACGCGCTTTATTTTTTGATAAAGCCAGTTAAGCAACATCGTTCACATGGTAGTGGAGGAATTCTATGTTCGGAACAAAGAAGCATCAAGGAGGGTCGTAAATCAACCTGACTTACTGTTGGGAGGGTTGCAGTGTCTAATCATTATATGAACCGAATCCAATCGGAATTGAGCAAGGCGTGGACAACATTAGAATCGCAAGTTTAAATATATTATCTTGAGAAATAAATGTTAGTAGTGCTAAGATCATCTTGCGTGGATTAAGGAAAAATAAGTTGCTCCGACGCCATTCGAAATTGGCGGGAAAATTGATTATTCAGGGAATAACAAGGAGCTGCAGTACAGTTCAGTGACTATATGTGCGATAGGTGTTATATAATACTGAAAAGTAAGTGTACTTTAATTATTGCAGTATGTATACTTTAGTACGTAGAATTACCATTTGTAGGTTGATTCATTCGTAATGTTTGATAAACATGCATATTTTGAGATATAAGCAATGTGATGTATAGAATTAATATTGTAATTCGCTATTGGGTTATTTCGTAGTAACCTCATGCATCTATTGATTTGATAATATAGATTTGCAAATGTTGAATTGAATTATAACTTTGTATAATGATTGCGGTGTGCAACATTAGTTAGAGGGATGTGCCCATTTGTGTATACTTTATAGGAGTATCACGTGATATCAGCGCATGGATATGTGGATATCTGTGTACACTTTGTAGAAGTGCAATGTACAGAAATGCGTCTGATTATATGATTTTGTTCTGTATAATAAAATTGAGAATATATATACACTTATCATAGAAAATATGTATTTCGATAGGCACGAATGCGTCACCAAAATCGGTAATGGCTTATCTGATGATATTAATGTTTACTGTGAGTTTACATAGCTAAGGGAATATGCTATGTTAATGTTCTGTGTGTTAATACAGGAAGCTTTTAGGGACCTGAGCGAATTACCCCAGTGCAGTTGGTCCGAATCTCTGAGAGACAAAATAGAAGGAAGAACGGAGGGAGAAGTTCGAAGGAAAAACGGATGGAGACACAGGAAAAGAGATGGAAGAATCATACAGATGAGTAGGAACTCAGGACAGGAGGAAAATTTCACACACTAATTCAAAGGATGAAATAGGCCGTCACTTGGTCGAGTGATAGGGCTTTAGCTGAATTTTTTTGAGATATGACTGTTATTGAATTATGTTAAATTGTTGTTATTTAAATTTCACAATTTGTGTATTCATTAATTTAACTGTAGGTACCAATGACCGGGGGCTCGGAGCTTTGCTTCTCTCTATCACTACTTCAATTTCTGGCAAAATCGAGCCAGGGTGGGTCTTTTATACTAATTTAAAACATATTTGGAGCACCCCTACCCCAACCTGAATAAGGCCAACCTTCACAGTGGGATGATGGTGGGTTGTTATTTCATTCACGGCAAATGAGAGCGGGTTGGTGGTTGGTTCGTATTTTAATCCGCACAGGTGATATGGGCGAGTTAGAATATTCAGCAAGGGAGATGTTGGTGGTATTTGGTGTGTTTATTTTTTTCTGCACAGGGGATGTGGGTGAGTTGGAATTTTCAGCGGAAGGTTATTTTTGTGGGTTGGTGCTTGGTTGTTATTTTTTTCACGTTGTATGTGTGTGACTTGGTGGTGGGTTGGGCTTCTAATAATATTAATGCATTCACTTTAAGGTATAAAGAAATTGTTGTAGTTTCACCTAATATCGGACGAAGACATATGTGATTGAAATCTTCACTAATGAGTCATATTTAAAACGAGGTCCTAGTCGGAAATTAATTTCTATTGATATAAGGCGAAGACAAGAAAATATATCAGCGGATGCTTGTAATGCTAATGACAGTGCAGAGAATGCAAATGACATTAAAAACAATTGATGAAGGATGAAATAAGGATATCATTTCACCTATATGTACAATAACATTTGGTAGATACAATTTTCTAGGTTCTCCCTCCCTCCCCCATCCCTCTTTGAAGAATTGATTATATAAATGATCTGGTATGAATGGCAGGTTACAAATTTCGGAACTGTTACCTCGATGAGGCAAAACTTTACGTCTTTTGTCACCAATACCACACACACATTTGATAAAAACACAAACTTGACCTTTACCTAAATTGCAATCAGTAATTCATTTTAGTAATGCCAGTTAATATCGGGATTAAATTTGGCATGATACATGTCCTAATTTTGTAATTTTGTATCAATTACGACAAACTTACGTCGTGCTGCAATTGGTTTGTGGTTGTATATACTTTGCCTACAGATGATAGAACAGTTCTAACACTTAATACCATGTTATTGTAGAAACAATGGCCTGCTTTCATTGATCTTTACAATCAAACACGAACAGAAGGTATTTTATTAGTCAGGAAGGTCTACTTCATACAAAATATCGTGCATGATTTGGTCTTATATGTTATGAACAAAAAATAAACATGAATAAATCGAATTGGTTATTGCCTAATTTTCATGGTTTAATATTTATATCACAACTATGTGTTTATGTGCATACATGAATGGTAAAAACACCTCACCCAAACTGCAATGATAACTCAAACAATACCAAGCAATTATCTCATTTTCAGGAGTAATTCAACGCATATAGTGTTGAAAAAAGAATACTTAAAGAAATTCAGATTCCATCAACGATCATTTCTAAACAGCTCTAATGATACTTTCTAAATTCTTTTTATGAATTTCTAAGGAGAAATAAAATACTGAAACACATGCTAATTTGATTAATTTATAAATTAATTAGAATTTATTGTCAGAGCTGTTGATCACTGAGTAGGGATCATGCGTAGCTAATACAATTCAATTTATTTCCACAATATAAACAAGACACATGATACAATTTATTAAATTTTGTACACAATATAAATAATACACATGATACAATGTATTCAATTTTTAACATAATATAAATAATACACATGATACAATGTATTTAATTTTTTACACAATATATATAATACACATGATACAATGTATTCAGTTTTTTACACAATATAAATAATACACTTGATACAATGTATTCAATTTTTTACACAATATAAATAATACACATGATACAATGTATTCAATTCTTTTGCACAGTACAAACAATACACGATACAATGTATTCGATTTAACATCTTTGGAAAGATCGGATACAAACAGTCCAATCATTTAACATGAAAACAAAGGTCACACGGTTTCAAGAATAATGTATCTATGTGTAAACGTTTACATGCGACAAAATTCAATCAATGCTAGTTATGTGAAGAAAAGAAATTTCACTACAACAAAATTTGTTTATCTGTTGATTTAAAAGATATCCTAGACTTTTATAAAATACGATGATATTCAGATTGCCTGTATTTATTATAACATTATCAAAAGCAATACTAATCCAGATGGAGAGATGGTTAAATACTGCGTTATGAAGAAGGAATATAATTTGATATTTTGACGTTGGTATATATACACACTTGGAGTATACCAACTTTACAGTTCAAATGGAAAATATCAAAATTTGTATAAGGACTGTCCACAATAAAATTTGCTATAAACATTGAGATGGAATTACGGAAATCAAAGTTCGATTTAAAACAGTTTAACTGGGATTCAGTACGTGACAACGTTGTGTTTTGTTACCATAGCAATGAAAGACTTGACATAAATCGGAAATACTGGAAGATTTGAAGAATTGAAAATTGCTGTAAATGTAACCTATTAGCAATCTCAAGGGAGGGTCAGAATGTTATATACCGTTTTAATAGCAATCTCAAGGGAGGGTCAGGATGTTTTATACCGTTTTAATATCAATCTCAAGGGAGGGTCAGGATGTTTTATACCGTTTTAATAGAAATCTCAAGGGAGGGTCAGGATGTTTTATACCGTTTTAATAGCAATCTCAAGGGAGGATCAGGATGTTTTATACCGTTTTAATAGCAATCTCAAGGGAGGGTCAGGATGTTTTATACCGTTTTAATAGCAATCTCAAGGGAGGGTCAGGATATTTTATACCGTTTTAATAGCAATCTCATGGGAGGGTCAGGATGTTTTTATACCGTTTTAAATGGTCAATAAAAAAACTGTATCTGTAACATTTTACTACGATTCTGAATGTTCAGTAGATTACAAAATATCAATCCCTAGTGAGAAAAAATTAAACGGGACAAAAACAAGATGAAGTGTGTTGAGTAGATCACTTTCACACTTTCACTTTTTCGTTCCTGATATCGATATCTAAAAATTGCAAACGGCTATCACTGCTGAGTTCTTGATATTGACTTGGAGGTGAGGTCAACATTGAAAAATCTGAATAGTATCATCACATCATGTACATGTACTTAATAATCTTGTATGAGCATTCAATATATATATATATATAATGTTTACTATCCTTGCATATTCAGAAGCAGCAACACCGCCCCCACCCGACGTCCGTCTGACTAAAATCTAAAATAAAATTGTTATTGTTTCCAATAGACTAATTTTAGTAAAATATACTAGTGTCTGGTAAACGGATTAATGTTTGATTTCAAACCCTAAATATGTCTACATAAATCGATTTTCAAACTCCTGGATTTAAGTCTGACGATTATTTTAAATTTTTGTAACTTGAAATAGCATTATTCTATATTTTTTTGGCATTTTAATTTTTAAAAAAATAACATTCTAAAGCGCTTACGTTTCCGGATCACTGCCGTTACACCCTTGTCTTCTTGCTTTCGAGTCTCAGGTGCGGCTAACGTGGGACATGAGAAAGGTTGCCAGTAGCTTCTCGTGGGTCGGTGGTTCTTTTGGGCGTTTTCGCGGGTCCTTCCTCCACCAGTTATACTGGCCGCCAAATATAGCCTATTTAGTGCTAAAACATGGCGTTACACCTTACAACCACAAAAAAATAACATTACTTGTTAGTTTTGGAATTTTAATTTACGAGAACACTATTTTATAGTTTTACTATTATAATTCAAATAACTCTATTCTATAGTTTTATTTCTTTTAAAGTTAAAATAACATTATTTACTGGTTTTGACAATTTATTTGCTAAACACTTTTATTTTGGGTATCGCAATTTAAATTAACATTATCATATAGCTTTAGTATTTTAATTAAAATAACATTATGTTGGTTTGGTATTTTCATCTATATAACATTTTTCTAGGTGTTTTTATATTTTAATTTAAAACATTATTATGTCGTAATTTTACTTTTCAGATACACAAATTAAATCTCTGTACCCAGATGCTTTAATATCAACGACACACCTTTCAGCGACAAATGCAAATGCACTTTCTGATTTCAAAATTTGTTCCTTCAATAACTATCTTCATTTGCTGTGCAAAATAGTCATGAATCTGATGGAAATTCATGTTTGATAATTTTAATTGTTTGACAATTGAATACTGCAAATCCTACTGGCTTTTATCAACATATTTCTCATGTTCTGTAAATCACCCAGGTTATAATCGATATACTTCTCACGTTCTGACATTTTGATTGTTTGCAATTTTCGCAGTAGCCAGGCGACTCGTTTTGGAATTTCGAAATTTTGCGAGATAACCCGAGAGCTTTATTTTCAGGTATTGTGAACGTGGCCCATTGAAACAATGTATACGTGAACAGCCAGCGTAGACATTGCATAATCAAGACTGAAAAGAGTAATTGGTCTCATGTAAGTATGTGGATGACCAGTGGTAGACACATTTTTGACATACTGTCCTATTACAAAATACAACATTGACGACATTCACATAAGTCGTCACAAACTACGGCTGCTAGTACAAAAGAAACCCCAAAAATGAAGATGACGTACTATGTGGTCTTATAACAGCGAGGGCCTGAAAATATGCAAGAAGAAAGCAGTTTTCTACAGGAGCGTTAAGGATTTGTTTGAAATGAAAACGTTTAATTTTTTTTCCACTTCAAAGGTACCTGAAATGGAGAAGTTTAACCGAACGATAAAAGACCAGACTGTTGTTGTATTTGACTCACAATAAAACTGGAAAAACATGTTGACCTTTGTGCAAGGTTACTAGAGAAAAACATGTTGACTTTTGTGCAAGGTTACTAGAAGAGAGATTGCAAGTCAAGATTAACTTTCATTGTAAGATGCAGGGAAAGAAATCTATCAAGCTATTATTTGACAACTGATAGGCTGGAAGTGTCTGTATCTCTGTCTGTCTGATAGGCTGGAAGTGTCTAAATTTAAAATTGGAGAAACAATATCAGCAAATCAAATTAGTCTGTTCTACACTGATGATGGATGACAAACACAAATATCTATCTATCTATCTATCTATCTATCTATCTGTATGTCTGTCTATATCTATCTATCTATCTATCTATCTATCTATCTATCTATCTATCTGTATGTCTGTCTATGTCTGTCTATATCTATCTATCTATCTATCTATCTATCTATCTCTCTCTCTCTCTCTCTCTCTCTCTCTCTATCTATCTATCTATCTATCTATCTATCTATCTATCTGTCTGTCTGTCTGTCTATCTATCTATCTAATGTTAAATGTTGTTACCTCTTGCTGTTGTACTTTATTTGACACTCTAATATAATATGACAACAGATCTGGGCTTATGTTATTCACAAACTGATTCGCGTTATGACCGGTTGTAGAACATTTTGTAGCAAAGCCGAATGACTCCAAATACTAATTGCACCCATTCGGATTGTATCGATTGTTCACACATTTACCTGGGTGCAGCTTTTCTTTACGGAACGGCTTGTTCATCCGGTCTGAAAGGTTTCACGCTGTCTAACAAACGGAAAATGTCATATTTGTTAGAAGAAAGGTTTGACATTTTAGTGATGAATTGGTACTGTTTACATCCGTTTTAAAATCCTGCCAAGTCAATACTGTTCATCTTCTGCTTTGAGTAAATCAATCATCGTTCATAATATTTACGCCTCCAATGTGAATTTTTTATATTGTGAGTATTTACTATTAATGTTTTCATTGCTGTCGGTTTTTTTGGGGACATTTTTCTTTCTGTTATAAGTGACCGAGTGGTCTTAAAGCGCTCTCCGTTACGGATCACTGACGTCTCACCTCTGTCTGCGTGGGTTCGAGTCTAAGATTCGGCTAATGTAGTTATGTGAGAAAGCTTGCCAGTAGCTTCTCGTGGGTCGTTGGTTCTTTCCGTGAGTTTTCCTCGGGTTCTTCCTCCACCAATAATACTGGCCGCAATGTATAGCCTATCGTGTGCTGACGAAAAAAAATGGCGTTAAACCCTAACAAAAAAATAAAATCTTTCTGTTATAAAATGATGATGATTTTCTCTTCCATAACAAGGTAATATTGACTAGGCCGGGCTCAAACTCTGCTTTTCCACAGATGAGTGTTACCATGTACAATAATGGTTGATGACGTCATTCTCTGTCTTCCTGTATAATAGATCCAGATTACTGTAAGGCTCTAACGTTGTCTCCTTGGGTATTTTTGCTTATATCGTAGGAGGACGTGCCATTCAACATTTGTAAATAGATGGATATATGACTCCGAATCCCCAGTCAGCAATGCCGACGGTCTAGGTGGATAATATACAAAACTAAAATGCGAGTGATTACAATTACATACCTAAATATTCAAACAACACAAGTAAATTTCCACAATTTCTCCACTAGGTCGACCTATTTAATCGGCCAATTTCATCATCTGATGTGCAACGTGAGAGTGTTTCCACCTGTCCCTGATACTTCACTCATCTGTATTATTTCTTTTTCCTTGACTGGTACTCCAGTACCCTTTCCGTTCCTCGACTACGTGTTCCACATCCTCTATTTCCGTTCTCCAGTCGGCCTTAAATCTTCCGTTATGCTATCCGATCCCGTGACCTGTCTAAAAACTTTTCTCTACTTCGTCACCTTTGGGAGGCACTCGGTCCTCGAACAACTCCAAACAGCACCGAACGCTTCTCAGTAAATAATAAGGGACATATAGTCTAGATGATCTCCCTTTAAACCTAGATGATCTCCCTTTAAACCAAGATGATCTCCCTTTAAACCTAGATGATCTCACAACCTCACATCAACCTTTCATCAGCCTAATGACGATTAAAAGCATCAGGTCACGCATACACTCACATCAAAATATTCCATACACGCGTATAAGGGTATTAATACGCTAAGGGTATTAACGACTCCTGCCTGATAGATACAACAATACCTTCCGTGATATGAGTACACATGTTTAATTCTCGATATAGTAACTACCAACATCCCAACAATTAAGGCACTCCTTACCTTAAACATTATAGGAGGTACACACAATGTTCCAATACAAATATGCAGATACTTCACGAAATGTCCACAACTACGTATTCAAATTCAAACTTGAACAAGTATAAGTTCTAACATAACTAATTCAATATGATGCACATAACAGCAAAATTACACAATTAAGTCCGATCACTGGCTTACAATCTACGCAATTCAATTTTTTGTATATTGCTAATTTCTCAGCAGAACGTTACAATAGGTAAATAAGTCAAATACGTAGGTGAGATTAACTCTAATAAAGATAACTTCTACGTACCAAAATAATTCCAGTAAACAACTTCTACATACTACATATACACTTACAACTCTCAACTAGTAATGTCCAACAAATTCAGGCGAAAAATTCTTACCTTCTTACAATTCTTACCTTCTTAAAATTCTTACCTTCTTACAATTCTTACCTTCTTACAATTCTTACCGTCTTACAATTCTTACCTTCTTACAATTCTTACCTTCTTACATGTCTTGCCTTTAAGAAGCTTTTAAGTCTGAATTCGCGCTCTACCGTTTACGAATGACGTGCATTCGGAGTACGCCTAATAGAAATCACTCCCTAACTTACCTTTGTTTTTTTTTGGGGGGGGGGTTCTCTCTCCTGTTTTATATCACGATTTAGCCACATATTCATGTCAACAAAACGTTCTTTTCACTTCTGGTAATTTGCTGTAAAATACTCGTTCCAATGTCGATTGATGTCAGGGAAATCTTGATGAGATCACCTCGATATTCAATTTTTGTCTTGATTGTTTCAACTGTTGCTTTTAGAGGTATCGCGAGTGGCATGCACGAAAGGTGTAATTCTCCGGTTTGTATCTTTATCTTCAACTATCACTGTTTCCACTGCAATATTTAATTTATTTTCCAGCAGGCTAGGTTTCTTTAGTGCGTACTATGTACCTCTGATAGGGCTGACTGAGTAGATTGGTTACAAGTACTCAATGAATAAAAATTTTAATTGCAACCATTACTGCCATCACCCCTGGTACATTTTATCTTGGTATTCTGGACATGTCGAGTTCCTGGGTCCCTTTTCTGTATGTGAAAGATCTTGTTTTAAAATATTTCTCCAATTCTTGGGTTCCTCTATTCGCTTTGTTGGCCGCCATTTTTCTTCGTGGGTCCAGTATAGCTGGTGAGTTGTTTTCAGTGTTCATTCTTCTGTAATATTTTGTTTTAATTAATATTTGTCCTTCTTACGTTCATTACGATCTCTCTTTACTCATAATTTTTTTAAATCATAAATTATCCATTGCTTGGTTTCTATTTCAGAATCCAGTGGACGGTTTTGCTGTGTGCTTTGTATTTTTGTGTAGGGTGTTCATCTCAGACCATTTGGTGAGGCCCTCCTGTCCTACTAATTTTGTTACCGCTAAGAGGCATGTTGATATAGGTTTTGATGCTTTGTAAATGTTTTATTCTTTGCATATTTATATATCGATATAATTGCTTATTTTTACTCCTTTCGTTTCATTAGTATATTTAGTTGCTTAAATAAATAAATAAATAAATAAATATATATATATATATATATATATATATATATATATATATATATATATATATATATATATATGTGTGTGTGTGTGTATGTGTGTGTGTGTGTGTGTGTGTGTGTGGTCATAGTTGTCAATATTGTCATCTAAGCATTCATCGAAGGCTAGCATATAGGTTTCCATCATTTCATACTCTTCTTGTCTTTTTAATCTTATTTTTTCCTTTCTTCTGTTTCTTTCTAAGTTAAATTGCTCTTCCACTGTCAGGGTTAATTGTAATGTTTTACTTAAATTAGCAAATGATGTTAAGATTTTTAGTTTGTTCTTCTGTTTTTGCTTTTGTTTTTCTTGTTGGTCTTTTCTTTGTTCTTTCTGTTTTAGTTTTCCCTGTTTTGTACTTTCTGTCGTGTTTCTTCCTTGTTATTGTTGTGTCTTTCTTCGTTGTTTTTGTTTCCCCATCTGATGTTGTTGGGTTTGTTTTAATCTAGGTTGGTGCTGTTGTTGTGATTCTTTATGCTGTTGTTTTAAGCTGGGATCATCTAATTTTGTAGTTGGAATTCCCCCTGACTTAGTTGTTGTTGCTGCTTTTCTGTCTTCTACTAGTTTTTTTTTTCTTTTGGGGAAGACACTTGCAGTCGCAGCATGGATTTGTTTGTTCTGTTCCTTGCTTGTCGTCCCCTGAGTCTCTTCATGCTTTCTTTGGTGTAAATCTTGGTGTTTTTTGTTTCGTCTGCTGTTCATATTGGTTTGTTGTTGTTGTTGTTTGTTTTGCCCATCACTACATTGGGATGGTTCTTTTCGTCATTTGCCCTTATCCCTGTTGGAATTTCCTGATTGTTTGGGCATTTATGTGGATTGTGACTCGTTTTCTCACACCTCTCGTGTGCTCTATGATGGATACACCCTTTGTACCAGGACTTAGTTAATAAATACGGTAATATAAAAAGCCCTTTTCATTCATCGCAGTTTACTTTTCTCCATTTCAAAGATTCTAATCCCGTTGTATATGGAGGTATGTGGAATTGTTGCTAGTCGGGATGATTCTGATTTTATCCCAAATATCTATCCAAAACTTTCTACTGTTGCTTCTTAAGGTATTTTCAAAGGTATGTCCGATAAATGGAGCTCCACCAATCGTTTCTTTATCTTCCTAAGAATTGGTGATTTGTCTTTTATTAAGACTCTTTTCCCCATAATGTTGAGTTCGTCGTATGGTATTATCTGCGTGTTTCCTCGTGTAAGTAAGATGTAGCCTTTGTATCCATTCCTGTTTATTGAATACGTTTGACTAATATAATCTAGGTTTAGTAATTACAGTGTTATCATCACTGTGGAAGTATAAGGTACTTTTTTTATTCCTTTGTGTTGCTGGGTACCTGCTTTACAACGTTCTTTGTTAAAAATGAATAATTTAGTAAATAAAATGATGAGTTACGCAATGCAGTTGTCTACATCATTGTGCTATCTTGGATACAAGCATTAGGGATGAAGGAAAACATGACATTGTATGACAGCAACATTAATTTAAACTATATAGGCTCTATATTTGTATGTGTGTGTGTTTGTTTGTGTTTGTGTGTGTGTGTGTGTGTGTGTGTGATTATGTGTGTGTGTGTGTGCAGAAGTGTGTGTGTGCAGAAGTGTGTGTTTATGTGTGTGTGTGTGTGTGTGCAGAAGTGTGTTTCTGTGTGTGTGTGTGTGTGTGTGTGTGTGTGTGTGTGTGTGTGTGTGTGTGCAGAAGTGTGTGTGTTTGCGTGTGTGCAGAAGTGTGTGTTTGTGTGTGTGTACAGAAGTGTGTGTGTGGGCAGAAGTGTGTGTGATTGTGTGCAGAAATGTGTGATTGTGTGTGTGTGTGTGTGAGAGAGAGAGAGAGAGAGAGAGAGAGAGAGAGAGAGAGAGAGAGAGAGAGAGAGAGGTTTATTGATAGATTGAAAGTGGTGTTCCAACTCTAAGTTTTAACGCATGCACTTTACCAAATGCGATATTGATTGATGACATCCGACTCTGCACATTAAAAATTTATTCTATTCATCGTGTCATCCGGGAGGGAAGAAATGAAGGAGAGCATCCGATTCTAAAAAGACAAATAATTTATTAAAAAAATCAATTAGCGTCTGGAAAAAATCGAAAATACAGTAGGAACAACAACACTCCCTACGTTGTGCAACCTCGGTTCTTCGTAGTTAAAATTATAACATTGTCGTCCGTATTCAGTTTGGCATATTGTGTCAGTACATACATTACGTAAAACTAACTCTTTTTAATATTATATGAATATGATAGGGAAAATGATACAATGTAATATTTCCAGGCGTGTTAGAAAATATTTGCACTTCACGTCAATTATCATTCATCGATGAAATAATGCCAGTTTTCATTCTGAAGCATAAATTCAATTATCTCGCTTTGATACGTTTTGAAAGTTAATGTCCTAAGTTAGAGAGAATGTCTTTATTTTTCCTTAAAATGGTCGAGAAAGTGACAGAATAATGTAGAATAGTTTTGTTCAAATGATCACAAATTACCACGCTGATGTGGAGGAGATGTTGTTTTCTACTTGTAAGCAGGTGACAACAACATTAACATTCATATTGATAGATAATGCAACATTTGGAAAGCAAACAAGAAAAAGACAATAAACATGTTGTCATCGTGAAGAAAAGCACAGCAGCACTAGTGGATGGATCATAACGGCATTAGCATTGGCAGTATTATATGGATCGCAACAGTATTCAATTTTTGCAATGCTTTTGAGTAGTGTCAATTTCTTCGAGATGAGGATCTACGTATATACAAAAGTATTCAATTTTGGCAATGTTTTTGAGTAGTGTCAATTTCTTAGAGATGAGGATCTACGCATATAAAAAAGTATTCAATTTTGGCAATGTTTTTGAGTAGTGTCAGTTTCTTAGAGATGAGGATCTACACTTATACAAAAGTATTCAATTTTGGCAATGTTTTTGAGTAGTGTCAGTTTCTTAGAGATGAGGATCTACGCATATACAAAAGTATTCAATTTTGGCAATGTTTTTGAGTAGTGTCAGTTTCTTAGAGATGAGGATCTACGCATATACAAAAGTATTCAATTTTGGCAATGTTTTTGAGTAGTGTCAGTTTCTTAGAGATGAGGATCTACGCATATACAAAAGTATTCAATTTTGGCAATGTTTTTGAGTAGTGTCAGTTTCTTAGAGATGAGGATCTACAGAGAGTAAGGTCCTATGCTAATCACCAAGAACGTTAGAGCAATTGCTTTTATTCAACTTTTCACGATGAACACCTAATAGCTGTTTCTGTATCTCTGTCGATGGAACTGTTTTATTTTCCTCTTCAAACAAGAATATTGAAGTGAATCTTATTAAACACTTCTTTCATATACTGGACTTCGTCTCCACTGATTGTTGGGACGACGGGTTAAACTGAAATACGTAACTAATGGTGTTCTCAACAGACCAAATCTTGGTGCTATGATCTTGTTAGGACACACCCATTAACATTTGTAACAAGCCTGTTCTGCCCTGTTCTTTTCTCGATGGATACAACATTTTTAAATCGATGAGGAAATATGTTTGTAACAATTTAATAATATTGTTTTAAGCATAATGTTTACAAGATGTTCTTTACTATTTGACTAACACAATTACTTGTCTCTTGGGCATTTATACAATAACACATAGTCTGCATTGAAACAGATGATGCGATGCACCTCACTTTGTCCGTATAGCTTTTAAGTAATGTAAATAACACTATCATTATGATAATGTCTCTTCCGTGTACACCAAAGGCTAACTTCATCGTCTTATCCATGTGTCATGGAAGATGTTGACACGATGTGTCTGACAAAATTACTTGGTAATCTACAAAGTCAGGAACATCGTCATTGACTTTCTTCTATAGACATTGGTGTAATACTCATGGTAAAAGTCATATCATTGTAGGTCTGATATTGTCCTCGCAGTTGATCAATTTCTGACCACATGAACATTTTCCAAGTAATTAGTCCTTTTATAGCATTCAAACAGCAACGATTAAAACGTGTATTCTGGTGCAATTGTTATGTGCGTTTCATTTGAATCTTGACAAACTCTTTTTAAATGCATTATCGGGGCTCCACAGATTAACAGCAAATCGTCTCCTCTTCCAATGTAGCATATACCAGGATGGCATTTTGGACCGTCCAATCAAAGGAAGCGACAGCACGGCGATCGTCTAAAGGTACCAGGTAAGCGGAATCTGTATGCACATTTAGTCTGACGCCAAAGCTAAAATACTGTACTGTGTTTCCATGACGACATATCGTATTGTAGCTATAGACTTAATTCCTGCCAGAAAGTTAGGCCGTTTCCCTTTAAATGACTGGAATCTACTTCAAAGATTTCAATAGCCAGACTAAGGTGAGGGAAACACGTTCTTCTTTGCTCTGTGATTCTCGAAAAGTGTTTGCAAGAAATTCTAGAAATCGTGTGACTCGTGCTTGGACGATGTCCATTGATGCACACACGTACGATATCACCTTATATTTTAGAAAGGCCGGTTGGTGCATCATTTGCAAGGTACGGCATATTTGTATCGCAGGGTACAACACCCCACTCTAATTCCATGAAATTGCAACGAACAGTGGGTTCATCGCACCTTTTCTTTTGCTAAATTCATAAATCTCGATAAGCGTCTGTAGTCATAATGATCTTTCTGTTTTGGGGCATTGTTTATACCGTAAATCATTATTTGCACGGCACATCGTTGTGATCGGTGAAAACCACCCCACCTTCACGCCCAAAGAAAAAAATCCAACACCAAAACAACAAATACAAAAAAAAAAAAAACAACTGTAGAAACATCACGGGGCAATCTGATATTTTACAGCACATCTGACTCTTTATAGTAAATTCGGAAAGTTAAACCACAATTATAACACCGTAGTTGGCTTCCCTTGTCCAAAGTATACAACTCATTCACATGTTTTGACCTCACACAATTCTTTGAACTTGGAGTTTGCAGTGCGTAGAACACACGGTTACTGTGTCAACTACTTGGTGAACGTATTTATTCAAAATGAACTGTCTATTGGTATGTATAGTATGTATGTGTATATAGTAAGTACCATTGTTCAATATTATAGCCTATAAGGGTTACTTAGTTATTATTATTATGTGGATATTTCTGTCCAAAATACACACATATTATTGGTAGAGAAACAAACTTTGTTGGCTATTTTTTATGGCAGAAGCTTTAAAAGACTTTCTTAGGCCTTTTGTTACGTGGATATTTATTTCTAAGATACACACCCAATTATCTGCAGAGAGGTAATAAAAAAATTGTTCGTTATTTTTATGGCAGGAGCGTTAAAGAACTTGCTTAGCCATGGGACGAAAACTGATAGCAATATTGTTATCCTAAATATCTATCGTAACTTCCAGACACATTCATCATTCTAATTCAGAAACAGTCATCATTCTAATCCAGACACAGTCATCATTCTAATCCAGACACAGTCATCATTCTAATCCAGGAAATGTATGTCTCCAAATTGCCGTTTTCACTCAAATCTTCAAATTTATATATATAAATATTTGTATATCGATCCAATTCTAAAAACTTGTTTACATTGGCTTTTGCGGCACAGCTCACACGAGTTATTGCATTCCATATTCGCATTTAATTATTGTTGATAGTAAATAGTAAGAACATCTCAAAGATTTATTATATATCTATTAACATTAACACACTTGCTGTCCATTTGGATGTAAGAAATAACATATGATTCATCATCATTATCATCCTCATCATCAATCATCAATCATCAATCATCATCATCATCATCATCCGTCTCTTGACCTAGTGTGGTCGTTGAGGCACTGTGCTGCTGAACATCTGACCATATGATTGTTTGCAGTAAATATATTCGTTGGTCTTGGAATTAATTTCTTTGATAAAATTAAGGAATAATTATTATGTTTATGTGTTTATCGTGAATATTGATTTTTGTTCCCTGAATAGGCTACAAATGGGTTTGAAAACCTCCGTCCATACGACCATATGTATCTATGTTCTTGTTGTTTCCTACCATCATGTGTTTCTATTACGTCACAATGCAAAATCAAACACAGGTTGGTAATGTGTTTTCACACGTTCTGATACATCACACAGATTAAGCATACACCCCAAATCTGAGACCCTTAATCAACACTCATTCTTTCCTTCTCATCCAATCTACACCCTATTCTTGCTATCATATTGTGCTAAGACTGATAAAGGTTATTCATTCCTGCATGAATCTAAATATACACGTTTGTATTACATTTCTTTGCAAAGATTGCGTTGCAATGACTGATTGTTATAAGTTACAAATGATATGCTAAACAGAATGGTGAATGTCTGTATCATGAAAGAATAGAAGTGAAACTACTTCGTAGTCTTTATCAACCATGCTAGATGGCTACAATGTGTCGTCAACCGTCAACAGAGCCAAGAAGTCAAGACCCAAGAAGTCAGAAGTGGAATATGGACTAAGATTCCTTCGTCACTACTTCTGCTGGCACAATGTTCTCAAATAATTTGAACAGCACTGACAAAACAAGATATTGGCTGGTAACTATCGGGATGAGCCCTAGGTTCTAGGTTTCTTTCGACAATGTGTCCAGCACAGGTAGCCACTTTTGTCTGCATAGTTGAAACCAATGGGGCCGTCCATAAATGACGTCACGCGATTTTGGCCGATTTTTTACCCCCTCCCTCCCCCTCGTCACACGTCGTCACAAAAGTTAGGCCCCCCTCAAATATGACGTCACAAATCTTTGGACACCCCCCCCCCCTCTAGAGAGAGAGAGAGAGAGAGAGAGAGAGAGAGAGAGAGAGAGAGAGAGAGAGAGAGAGAGTAGAATTATAACAATCATTATGCATTCCACAAAATGAAAAGCTCTGGTAGAATCACTGGAATTATATTTTAAAAAATTTAATAACAATTTATAAGTAAAATAATACAAAATTTAAGCTTCTCCATTTTCCCATGGTGAAGCAAAATGTTCCTTCATGGAATAAATAGGGATAGCTTGGATCTCTTCATCCTGTGGAATTATTCCATTCAGATCAAGATCTTCTTCGTCCATCCAATCTGCACTCTCTCCATTTTCTTCGTTTGCGATTACAACCATTAGTTCACGTTGTCGACGTGCAGCAACTCTCTGTGGCCTGATGCGTTTGGGTGGAATTATTGATTCCACCTTTAATGTGTGTTAAAGAATGACTACGCAGCATGACTAACGACGCGAAGTATATGTGACATTTCTTGCAAATCCTATCGCCAAGCACGGACTGTACTGACGGACAGTACAAATCATACGGAATAGACCTATAAGGATTTGAGGAGCGAGGAAGGATGTCATCCACTTTCAAACTTTGAGTTGCAAACAGAGATGGGAATTTATGTGATGCTCCGTCTATTGTTCGTTCTGGAATTTTCAGACCTTCGCTTGTTTGAACAACTGGTACAGGAGGAGGGAGAAATCTATCTGTTACAACACTGAAATAAGAATTTCTTGGTTTCAAACAGCACATGTTGTCGGTGCATTTTACAATTTGTGTCAAGTATTGGCTTGTTCGCACGTGGATGTCATACCATTTCTGATCTCTGGACAGCATCTGTTTTTCATCGAGCTCAGATTCTGTTGGATCGATGAATTCGACTACTGTCGGAAAATTATCGACTATCAATTGTGACCAAATTTCAGCTAGAGTGTTTCCTGCAAACTGAAAATTCTTCTTCTCTAAATCAGTGTCTATGGTAATTCCTCTTTCGTTTAAATGACTACCGTAGCGGTCATGTGGTAATATTAATCCAGTAAGTTCTTTACTGAGCGGAGCCATTTTTCTCTCGACCCTATTAAATGCACTCCTTCCTGGAGCATTGGTAGCAATGAATAAAGCATCAAAATCGTACTGAAGAAAGTTGTGAACTGCAACCTTAATAACTTTTTTGGTATCTCGGGTTCTCGTCTGGGCCACCATCAACTGTCAACACTAAAATTGGTTTCACCAGACGATCATTTCCACTCCTTGTAATGACGTCAAACTCCTTGAGACAAAGCAGTTTTTGGAAATCAAGTCCGTGGCTGAATGCTGATGATGACGAGTGTTTTCCCGATCTGATTGCTATGTAGGTCGGTCCCGAATAACCAACAGCTTCTCGATTTCCTAGACCATTGGACTGAATTTGAATTCCAGCATAGACAGAAGGAATTAGCTTGTGTCCTGTGGCTACAACCGAATCATGGTCAGGCGAGCTGACTCTGTACTAGACGTGCATTAACAATGGACTTTGCTTGTTAGCAGCGGTCATCCCGATTGGAACACGAGCTTTGTCGTCTTGACTCACAAAGCACACTTCTTTCGGTCCTAGCATGGACGCCAACTCTTCCAAGTGTTTTATTGTTGCCGTACAAAACAAACCATCGATATGTTTGGCATGGTGATCGTTCTGTGCTCTAATAAGTTTCACTAGGACCGTTGACACATGACGCTGTCCTTCGAGAGATGAACTGCGTCTCGGTAAAAGACGAAGATAGAGCCCACTTCTGCTTATTGTAAAGCCATCCAGCTTTAATTGTTCAGTCAGCTGATCTATCGTTTTAATGCTTCTGAATACATCGCTCTGCCTTCTTTCATGCGATGCCGATCCATGCATAGCAATGTCCACAATAGTTTCCAGCAATAACGGCTGATCTTCCTCAATTCTCGGCCTACCAGGCTTGGCCCTGACGTTCAGAGATGAAAATACTTCTGGATTTTCTTCAAACAGAGCATTCAATTTTCTTTTCTTCTCGTCTCTTGCTTTTCGTGATCTTTTTTGATCATCCTTCTTCTTCTTTAGCTGGTTTTCCAATTCACTCTTCTTATTATTCTTCCATTTCAGTTCTATATCCTGTTCCAGTGTTAGCTTTCCACGTTTCTGTCGTTCGTACAAGCCGACGAGATCAGAATTCAGAATGTCAATCTCTGACTGTAAATGCATCTGGGCTGTAGCCATTCTTGATCCTGTTGACTTGCTAGTAGTAGGCGCTGAATCATCAGCCTGAGCATTGGTCATTTTTTCATCAGACTGCGACACCGAACTCTCGGGGTTTTCCACAAGCACTTTTTTGGAGCTTTTTGTATCGGCATTTGCTGATTGCTTAGCCCAAAACGTCAGAAGTGATCTTTTTTTGTGGCGGCAATTGTTTTTAATTCTTTCAAGCAGTAGTCAACTTTAAGTTGTAAATCTGCATAATTTTTTATTCCATTCCACTTTTGAACCACTTCTTCTTGGCAAATCTTTCTGCTCTTTGTAGGATATGCAATCACGTACGCCTAAAAAATACACTAGAACATTTTACTTTTATCCATCGTAGCGGTCAATTCTTCAAAATCAAAAGAAGAGATTATTATTGATGTAATATAAACTTTAATTTATTATGTTTGTAATATAAGCTTTATATTAATATATATATATATATATATATATATATATATATATATATATATATATATATATATATATATAACAAACTTTTTAAATTAATTCTTTTGCACAAAATTATTAAAATTAAAAAATTAGCAGAAAAATAAACTTCTTTATAAAATTAACAATGTTTTCTTTTATATTTATATTTTAAAACTATATATAAAAATATCAAACAAGAGTGTTATTATTTTTTCATCAAACGCCGGAGAATCTTGCTGTCTGCTCTGCTTGACGTGTCAAACTGTCAGCAGAAATATAAATCCATAAAATTAAAAGCCTAAATATAAATCTTCCACCAGAAACAGACAGCTACATAAATAAAATCAACTGATATCGAAACTCCCCTAAGTAAGACAATCATTTTCACAACCATATTAACACTTGGGGGTGTGATACACTCACTTTATATCAGGGTACACCAAAAACTAGAAAACTTTAAGTTAAGTTATCACTACGAAATCTGTAAAGTAGGCATGTCGAGAAAAAAAAATGTATTATACATTACTACAAACGTCATTAACTCCCCATACAAAAAACAAATCTATTTTCACCAACCGTGTTAACAGTTTATTTTTGTGGATTTGTATTCTTGCTGATAGCTTGTCACACGTATCTGTTGGAACATGCCGTTGAGTAATTTTATAGTTTAAATTAAGAATCAATATCAAGTTAATCGGATGTACTCACCAGAAAAGGACGTTGAGTCAACTAAAATCGCTTTCAAAACTCAAAGTGTTCGCTTGACGAAAAAGCGTAGAAAGTTTGTTGCTCACTAAGTACGTTTGATGAGAAAAAGATCCTTTCAGCCTCGCTTTGTCTACACCAGTGGACTGGAAACGGAATAATGCTATTTGGAAAATGCTGCTACTGGGGCTAGTAGGGGTGTTGGTAGATTGAAGACGAGTCCATCTTAATTTGAGCTCATGCACGACACGCGTGAAGCTACTTAAAACGTCATTAAATACATTGTAAGAATTCACCTCTGCATGATTTATTGCAGGGAGTTGTTGTGACATTTCTTGCAAATCCTATCGCCAAGCACGGACTGTACTGACAGACAGTACAAATCATACGGAATTCACCTATAAGGATTTGAGGAGCGAGGAAGGATGTCATCCACTTTCAAACTTTGAGTTGCAAACAGAGATGGGAATTTATGTGATGCTCCGTCTATTGTTCATTCTGGAATTTAAGTGGAACTTTTAAAGTTGCGCGTTTTGATGTGACGTCACAGTTCTTAAACACCCCCCTCCCCCTCGTCACACATCGTCACAAATGTGTGACCCCCTCCCCCCCCCCCCAGGTGCGTGACGTCATTTATGGACGGCCCCAATGATGATTCTAATATAATTCCTTATTACAGTAATATCCTCATTGTGCTATTAACAAGATTGTTATAATTATATTAAAAATGCTCAAATGAACATCAAATTGCAGAGAGAGAGAGAGAGAGAGAGAGAGAGAGAGAGAGAGAGAGAGAGAGAGAGAGAGAGAGAGAGAACTGTCGTTGGCAAAACGTATGTAGAGACCAAGCATATTATCAGCAGTAACATATATATATGCAATAAACAAGAAGGGTCCTAGAACTTAACCTTGCTGTTCTCCAGCTATAACAGACTGAATGAATAGTAGATTCTTCGGTTTTCACAATAACAGCATGTGTTCTATCGGAAAGATAGTTACTATGACATTTAATCAATTTTTACTTTATTCCTCAAATACAAACCGAGTAAAAAATATGTCTATTTTAGAATGTGCTGGTATCAGTTTTGATTTTTTTTCCTAAAAGCACTCGGATTAGACAGATATTCCTTAAATATGCTTTGATAGTTCCATGTCTAACTAGAATTGCCCACACATGGCTTGTCCTGACTCTCAGAATGAAAACGTCTCGCAAACTGTATTTTTTTAAATTTGTTCACGTTATTTAACATACTTGCTCAACCCTTTTGGAGTGAGAAACGTCAATACACAGTTCATGTAAATGTCAAAACGTCTCAATATTAAATTCGAAACTTGAAGTAAAAAATAAGATCCTTAACACTTAAGTTCGAATATGAAATACCGTCTTGAAAATTTCAAATCGGAAAGCGATATCTTAAAATTTAAAAAGTACATTACCCTGTTAAAGAATAGCCCTCCTTCTCATTATCTTTCTGGTGATCGCAAATACTCTAGCATGCATACTAGGATCATAAAAACCGCACCGGTGGCCTAGTGGTTAGAGCGTCCGCCCCGGAAGCGGGAGGTCGTAGGTTCGATCCCCGGCCGAGTCATACCAAAGACTTACAAAAATGGTACTAACAGCTGCCTCGCTTGACGCTCAGCATTAAGAGGTTAGTGTTAGGACTGGTCGGCCTGGTGTCAGGATAATGTGACTGGGTGAGACATCATGCTACATGTCTGCGGCATGATGTCTCAGTGCTAGACATCACTATAAACTGCCTCACTGCAGACATCGTAGCGATATGACTGAAAAATTGTTAAAGCTACGTTAAAAATCCTAATCAAACAAACAAACAAAGGATCATAAACCAATGTAACCACCTAAATAAAGTCAATAAGACGATCCCAATCACAATCTTTTCTTCTGCGGTTTGACATGCTTGATTAATCTGCACCACTGTATTTGTCTCAAAGGCTTATTTAATAGTATAACAACTTGTAGCCCAACCTCATTTGCATACCTAGCAAATACAATATATTTAAAATAAACTCTAAGGGAGAATACTCCACACGTATTTCCATTTATGCCTTGATTATGGTATTTCAGTACGATATTCTGTTTAAGAAACATTACCTTTATCGTGTATGAAAATGAGTAGTCTGTTCGCAATAAGCATTGCATGCCTTGACGTCGTTTTCATGGCATCCAGTCTATCATCACCCGCCATCTTGAATTTATGAGAATTTATTATAATGAGTGAATTCGGAATACTCTTGGATTAATATTAGAGAGAAAAAAGTTAAAAAATAGTATTGACATATTCAGAGGAGAGGTGGATATGGCACAATTCGTGTGACACCTATGAATGGAAAATATTTAAGAAACCGAAGGCTATTTTTTGGTCTGACTCACGTTTTGACGCAGTGTTGTAAAATCAAAGTTTTCGAAAAAATGCATATCTCAGTTAATTTATGTCCACAACATGTGTTTGCACTAGTCAGCAAATTTTCAAATGAAGAGAAAAATATCCATTTTTCAAATCCTATCATTATCAATCGCGAACTTAAATAACGATACATACCATAATAATTTCTTTTTTTAATAACTAAATAAGTAAGTATATAAGTAAATCCCCATTCAAATCCGTACTAACTACTCTTACGCAGGCGTATCAGCTTTCCACCATAAGAGCTATCAAGTCAGCTACCGAACACGTGATAGCAAAATGACTTGTAGCGTATAACTACTGCATCTATAATAATAATAATAATAATAATAATAATAATAATAATAATAATAATAATAATAATAATAATAATGAGGACTTTATATAGCACATAGTCTTTCGAAGCTCTAAGCGCTTTACACCATCAGTAATGATATGACTACACTACAGAACAACAAATGACAAAGCAATGAAATTGGAAAACATAACAAGCATGCTGAAAACATATAAGATACAAAACATGATTAGGTCGCTACGTTTGTCCCTGCAGTCGAAACAGGTGAGTCTTAAGAGCACTCTTAAAAGGGACCACTGTGTCTTTGCGTCTAATTTCAATGGGCAATTCGTTCCACGTCGCCGGGCCCTGGTGTGCAAACGAATGTTGTCCATATGACTTTGTTTTCACCTTGGGAACAATGAGTATACGATTATCAGAAGAAGAGCGTAAGGATCTAGCTGGTGTATACACATGGGTGAGGCTGGATAGGTATGTTGGACTGGAGTCTGTCATTGACACATAGCACAGAGAACAAATTTTGTGTTTGATTCTGTATCGAATTGATAGCCAATGTAGGGTACAGAGCAGTGGTGAGGTATGCTCTGATCGAGGTACTCTAAAGATGATCCGTGCAGCTGTGTTTTGAACTTTTTGAAGTTTCTGGAGTAAATATTGTGACGAACCAGACAGAATTGAGTTACAATAGCACAGTCTTGAAAGTACTAATGAACACACAAGTGTTTTAGTGGCATCAACAGAAAAATATTTACGAATGGAATTGATGCGTCTCAGTTCAAGATATGCAGCTTTGCAGATGTTCATGACATGTTGGTGCAATGTGAGAGTACTGTCTAGAGTAACGCCTAGGTTCCGTACTGACTGTGAGAATTTAATGTTGGTGTTGCTGATATTTATTGTCTGAGGTAAAGGATGTGAATGAAAAAGTCTTTGTGTTGTGATCAGAATAGCTTCAGTTTTATCATCATTCATCTGAAGCTTGTTACATGTCATCCATGATTTCACATCAGAAATGCACCTCTCTACTCCATGGATGGTAGCATCAACTTCAGTTGGGTGGCTAGACTTGTATATTTGGGTGTCATCAGCATACAATTGGTGCGACACTGGGTGATGATCTGTGACACTTGAGAGCGGTTGAGTATACAGAATGAAGAGAACAGGTCCAAGAACAGATCCCTGTGGAACACCACACAATACTTCAACTGGGCTGGAGTGTATTCCATTTGCAGATATAATTTGTGTCCTGTTGACTAAGTAGGACTTTAAATCGTTATGGTCCAGTGTTGGTTTCTTCAGCAGTGGCTTTAAGATGACAGTTTTGAAAAATGATGGGAATTCCCCTGATGAGAGAGAGAGATATTAATAACATCAGTTAGTGAAGGCAATATTGGGTCTAAGCACTCAAGCAGCAGTGATGTCGGAAATGGATCAAGTACACAAGACTTTGGTGCATGTTTCATCACGATTGTTCGTACTAAATCAATAGAAACAGGTTCAAATGCTCCTAACGCATGTCGCTGAAATTCTGCATCATAACTGTATGGTGACGAATCAGTTGAAATTGTGCTGTCAAGCGAATCTCTAATGGTTTGTACTTTGTCATCGAAGAAATTTGCAAATTGGTCTGGTAGGTCTAGTGGAAAGAAAGTTGTTGTAAGTGGCGTAAATTTGTTCCTTGACATTAGTTTGTTAGTTATCTCAAAGAGCTCTTTGCAGCTGGAACTCTCCGTGATCTTAATACTGTAGTGGGATGATTTGGCTAAATGGACTATGTTTGTGACGTTCTTCTTAGCGGCTTCGTAGATTTGTTTATGAATAGTGAGTCTGGTGGAAAACTAAAGCCTCTCTGCTTTTCGGAGATGTCTTTTAGCAGTGCGAAGCTGGTCCCTAACACTGCTATACCATGGCGAACACTTTTTTTATTGATACTCTGCATTTGGTGGCTGGGGCATGTATTTCAAGCAATGAACGCAGGCAGTTATCAAGTTGTTCCGCTGTTGGATGTAAGAAAGTAGTTAGGTTTTCTTGGATGTCATGCATGAATTTGGTTCTATTTATCATACGGACGTTTTTCTTAGTAGTAAATACAGGTAGAGGGTTAGGGACTGATACGTCGAGATGGCATACAATGCAGAGGTGATCTACATGTTGGACTGGTGTACTGATATATCGTTTCATATGGAGCGGACGTCACTGACGCTCAGAAGTGTCTTTTTCGTACTATACTTTCATATTGAGAAGACAACGACACATTGACTACATATTGAATAATTTAATTCCTGGACCCTTACGTTTTTATCTTAATTTTATTAAATTATAGGCAGATTGTCTTGGACAGTGAATTTGTACGTATGCTACAACTTTATATTTAAATTAAACTGAGTTTGAGTTGTTTAATTGTCTTTTTTGTAGATTGTTGTGAGAGTGATAATAGTTTGAAAACAAAATCTCTTGCGTAAATAAATGTCTCCTGACCCTAGTAAAAGGAGTAAGAAGGACTGGATCCAAGATTGAAAGTTGAAAAACAACAATTCTAAGAGATTAATTTTCCGCATACCTATATTGCCAATCAGTTTTCATATATATTAATTAATAAGATAACTGTAATGGCTTCTTTACAATTATACATTTGTCTTATGATACCATCATGACATTTCTGAAAATAATTATTTTTGCATCTCAAACAAATCTCTCATACAGCCAATATTATTACCGAAAAAGAATTCGTAGCATGCTAAAAGATTGAGACTATTTACGTGAGTATCGTTACAGTTTTAAGGGCTATCACTAAAAGTAGAATTTGATTCCATTTTCATGAAAATATGCGCTCAAATGCATCAAACAGATGTCTTCAGGATCTATGCTTCTGTCAAATTAATGTTTAATAAAATGCATAATTTTGGCCCTGGTTATTGTGGTGGTGGTTGAATTTGTAACATGTCATACCTTTGTCATAATAAAGTTTGCCCCATTAGCCAGCTTGCATGTTTTACAAAAATATATTATTACCTTTCAACAAAATGATATTTACACCTGACTTTATTATACATATTAGACAAAGGTTCACCTTTTTAATAATTTCGCTGTTTCTTATGTATTCCAAATAGGAAGCAAATATAAATGCTTCCTAACGACACTGTTCTGAAGTTTTATGTTTAGGGGAGGATCATAGTTTGTGCATAATTTATACATATCATAGAAAATAGGAACTAAAGTGGCAAGATATATTTAATAGCCTCTCGATGGGACAAGGGACTCACCAGATACGTTATTTCTATACTGCACTATAAGATCACACTTCTCGGCAATCTCCTCCAGGTAGTTGTTTGCTGATTAAACATTTAAATCTTTGTATTGAACATTGTGTTTCCATTGGTTGATTGCACAAGGCATTACTGGTTGCATTTAAAACATTGTTTTCCCATTGGTTTTGGGAACAAGGCGGTACTGTTTGCATATGTAAAAAAAGATACTCATCACGACATCCTGCTGTTAGTTTGAATGTGCGGGCAGAGAGGTATTGCATGGCGTGTTTATGGCGTGGGGAATGATTACCTTTATTGCATGTTACTGGGATATTACAACCACAATAATCATATAAATCAAGTTGTTTTCCTATTACCGTCAATTTATTTCAATGCAGCAGTGAACTCGGCATGGCACTCTGCCGAGGTCTATTGAAATTGTTTTCCTTTCTTTTCTCTTTTCTAACCCGGTATTCTGAGGCATACGTTTTGTAAGTAGACCCGAATGACAAATAAAGATCCCATGATTCTGTTCTAAATATTTTGAATCAGTTTGTCTGGCAAGCTTTGTTTAATTTTGTGTCCTATCTAAATCGCAAAATGTAACTTGCACTGTTTGGGTAAGTAGAGGTGATTGCAACTTCATGGTTTGACTGAGGTTTAAATTCCTAGAACCCCTCTTCGCCCCTTATATGTGTTGATCTCCAGTATGTGTTTGCAATACAAAATCGTTAGTAAAATCCAACGATGTTTCCTCTATGACAATTGAATTTTTACTTATAGCAAAGTTTATTCTTTGCAACCTCTTTAATGAATGTTAAAAGTACAAAATATGACACCAATCCTACATTTACATGTACTATAATGTACGTTTGGTGGTTAGGGTTAGATTAGTGGCTTCTAAAATCCTAATTGAATCGTTTTTAGAATTATCTCATGATCACTGATCACTGATGATCACTCATCAGTGATCATCACTGATCACTCATGATCACTGAGCGGATTTTGCTTTTGCATATAGTATTACGTACTTCAATACACCGCTGCGTATTATTGGATGAGAATTATAAAGCACTAAAGGCCGATTCACGCAGTATTCTGTTCTTCATGTTTAATATATACCTAATATGAAGTGTGTCATACTATTTTGTTTATTTATCATATGTCATTATTAGTGTTCAGACGTGATCTATACTGAATGATTCACCTATTAGGCCATTATGTTTCCGCTTTGATATCATACTCCTCAGAGTAACGTGTGTTTAGCCGTTGACTATACACCAGAGAACTTTTGTCATAACAAATTATTAACATTGTCAATTTGTCAAAGCAGATGATGTTTTTTCCAGTCATAGGCTAGAATGTTTATAAAAATATCAGCAATAACAAAATAATGTTGGATTAGTCTGTCATTGCTTTGTGCTATATTGCCATGTACCCAATAATTTCATCTCCAAGTTTATAAACCTTCTGACAAGTTCTTTTGTCGGATAATGTTGCACCATTATTGATATGATTTATTAAATTTTGAAAATACAGAATTTAAAAGCCTCTAGGAACTCATTAATTCAATTAATTCAACAGATTAGACAAAACATACGACTCTGGTACAAAGCTCCAAACCATCCTCACAACTCACTAAATCAAAAGAAGAGGGCAAAACAAAGAATTCTTCCTTACAAGTCATTAATTCAAGAGATAATACAATGCGTACGATTCCGACACAGAGTATAAAACTTCTTCAGATCTCCTTAATTCAACAAATTGGAAAAAGAATATGATTAGGAAACATAATTTAGAGTTTCACACAGGTACATACATGGAAAGAGTTCAGAGAATGAAGCAACAACAAACTACTGACGCCCGACGTAGACTGCGACCCATCATAGCGAAATGACTTCTCTTAAGGAAAGAGAAATTTTGAGAAAGGCAGCCCAAGCCAATTTACGAAATGAGGAATATGGAATCAATGAACATTTTCCTAGAGAGGTATTGGAATGAAGAAAATTACTTCGCCTGCGTATCGGAAAACTAGAAAGGGAAACCTTTATTTCCGGAATGTTGGTCGCTATCGCTTAAAGGGCGTGAAACAGCTCTTTCGTTTTGTGCTGTTTTTAATGATAGATGTGCTTGTGGTCTATCTTCGTCTACATTATTGTGTTTTATCATGCACTGGCTGTTCAGTTCGTATGTGATTCTTCATCTCCTAGTTTTGGAAGCCAGAACAATTAGAAGGTTTCTCAGCTGTCTTGTTCAACTGCTAAGACGTCCTTTGTTTTTGAATAAACCGCCATCACGTGATCGCCAGTCAACCCGTATGTGCTATGATGGACCTTCATTAGTTGGTTTAAATGACCACACCTTGGCTCTTCCTACTACATTGTGCTCAAGACTAAACGACCTGAGAATACCTTCATCATTACTAAATGTAAACGGAAGCGAAAAAAGAAACATTGTTTCAAAGCTGGCCGGCGTAGAACAGGAAGAAGAATTTCAGTTCTCTCCCTTTCGCCCTTTCTAGCTAAACAATTTAAAAATTCGGCCGTTAATTTTGATGACCTGGTGCAAATCTATCTTCAATCGTCAACTGTTGTGTCAACTGTCCCAGAGATACCACTGCGTATTACATTATTCAACGTCCAATCAGTAGAACCACCGGAAAATCGCACGGAAATAGTTATTTTTATCAACGACCAGAATATCGAAGTCTTCTTCCTGACAGAAACATGACTAAAAATATCAGGCGATGAGTCGAAGTGCGCGGATTTAATACCCACCGCTAACTCTATGAAGTCGTTCCACCGATACTCTCGCTGAGGTGCAATTGCTAAATAACACCGCCGTAAAGAAGAGAGGCCTTGGCTTTCCAGCAGACTCACTATTCATAAACAAATCTATGAAGCCGCTGAGAAGAACGTCACAAACATAGTCCATTTAGAGAAATTATCCCACTACAGTACTAAGATCACAGAGGGTTTCTGCTGCAAAGATCTTTTCGAGATAACTAACAAAGTAACGTCAAGGAACAAAGGTACACCACTTCCAATTACCTTCTCTTCAGTAGACCTTCCGGACTTATCTACAAATTTCTTCCGTGACAAAGAATAAACCATTAGAGATACGCTTGAGAACATAATTTCAATTGACTCGTCGTCACCAAACATTTACGATACAGAATTTCATCGATAACCATTATTAGCATTTAAACCTGTCTCTGTGGATTTAGTACGGAAAATCGTAATGAAGAGTGCACCAAAGTCATGCGAACTTGATCTTATTCCAATATCACTGCTGCCTTCACTACTCTTCTAAAAGTATTTAATGAAATTCTCTCTGCTTTGGATAGTAAATAGATTAAACCCCTCACTCTCCTTGATTTATCTACATCATTTGACACAATAGACCTTGATATATTACTTCGCCGTCTCCAGCATGTATTTGACATTCACAATACAGCTTTACAGTGGTTCAAGTCCTACTTAGTTAACAGGACACAAATTGTATCTGCAAATGGAATGAACTCCAGCAAAGTTGATCTATGTTGTAGTGTTTCACAGGGTTCTATTCTTGGACCTATTCTCTTCATTCTATATACTTAGCCGCTCTCAAGTGTCATAGATCATCACCCAGTGTCGCACCAATTATACGCTGATGATACTCAAATATACAAGTCCAGCCACCCAACTGAAGTTGATCCTACTATTCATGGAATAGAGAGGTGCATTTCTGATGTGAAATCATGGATGACATGTAACAAGCTGCATATGAATGATAATACAACCGAGACAATTCTGATCACAATACAAAGACATTCTCATTCACATCCTTTACCTCAAACAATAAATATAACACCAACATTAAATTCATACAGTCAGTACGAACCTAAGTGTTACTCTAGACAGTACTTTCACGTTGCACTAACATGTCATGAACATATGCAAAGCTGCGTATTTAGAGTTTAGACACATCAGCTCCATTAACAAATATCTTTCAGTTGATGCAACTTAAACACTTGTGCATTTATTAATACTTAAACTGGACTACTGTAGCTCAATTCCGTTTGGTTCGTCTCAATATCTACTCCAGAAACTTCAAAAAGTTCAAAACACAGCTGCTCTGATCATCTCTAGAGTACCTCAATCAGAGCACATCTCCCCACTGCTTTGTACCTTACATTGGCTTTCCATTCAGTCCAGAATCAAACACAAAATATGTTCCTTGTACTACGTTTGACTGACGGATTCCAGTCCATCATACCTATCCAGCCTCACCCATATGTACACACCAGCAAGATACTTACGCTCCTCTTCTGACACTCGTATACTCATTATTCACACTATGAAAACGAATTCTTATGGACAACGTTCTTTTGCATATCAGATCACAGCAACTTTGCATAACATTTGCCCATTGAAATTAAACACAAAGACACAGTGATCCATTTCAAGAGTGCTCTTAAAACGGACCTTTTTGACTGCAAGAACAAACTTAAAAACATAAAAATGTTTCCAACCTTATATATTTCCAGCATATTTTCTTTTCTTATTTCATGCTTTTTTTTCGGTTTTTTTCTTCGTTTTTATTCATGTCATTATATATATGTTGGAAAGGACACGTCAGTAACGATGCTCGATTGAGGGTGGCCACAATGACCATAATACGAGCAGCACTTAACGAAGCAATATCTATTGAATTGTGGTGGAGTGTCGACATTGTAAGCAACTTACCCAGTTTGATGATCCATGTCAAAATGAAAGTAAAAGTAAGATCAGCTTTTCAGTTTTGAATGTATGTGGTCGATACCGTAAGTTAAATTATCCAGAATTCAATCATTGCTTAAATAAACGTGATATAACTTGAACGGTTATGTTTCGTTGAAACGGAACTGTCAGCATGTGATGTAATTAGTTTTGAAAGTCATAAGATTAACGGATTAACAACGAAGACGTACCTTATTAATATCACTGCTTGTGAGAAAATCAATTAGTAAATATTTAAAGCCGCTATCGAACAGTTTTGAATACATTTATTTGGTTTATAGTTTCAAAACAACTGCTCATAACGAAATATAATTTCGTCTTTGGAATTGTTTTTATACCTCTGAATACTCTTCAATAAATGTTTTTGATGAAATGAAGGATGAGCTACTGATTTAATTTCATGAAATTATATTGGCCATTTCAACGTTTGGACTTCGGATAGAGAAGATGTTATTTCATTAACAACGAATACTGAAAAAACTGATAATTTAGGTCAAATAGTTTCTGATTGCTTTAACGATGTACAGCGCGTTTCAGCAATCATGGGATCCCAATGAAAATACATACTTGCGATATAAAGAGGCACATTAACTGTGACAATTTTATGCTAGAACTTTGTAAAACTTTCAATATGTATATTGCTAACTCAAGATTCGAATATGGTACAGGTATGCAAATATGCAAGTAAAGATGTAAGTGTAACAGACTATTTAGTCACACTGCAGAAGGTTTTAATTCCATCAAACAAATTTGTGTTCATGATTTTTGGACAATGCTCTCTGACATTCATAATGTAAGAACTTTCACCGTCAGCATTACGGAGAATACGTGCATATCTGAGTCATAATTTGGAGATCTGATAAGAAAAATATCTTCATAGCAAATCTTAGCAGAGACTCAGTAAAAATTTTAATTAACAAACTGCATGACTAGAGTGAAACGACGAAGATCGAAAAACAAAAGGTACATTTGATGTCTGATGAATGTGTAACTATTCTTTTAAATAGTGCCAACAAAACGTTTGCCAATAGGAATAATACAAGAATATTCTGTAGTAAAAATACGTAGTAAACCATTTTTTCGGAGGAATGTAAGATAGCTAGAAATAAATATCATATTGCTAAAAAAACAGTAGAATTTATAATAAAACAAATCAGAAACTTCACAAACAGAATATAAGCTAAGAAGCATGCAAACGACACTTCCAAACCAATATTGGTCAATAAGAAACAATTTGACTAAAGCGAATGATGACATACCAATTGAAGTGAACACCTTGTATGATTATTTTAGGAACATAAACTCCTCCGATGAGAACAATTACGATACAGATATGAACGAGGAACCAATACACATTACTAAAAGTAGCCAGTCTCTTCAGTGCAGATACTCAAAATACTAAGAAATTTGAAATATCAAGTAACCTGGTGAAGATTCCATCTTGAATGAATACTGGAAATTTTTCTTCCCATTTTTTTATAATCGTTTTAAAACTGATTTTAAAAACATATGCTGCCCCAGAAACATGGAATACAGGATTGATTAAACGATATACAAAACAAAGAGAGATAAATCAGATCCTACCAATAATAGTCCAATTACTCTACTGAGTTATCTAGGTAAGGTATTGACCGCTGTTCTTAACAATATAATATCGCTTTTTCTAGAAGGTAACAATTCACTATCTGAGTAGATAGATAGATAGATAGATAGATAGATAGATAGATAGATAGATAGATAGATAGATACATACATACATACATACATACATACATACATACATACATACATACATACATACATACATACATACATACATACATACATACATACATACATACATACGTACACACATACATACATACATACATACATACATACAATGGGTGAAAAGGGCCTGTTTTGTCTCTGGTCCTAACAGGAAATTACCGTAGGTAGGTTTGAGCAGTTTATAGGCTTTTCATGTTGTCTACCACCTTGAAATGTGAATTAGTTGAGGCTGACAAAGTTATTCTGGACAGAATGTTTGACAATGAGTTCCCCGATGTAGTTATTGTACAAGTGACACCAGGCATGTGTGTGCATGTGTGTGTATGTGGAAGTGTACTTTGCTGCTGAAATGTTGTATTTAAACGTTAAACAATGCAGACAGTGAGAAAAACTCATGAAGTCGCATCAAGATCAACAGAACAATTTAGTAACACTAACTACAGCTAACTTCAAATGAGTTTCTCAATTGTCAGAACGTGCTGATTACTGGCGCACAGAACGTATTCAAAAAAATGTCTAAGTAATCGAACAACAACACATCTGACTGTGATCCAGATATAGAAAACTTACATCTTTGTACAATAATTTTGAGACTTTTTCATCACTGGCGGACATGCTGTAGAAGTTTATGTTAGCTAACATTTTATATTCTTGAAAATGTTAAAGAAGAAACAAAGACAAGAAAACATCACAATATTGTTTGTAATTTTGTCATTAAAATTATAGAAATGAATACAGAAAGTCCAGTCCACATCTTAGAAAGAGAACGAATATTCCTTTCTAGTTAAATGTATGATTAATTAATAGCCCTTTAGTTCAATGCGTTAGCAGTTTCTTGTATTAAATAAAAACATGAAGATAATTTTAAAATACTGTAAATTAGCAAGGATTTTGTATACAATTTTAGGGATTTAGTTGATATCAGTCTGTGAAATTTGCCCTAACATTTTCTTCATTTACAATATGTGTAACCAGTCAGTAGGTCGTAATGGTCCTGAACCTTTGCTCCCTTTAAGAAGTAGGGAAACATAAACTTGACTGTGATAGAAGTTTAAATTAATTCAAATATACCGCAAAACAGTTTTACAATTCAAAGAAAGAAAGAGTAAATTAACATCTCTGCAATGCAGACAGACCAATGGTGCAATGGCATTAGTCTAAGCTTAACTCAAGTTACGTCCACGCGATAAAAAAAAACAAAAAAACAAATGCCTTATTCATTTTGTAAACCAGCCACATTGTACAAACTGTAAAGAATGCCAGCCTAAAGAGTTTTATGTAATAAATAAAAAAACAAATAAGTTTTTGGTTTCTAGTCGGGGGACTGCACTCGTTTGGTACTGCGTAGGAACATACGTTTCTGACCGATAGCCTCGAAATATTCATACCCGTATCATTTTCGTTCTTTCTGCCCCCTCGTAACAAAACACAAACACATGTAGTTTGTCTGTATATTATACACTAATGTGTTGTTATGGTTATATTGAAATTTGCTTCTTCATAATTTCAACGCACTAATGGACAATAACTATGTGATATGACTAGACTGTTTTGTGTACATCGGAAGAAATTAGCCGTATCGAATGAACAGTCCTCTTACTGGAAAAAAAAAATATTTAAAGATGTAAAAAAAAAGTCCAGCCTATACATGTAGCTTCAAAATACCGTAATTCACTTAATGTTCAAGTTAAAATACGGAAATATTTTCAAAATCCCTGTGACACTAACGTTTCATAAGTCTCTAATAACCGCACCCAACACATAGAAGACAAAGTTTTCTTATTCAATTTGTTTCAATTTGTAGACTTTTTAATGGTCAACAGACGGTGTTATCAGCTTATGTAATTTTCAAAAGAACCGTTGCTGCAAGGAAAACGAAACTATTGAATGCCCGATAATTGGCTAGCATGATATTTACAACGTAACTCAAGAAGATTACAAACAAAAACACATATAAAGCACATCAATTGTTTTCTACTACTATTATGTTGTGCTAGAAATATTAGCAAAACAGAAAATTTAAGCAATAGTAATTATGAATGTAGGATCGGTCATATTATACAGTCAGATGTCACCTTCTAGACCATAGTATACCATTAAAAAACGAATGATTTCTGAACACCTGTGAGTTGTCTCATCAAATATTGGATAATAACAAAAGTGCTTCAGAATTTATTTTACTGATATAACGAATTACTTCCCCTCAATTAATTGGTGTTTAATGAATTATTTCCCCTCAATTACTTGGTATTTAATGAATTATTTCCCATCAATTAATAGGTGTTTAATGAATTATTTCAAGTTAAAATTGTACGATGTGGTATGTCAGTATCAACAGACTTACAATTTGATGGATGTATTGTGTGTCGATCCATGTGTTGAAAGGATAATATAATTATCTGATTGTTTTGATTGGCTGGGGATATTCGCCATGTTGTATGTTATGTCAAAGTTACAGACAGGTTTGTGTATTCATTTTTCAGTGATTTATACTTATAAATGTAAGAGACTTGGCTTTTAAACGTTTTTTTAAATATTTTTTTTCATCCCTTCTTATCTTATAGTATGGCCACTAATATTGCTAGTATTATTTGCAGATGACAGCGAACTAAATATTTTCTCTACAGTTTTATTTGCATCATTATGTTTCGATTTGAACACCCTTCCAACGCACACACCAAACTGATTTTAAATGGTTAATGCAGCATTTCTTGGTTTAGAAGAGTGAGTGTTAAAGTGTAACCAACTATAGTAATCTTAGATAATGGGGACAATTAAGAGTTGTCTCCCATGTCATTTTCTTTGCGTCAGTTCAATGCTGAACTTACGCAGTGTGTAATGCATTAAGTTTGAAGATATCCAAAAATTATTAATAAGGTTTAACCAATAAGAAAGAGCAATAGTATATCATATTTGCCCATAATATTTTACTTTTATAAATACTTGTCAAATATTAGGATATTTGAACCAGGACTGGTGGTGGTGGGGGGGGGGGGTGAATTATGCTTTGAAAAGTTAAATTTAAAAGTTGAAAAATAAATATATTAAAACATCAAGGGATGCTATCAATTTCGGATTTTGAAGAAATGGTTGGTTATGCGTCGTATCGTTACTCTAACATTATAAAATTACCAGACAGCAAATGAATATTTGGCATATCAGCTAATTGATCCATGATATTTCTTTGCATGTACATTGAAGCATTCATGATCAATATGACCACGCTATTAGCATCATTACATACAAACATTATCATATATAATGCCCGAAATCGTATAAGAAACGCGCAGAGGATAATGTGATGTAATGAGAGTTTACCTGTATGCCCTGTCATCTGACCACTCCAGCCGCAAGTGATGATATTGCCGATTCGGGTAGCATTGTTACCTTAGTAACATGTATCCAAATGACAATGTTAAAGTATTACTGCCGAAACAGGTTTCAGAGCAAGAACACTACTACTACTACTACTACTACTACTACTACTACTACTACTACTACTACTACTACTACTAATAATAATAATAATAATAATAATAATAATATAGAATTAATAAGGAGTCTTTTCTTAAAAAGCTCATAGCGCTTTTCTGTAAGCATTTGGTGATGTCGGAATCATATCGAGTCCACATGGTTTTGGTAAGCTTTTCATCGTATATCATATATATCAAATTCAATGAGATGTGTGAAAATACTGTTAAAGCTTGCCGAGTATATTCCAAATCACAATGTATAATAACGATGAGTCTTTTCAAATTATTTCGTTTAGGCTATATCTAATGAGTTGAACCTTGTCAGGTAGTAACTGTTATTGGTAATAAGAGTAGTAGTATTGGTAATGTTATTGGTAATAAGAGTAGTAGTATTGGTAATGTTATTGGTAATAAGAGTAGTAGTATTGGTATTCGTAACAGCAGTACCAGAAACAGTAGGATTAAAAGTTTTATTTGATTTTCAAGAGTTTTATTAGTAAGTGAAGTTAGAATAGTAGCAGAAAGAACAGAAAAATAGAGAAGTAGTGATAATAGTAGTAATAGTAATAAGAGTAGTAATCTTAATAAGGGTAGTAATAGCAATAAGAGTAGTCATAGTAACACGAGTAGTCATAGTAATACGAGTAGTCATAGTAATACGAGTAGTAATATGAATAAGACTAGTAATATTAATAAGAGTAATAATAAAAATAATAACAGTGGTAATAGTAATAAGAGCAGTAACATTATTAATAGTAGTAATAGTAGTACGAGTAGTAATAGTAATACGAGTAGTAATGTTTATTTGTTTGTTTTTTATGGTTTAACGCCATTTTTCAGCTTAATGTAGGATATACATGGCGGCCAGTACTACGAGTAGTAATAGTAACACGAGTAGTAATAGTAATAGGAGAAGTAATAGTAATAAGAGTAGTAATGTTAATAAGAATAGTAATAGTAATACGAGTAGTAGTAATAGTAATGCAAGTAGTAATAGTAATACGACTTGAAATAGTAATACAAATAGTAATAGGAGTAGTACTAATAATAAGACTAGTAATATCAATACGTGTAGTAATATTAATTAGAGTAGTAATATTAATGCTTGTAGTAATAGTAATACGAGTAGTAATGGTAATACGACTAGTAATAGTAATACGAGTATTAATAGTAATACGAGTAGTAATATTAATAAGAGTAGTAATAGTAATACGAGTAGTAGTAATAGTAATGCAAGTACCGGTAGTAATAGTAAAACGACTTGTAATAGTAATGCAGATAGTAATAGTAAAATGAGTAGTACTAATAACAAGACTAGTAATAGTAATACGAGTAGTAATATTAATAAGAGCAGTGATAGTAATAAGAGTAGTAATAGTAATACGAGTAGTAATACTAATACGAGTTGTAATAGTAATACGAGTTGTAATAGTAATACGAATTGTAATAGTAATACGAGTAGTAAAACTAATACAAGTAGTAATATTAATACGAGTAGTAATAGTAATACGAGTAGTAATAGTAATAAGAGTAGTAATATTAATAAGAGTAGTGATTGTAATTGGAATAGTAATAATAATACGAGTAGCAATAGTAAACAAGTAGTAATAGTAATAATATTGGTAATATTAATACGAGTACTAATGATGATAATAATAATAATAATAATAATAATAATAAAATAATAAGACTATTAAAAGTAATACGAATAGTAATAGTAAAAAGAGTAATACTAGTTATAAGAGTAGTAATAGTAACATGAGTAGTAAAAGTATTAAAAGTGGTGATAATAATAATAAGAGCAGCGATACTAACACCAGTAGTAATAGTAATAATAATAAGAAGAATAATACTACGAATACTAACAGCGATAAGAGTAGTAATAGTAATAGGGTAGTAACAGCAAAAAAATTAATAATAGTAAAAAGAGTAGTAATAGCAATTCGGATATGATTAGTAATAGTAACACTAGTAGTAATATGAATAAGAGTAGTAATAGTAATAATAGTAGTAATAGTAATAAGAGTAGGAATATTAATAAGAGTTGTGATAGTAATATGAGCAATAATAGTAATTAGAGTAGTAATAGTTATAACAGTACTAATAGGTATAACAGTAGCAATAGTAATAATACGAGTAATAATAGTAATAAGAGTAGTAATAATCATAATAAGAGCATCAATAGTAACACCAGTAGTAATAGTAATACGCATAGTAATAATAACAGTAGTAATACGAATAATAATAGCGATAAGAGTAATAATATTCATAGAGTAGTAATAGTAAAAAGAGTATTAATAATAGAAAGAGTAATAAAGTAGTAATAGTAATACGGGTAGTAATAGTAATACGAGTAGTACCAGTAGTAATGCGAGTGGTAATAATAAATAGAGTACTAATAGTAATAAGAGTAGTAAAAGTAATAAGAGTAATAATAGTAATAAGATTAATAATATTAAGAATGATAGTACTTGTAATAAGGGTAGTAATAATAATACGAGTAGTAATAGTAATACGAGTAGTAATACTAATAAGAGTAGTAATAGTAATTCGAGTAGTCATAGTAATACGAGTAGTAGTAATAGTAATTCGAGCGGTAATAGTAATGCGAGTAGTAATATTAATGCGAGTAGTAATAGGAATACGAGTAGTAATAATAATAGTAGTAGTAATAGTAATGCGAGTAGTAGTAGTAATAAGATTACTAATATTAAAAAGAGTAATAATATTAAGAATATTAGTACTAGTAATAGAACTACGAGTAGTAATATTAATGCGAGTAGTAATAGGAATACGAGTAGTAATAATAATAGTAGTAGTAATAGTAATGCGAGTAGTAGTAGTAATAAGATTACTAATATTAAAAAGAGTAATAATATTAAGAATATTAGTACTAGTAATAGAACTACGAGTAGTAATATTAATACGAGTAGTAATAGTAACACGAGTAGTAATAGTAATAAGAGGAGTAATATGAATAAGAGTATTAATATTAACAATAGTATTAATAATAATACGGGTAGTATTAGTAATAAGAGTAGTGATAGAAATATGAATAGTAATCGCAATAAAAGTAGTAAGAGTAGTAAGAGTAGTAATTGTAGTAACAGTAATAAGAGTAGTATTAATATTAAGAGTAGTAATGGTAATGAGAGTAGTAATAACAAAAGTATTTGTAGGAATTGCAGTACGAGAGTACAAACAGTAAGAGTTCTGGAAACATAAGTTGTTGCTGTAGAAGTAACATTAATGGAATGATTAGTAGTAGGAAGAGTGTGAATAGTGACAGTAGTTGTAATTAAAGTAGTATTATTGATGGCACATGTATTAAGGATAATAGCATTAGTAGTAAAAGTAGTAAGGGTAATAGTAATACGGATAACAATAGTAAGGGCAATAGTAGTAGTGGTAATAGTAGTAATGCTAATATTATTAAAATCAATAGTAGTAAGGGTAATAATAGCAAGAGTAATGGTAGTAGAGGTAATAGTAGCACGTAAAACAGTAGTAAGGGCAACAGTAGTAAGACTAATAGTATTACAGTCGACTCCGGTTAACTGTACACCCTCGGGCCTGTCACGTGACGTTGCAGTTAACCAGAGTGTGTAGTTAACCGAAGTATGGTACAGAACACCTTTAAGTCAGCACGGCACGAATATATAAGAAGAATAAATTTAAACAATGATTAGAATCAACTCTTTCAACTTTTCCTTAAATGTTAAGCTGGTTTTCCTTCCTCGGAACACAATTTCACTGGTTCAACCAATGGTTCAAGTAATTATAGCGAATTTCAAGAAATTCTATAGATCGCTTGTTATTCGAAAACTGCTGTCAGACATTGATAGGTCATCTCCCACAGAAAAAGCGTTTAGCTCCAAAGTCGTCTGCATCCTGTTTTTTGCCGTGTTGTCGTTTAAATTTAATTCCGTTGCGCAATTTACATCATTCCAATCATCTATTTTTGGGTTTAAAATCATTCAAACCCGAACGGTTGAGAGAAATGTTTCCCATGCTGTACTATGATTTTTCCCACGCTATTGCTCCCTAGTGGGCGCGGATATACATGTATATAAGACGTCCTTTACATGTCAATCATTTACAAAGTCGCATTTACCGACTTAATTGTCGGCTTTTTTGAAGCGCTACAGCAGTGGACTGGCAATAACTGGTCATGAATATATATTGTGCAGTTAACCGGAGTAAAATTGTATTGAGTAATGTGCCACGGGCAGAAAATTACCGTGCTATTATCCGGAGTGTGCACTTAAACGAAGTGCAGTTATCCGAAGTTTGTTCCCATTGAAAAGGATTGGGGAAAAACGGGGCCGGCGTGACTAAGTGCAGTTATCCGGCGTTTGAAGATAACCTATGAGCACTTAAGTGGAGTTGATTGCAATGGTAATATTATTAACAATAATATTAGTAAGGGTAATAGTAATAAGGTTAATATTAGTAAGAGTAATAGTAGTAAGGGTAGTTTTAGTAGGAGTAACAATAGAAAGAGTAATAGTAGTAAGAGTAAAATTAGTAAGGGTAATTGTAGTAAAAGTAATAGTAGTAAGGTTTATCTTGGTAATGATGATAGTAGTACAGTAAGGGTAATATTAGTACGAGCAGCAGAGGGGGCGAATCAGACGACATATTTTTAAGTAATCCCTCATAAATAACGGCTTAAACCAATGAAATCAGGCCAAATGTGTGTGTGAATCTGATATCGTTTCATGGATTAGGCCCAAAAAAAAATCAGTGAAATCAATGAAAAATCAGTGAAATCAATGAAATAAAAAAAAAATGACTGATTTTCAACCGAATATTTGATCCAGTCCGATACGATATCGTGTCCCCCTTCAGGACGAAAATCCCTTCAGGATTGAAAGTCCCTTCAGGACTTTACAAACAGACTTATTTGTAAAACCTCCTCTTGTAAATCAATCAGATTATTAGACTGGTCAGTGAGTTTGAAATTAATTCTGGTTAATGAATTATTATGACATCGCATATAGACTGGATTCACCGGGGACTCAATTATTAAAAATCCTGGAGGAGCTGTTGGTGCAAATGAATACAAAATATATCCCTGCTGAGCTTGATTTGATCGTTCGAGATTAATTTGATAGCTTCCTTCGATCACATCACACACTAAATTGATTGCTATCACCGATGAAATATTCACATTGAACGGAGCAATATGCCTGCCGCCGCCATCTGGGTCATTATTATGTTTGAGGATTTTTATTTCCTGTGATGTTGTTTTTTTCCATGTATCATGAATTATTTTAAAACCAATATCGATGGCATCATCGAGAGATTTTTGTAGTTCTAAGAGATTATATCCTGGTAGATTGAATTCGGAAATATTTTCTACGCTTATATGATATTTTGTCGCAAATTTTATTTTCGTGTTAGGGTGTCTGGCAATGGATACCTCTCGTATGATTAGTAAATGAAATATATTCATGTCACTGAGGATTCTGTTACATGTTTCTATGACGCTGATAAATTCATCTCGGGTGAGAGTACCGGATTTAAGGGATATTAACAACAGTGAAATATCGTTATTGAAAGCTGTGAAATTTTCAGTGATTTTATCCTGTCGAGTTATGTAGTATTTCTCCCCTCCCTCATCTGATTCAGTGAAAAAATTCAATTTGTCATAATCGCTATAGCTTTTTATTAGATTGTCAAGTTTTGTCCTGTCTGTGACATAATCAGTTTTTTTTGGTTCTGGTAAATCAACGGTTTTTCCCCCGGGTGGTAATTCAGGCCATCCTAGTACGGTCCTTATTGAGCTTTGATAGACATCTACGACATATCCTTCTGTGCTTATTTCAATGGCAGATGATAGTGTTGGCTCATGAACTGTTATAGCTATTTTTGATTCTTTTCCAGTAATCGATTTTATTCTACGCGCGAATTCATTATTGATTTGTTCGATTTGGTATGATCCGGTTGGTATGGAAACAACATTCCAGTCTGGGGTACCGTCTGGTTTATTCGTATTTGCAAATACCAGTGAATTATTGGGTTGTTGACCACCAAATGATTTTGATCTGATATTAGGCCAGCTATGATACACTCGTAATTTTGCTAGCGCTATCTCCTTCACTGGGACCGGAGAGGGGAAATTCACACTGAATTCTGGATTCGTTGATGTTATTGATATCATGCTGGTTTGTACTGGGTTTGTGTTCTCCACTATTTGTTGAAGTAATTCCATCGGTGTTGTCATTGTTATTATACTCATGATGTATTTCTAATTTTGATACTGCGGAATCATAGACACGTACCATCACTGAGAACTCACTATCTGATATCGTTGAGGTTATTGAGATCATTTTGGTTTTTTCTGATTCCATCGGTGTTGTCATTGTTATTATACTCATGTTTTTGTATTTCTAATTTTGACATCGCAGAATCATATATATCTACCATCGCTGAAAACTCACTCTCTGATATAATTGTATCATCAAGCGATGACGATATCAATGAGGATAATTGCGAGCATGCAGTGGACACAACATGAAATTTAATCACATAGTCTTGTAGTTTCCGTTGGCTGCATGATGATATTTTTTTTGTGATTATTGAAATTATTCCAGCGATTGTTGTTGCCGCAGAAATGCAAATTGGAACAGCTATCGGGGCCATCATTGTTACTGAAGACAGTATAATACCAGCTCCGGTGATTACACCACTCACTGAATACACGGTAACATCAATTGCGGTAATTCTCCTGCGATATTTTTTAATTTTCATTGCATACTCCTCAGACAGGGTTTTGAGTCTAGTTTGATACTCTCTGACCTGATCATAGCGATATTGCGATGATGAAATCATTTTTATTTTAAAAACGCTAGCGTTTTCAATTGTGAAATCCTTTCAATTTTCAACTTAAATCCGCTACGAATTCCACATACCAGGTTGCTGAAACCCTAATCAAATTTTTATCAGTAGCTGTTATAGTGAACCTTTCAGTTGTATCCTTGTCGATGATCGTTGAAATCGTATTATTGACCCCGGATGAACTCGACGATGATATATTAAATTGAGTCAATGGTGTTACTAGTGTTAATCGATAAATACCTTTAACGGTTGCAGTGATATCTAATTTGTTGTTTGTAGGTGTCCACTCAAATGATCCGTGTTGGATCGTGTATACTAAGTTGTTGGTTTTCTCATGAGGAATTTTTGTTTTTTCAATGATTGTTATCATCCTCGTTGCATCCCCTTTGATGGCTTCGATGAAGGTTTTCGTCTCATCGATGAATTTTTTGATATCAGGGAGTTTTATGTCGAGTTTATCGAATGTAGTTCCAAGAAATTTATCCACGATATTTCTACGAAAAATTGAAAACTGTTTTCCGCTATCCTCAATTCTAGATTGAAGTGTTGTTAGTTCCAACACAGAATTGTTTAACTCATCGTTGAGAATTTTTAATCGATCTGTAATCGTCGAAAAAAGTACACCTGGTTTGAGTTTACCCTGATCGGAAAATAGCGCAACGGTGTTCTCGATTGCGTTTCGTTGTTTAACTAAAATATCATCCAACGACACATCACTGGTTTTCAATTTACCCTGATCGGAAAATAACGCAACGGTGTTCTCGATTGCGTTTTGTTGTTTAACTAAAATATCATTCAACGACACATCACTGGTTTTCAATTTACCCTGATCGGAAAATAACGCGATAGTATTCTCGATTGCGTTTTGTTGTTTAACTAAAATATCATCCAGAGAAATATTACTAGATTTCAATTTACCCTGTTTGTCTTGAAATACAACTATCTCATTAGGATCAACATTTACTAAATTCAACGTCTCAGCGATTTCATCTTTAATTTTTTTTGTTATATCCTTGATAGAATCAGGGGTTGCAGTGTCATCGGGTTTGGGTTTCAGAAGTCTTCCCCAAATATCAATCATGATATTTTATACACCACTCTCTAAAAAGCGATTACTAGTGTAGTCATTTACGACAATGTGTGGTGGTTTTCTAGATGCTGAAATAGCGTTAAGGACATTTAATACTTCGCTGCCGCATATTGGTGGGTCATTGATTTGTTGTGTTGGTAGCGTAGAATACCAAGTCTTCATTGGAAAAGTTTTTATATAACGCATAAACTCTTTTGGCGGGGCTAATCCATATGAATCAAAATAGACAATCCCACGTGGATCAATAGCGTATGCAACCCAGTGAGTTCCAGGTCCGGTGCTGTTATCGAGATTAATAATACCTGTTTCAGTTTTGTTTGGTTGATGTGGTAATTGATCTTTCATAAAAACACCTCTGAAATTTTTTATGGCTAGTTTTTTAGCAGCATCCATTAAATCAAAATTGGACATGGGAACCATCAAAGATTTGGGAACCATCGAAGATTTCTGAATTAATAAACCGTTCCTGGTAGTCTTAGACCCTTTCCGCTGTACCATGAATACGGGGTTCCTGGTAGTCTCAGACCTTTTCCGCTGTACCATGAATACGGGGTTCCTGGTAGTCTTAGACCCTTTCCCCTTTTTTTATAACCCTGTCCAGTTGCTTTTTTCCACGCCATTCCTGCTGCAGTACCATCGGCTCCTAACGCCGCTGCTTTAGCCACTGCTGGGGCTGCTGCTGCAATCAATGCTGGTATTGCAGCTAACAATGGAAATATACCGCCTATTTTCATCATATTTTTGATAGCAGCCGCAGAAAGAGTAATCTGAACACCTTTTTTGGCTACAAGTGCATCATTGAAATGTTTTATTTGACGAGTTGTCAGCGATAATTTATTTGCACCACCAGTCATTTGATTAGGTTTCAACGTGATTGTGGTTCCACATTTTTTAGCCGATTCTGATTGCAATTTTTTGATTTGACCAGGAGTTAACGCAACACTAATAATACTATATGACATTATACATAATAGATTGATTCTAATGGAAAAATCCTTCGGATTTTCAATCAAAGATTTTCCACTGGTGCATCTACCACTCTCATTCTTCCACCAACACCTTCAAGTAGCATTGATTTATCACTGAGAATGACAGCAACTGCTCTATAATTAGCAATAGCACCACGAGTCACATTAGCTCTAAAATGTATATCAACAACAGATTGTCTCATCAAATCAAGATGTTCCAGTGAGAAGTAATAGATCGGATACAGATTTTTAAAATCATACTGTGATATTTGTAGACCGGTATCGACATTTTGATCACGTGCCATAAATGACAACAATCTATGATAAACTCGTGCAATATGATTTTCTGTGTAATTAAGTTGTATATCCTCGGATGGTTCCTGTTGGCCGTTTATTCTCAGTGAGACGTCTTTCACACCTAACTGATCAAATATCATATGGCTGAAGAGTTGATTGCCAACTCGTGCGTTATCCTGTAACGCAATAAATATATGACGTGGCGCAGCAACACCTTGTTTTGATGCTAGATTCCACGTGAATAACCCGTTAATATCTGATTGCTTCACATCTGTACTCACTGATAACCAACTCAACAACGACTTTCCTCCTTGGTCCATAAATGATAGTAATCGTTCTTCTGCGGTGATTGCTGGAGTCAACACTGGCATCCACAATGATATTTTTGTTAATTTGACTTTACCGGCATCAGCATTTGGATTTGCAACATCTGCTGGTATCCTCCAAATTGCGTCATTATCATCACTCTTTCGTACAAGCGATACTGTATGCTTAGCTCCATAAATAACTTTTCTGACGTTTCTACAGAATCCAAATATGTGATGCAGTGGAATCGCGCATGAAAATGATTTACGCCGCCCTTCCAACATTGCGTTTCGTGTTGCAGCTTCTAGATTTAAATTAGGATCGCTGTTTATAATCATATCCTCGGCATCAATATTAGCGGTGCCAGCATTATTCTTTGGTCGTCTTATAATAAATTCATTTCCTCCAGCCGTATTTTTAATATCCTTAGCAAACATCATAGAAGGTCCTGCTGATCTTGTATAATCATCAGAATATCTCGCTAATCCTATGATTGTTGTAGCCACATCAACATCACGATCTATCGTCTCAATTTCTTTTCCATCAATGAGATATTTTGCACTCTCAAATAACGCCATGATACCATTATTGACAAACCCGACTTGAGTACCAACTGGATACGGTGCTGGTACAGCAGGAGTATCAGCAGCTGTTACAATTTCTCCTTCGATTTCGATAAACGCTTCACAGGGCAAAAAGTATTTACTGGTATCATGGACTTGAAGATCAATTCTTGATCGACTATTTGAGTCTATGGCATGATAGGCGTAATATTGATAATCGCGTACAGAATCATTCTTGGGGACTGGGGCGTCTATATCAAACGCTGGATCAGGTGACTTTTTGAACATTTTATTCTATTTATCAGAGTCTAAATTGGAAAATTGCTAGCAATTTTCATCATCGTAAACGATTTTCAACGCTAGCGTTTTCTAAGGCCACTTCCTGCTATCATATTTGCGTCGGGGGTTAAAGCCATCGATGCTAATTTTTCATCTACTGCGTTATTTATTATTTTACTAACACTTGCAGGCATTTCTGCTGTAGACGGTAACGGTTTCTTTTTTCGTGATTTTACTAATGATGTTATTTTATTTTTTGCTGCAGAAAATGCCTTTCCGGCAAGATCTCCAACAGCACCAATACCCTTATCACGAATAACATCAATGGCTTTCATTGATAATTGTTTAGCTAACGGCATCACTTTTGGGGCCATTCTTGAAAAGAATCCTAAAATGGTATTGCCTAAACCATCTCCATAGTATGCTTTATAAACTGGAAACCGTGAATTAACTACATAGACGAGGGTTGGTTTATCATGATTGTAATGTATGATCATTATTATAAAAACAATAGTGTTTTCAATTGTTATTTAATCACTATGATACCCATTTGCTAACTCGTCAATGAAATCTCGATATGTTTTGATATCCATGATACCGCCGGCAAATAACCGTCTACAGATATCAGCTGCTTCATTAATTATTTCCGGTGAATTATTTCCAGCTCGGAACCCTCCTACAAGAACATCTAATCGTGATATATCATTGATAACACTATCAGGACAGAAACTCTTTGAGTTTCCAATCCTTGGATTTTGCAATCCACTTCCGCTATAACCAGTTGCTTCATCTAGTTTTTCTAAATCCGTAGTTTGTAAATAATCATCATCATCATCATCATCATCACGTGGTATTTGTTGTTTTTTAGGAGAGTAGAGTACTTTCTTTGCAGGTTGCTGTCGCTTTCTTTGCAATCTTGGCGGTTTTTGTTGTTGTTTAAACTCTTCGTATTGATTATACACGTGATCCACCGCATTGATATATTCAATGTATGATGCACTATCTGTCTTTTTTTGACTTTTTTCAGTTTTGATTTTGTAGAATATATCAGCCCAATGGGTTAAATTCTTAACAAACTTATGATGTTCTGGTTTCAACATTTTTTTTCTGTTTTCATAAGACGTAACAACAAGCGTAGGAATTTTTGTTGGATCAGTCCCATCAATTTCTGCTAACCCTTCCTCGTTAAATCTCATGCGTAAATCATCTACTGTTCTTTTTGATCCCATTTGTTTTGTTTGTTCAGTTTTCGCTGCTATTTTTTCAAGTTCACCAATAACAGATTTTCCCGTCTCGGGAACATCTCCCAGTAAAGCACGCTCTACCCCTTTCGTTGCTGTGGTTACTGGTTTAAACAACTCTTCAGACCCTAAAGCAAAATCCGTTTGTAAACTCTGTCGTTGTTGCAGTTTATTTCTTACAGAGTCACGAATTGGTACAAATCTCTTAATTGCATCTAATCGTTCACGAGCCAATCGGGTTGTTAATGCTTCATTGACCATTATTTGAAATCAGAAACCATTTTTCAATTGCAAAACACTTGACATGTCAGATGATTTTTAACACGATCATGGAAGTGTTAACACCTTCTATCATTGATGTGGAAAGTGTCCAAATTGTATATAAAATAATTAATACTGACACTTTCCACATTTCTATTTTGACATGTCAGATGATTTTTGATACGGTCATGGAAGTGTTATTTCATCATAAAACAGCTTCTATCAATGATGAGGAAAGTCACATAATTGTATATAAAATTAATAATACTGTGACTTTCCTCACTTTTCCATTGACCATCCATTAACGGTCCATCGATGTTTTCACTGATTTCAATCAAATAATGCTAAAAAAAAATGAGGGTCGATGATAAAATGATCGGGCAATCAAAAAATGATAATGGTCGGGTAATCAAAATTGTTCATTTTCTTGAATTAACGCCCGTAGGTTTCTAATTTTAGAGTTGACTTCTTTTTTCAATTCGTATTCGTTACCTAATTCTATTCGTATCCCCTCTACGATAGTATACAACGGGACGAACACACTGATGTCACTTGAAAATGAAAGAGAGTCTCTAATAGAATTCTGAATTCTTTTGATGAGTGCATATTTCTTTGGTAGCATATATTTGTTAGTGCTGACTCCGTATTCTATATCCTGAAAATCAGACATAATTTGATCAGGATTTAATCCATCTGATAGTTTGATATCCTGATTTTTCAATTTTGCTATTTCAACTATGATGCTATTCATGTTTTCAGAATTCATTATTCTATAGCAATGACATATCTCTAATTGAAAAATATGAAGCATTAGACATAACTAAATTGAACTTTTTGCCCGCTCTTTTTTGAAATAGCCGATCGATAAATCCTCCCTGCAACTTTTTGAACAGAAGTTGGACAAATATCGAAGTGCCTACCGGCTTCATTCATAGATGAAAATATTTTCTCTTCGTTAGTTGTTGTATTCAAGGATTTCACAGGTCTCTTCCAAACCGTTTTGCAAGTGCCAGCTCTTCCTCGTTTGGAATTCTCACTCAGTGTGATAGCCTGCAGATTTGATACAGAATTATTCTTTTGATTAGAATCCTTGTGATCAATAACAAAACCATTCTCGATCAATCCATAATGACATTCATACACGAAACGATGATTGAGATAAGTTTTCTTTCCAACAGTAAACCTCAAATACCCTTGATTACTCACAAAACCGACCGGTTTCTTCAGTCTACAGTGTCTTACAACACCATCACTGGATGCTTCATAATTTGTAATCACTGGGTGTGGTCTGAATTCTTGGTTCATATATACTACACTATTGTTTGTCTAATTCAGTGTTTGGTTTAATAATTACATCACTGGAGAATCTTTCGATGTAGTCTTGCGGAGTTCTTATGATTTTGTCAGTGACGTTATCAGGGTCAAGGACTTTTTCAGGGTCATAATTTCTGATGGATTGTCCATTTTTTATTCTCTTATCATAATAACGCTTCAATTCCCTGTATCGCTTACCACCACAATCAATACACAATTGTGATCTTCCCTTAACCCCAACCCCACATCGAATACAGGGTAACGGACCAAGGCTCCCATGTCGAAAACTTTGCATATGATACCTACAGTACTCATTTTTTCTGCATGATTTGTTACACGGGGTTACATTTCCCATCATGAGCCATTTGCATTGGTTCATTATATATAAAACTTTCATTTAAATACTTGTTTTATGTATAGCATGATGGAGTTCAAGAGATTGACTTCGAAAAATGCTAAATTCAATGCTGATAGAGAGTTTAAGAGATTATTGAAAATCAATCCTAGATTTAATATCGATAGACCCAAAAAACGTGTAGTAGACGGAAACATGAAAGAGTTTAAGAGATTATTGAAAATCAATCCTAGATTTAATATCGATAGACCCAAAAAACGTGTAGTAAACAGAAACAAACGTCCAAAACGTCCAAGAGACGGAAACATGAAAGAGTTTAAGAGATTATTGAAAATTAACCCTAAATTTAATATCGATAGACCCAAAAAACGTGTAGTAGACAGAAACATGAAGGAGTTTAAGAGATTGTTGAAAATCAATCCTAGATTTAATCGCGATAGACCCAAAAAACGTGTAGTAGACAGAAACAAGAAATTACCATGGAAAGATGCTCAATTCAATCTTGATATAGTTTCTAATACACCCAAGAATAAAATTCTTGATAAAGCCATCAGAGACTGTTTTAATGAATTCAAGCGTGATGGAGCATCTTATTGCTGGTCAACATTTCGAATTCGTGGTGTTGTTGACGCTACCATGAATGATGAAAAAGCAGCAGTGATCATTTCACGTGTTGGGGAAAAAAGTCATTTTTTCCGAATCAAATTCATTATCCGTGAGGATGGAAAATGGATTATTAGGGATAAATTTGAACCCATTCTCAGGGGCAAAAAAACTGTCACTGTGAATCAGGATTCAAAACCGGGAATTTTGACCGGAATTGATAAACCCTACTACGAAAGATCTTATCCTGTCACAGCAGTTGTTTACGGGATCTATCCGCTCAATGAAAAACCTGATATTTCAAAACTAGCACCCATGAAATATTCGACAGGGCTCAATTGTGTAGCAGAACGAATAATAGAACACTTCACAAATGCGTCCCGGGGAAATAAACTAACTGATCTAAGACGAAAAAAAATAACCGAGTGGGAACTGACAGTGAAACAGCATGGGGCAACAATTCAGGATATAACCAAATTAGAAAAATCATTGAGATTTCCAATATCGGTAAGGACAATCACCGGTGAAGTATTATACGAATCGAAATATAAATCACAGGGAGCTCCAATTGAAATTATTGATCATAACGAACACGCGTGGTCATCTGCAGTAACAATATTCCCACGGGATAGAACCGTAAAATATCTATCCCAAACCGAAGAGTTTTTTTCAGAGCAGAAATTATTTGATGCTATTTACCATTTGAGTAAAAACGATCATGTGTCAATGTTGCTATTTCATAGTACTTCAGACGATGAATGTAGATTTGATCAGTTTGTAAGACCCAACGGAGAATTATACCGTACCGAAGAACTGCATAATCAAATGAAACAACTAGCTAGTGAGTTTTCTGGAGACGGAGAAGACAACGATCAATTATTAGCAAACTGTTTTACAGTACCATCAATTGCAGCACATTTTGCTAGAAAGAAAAACGCGTGGAAACCAACACGAAGTGAGTTCTTATCAGATGTCAAATTGTCCTGTCTTGAATACGGCCATGGAGGATTATGGAATACAAAATACACCGCTGATACCGTTATTTCAGTTGATATGATTGCGTGTTATCCAGGAAGTTTTCTCGGGTATGGAGAATGCGAGAAATATTTCAAACGATTTGGACACCCCACACACGAAATGACCCGTGTTGCTATTAATGGACCACTGCCTGATTTCGATTTAACCGGATTCGCTTGTGTGGTATCATTTGAAATGGCTGAAGGACTTCATCCGTGTAGTTATCTTTGGATTGGTAAACACATGTTTGAAAAACACTGGATGCCAATAGTGTTATTACGGTATATGCTTGATTGTAAGATGTTAAAATCATTAATTGTCAGTGAAGCAATTATATCCTATCGAGCACAGAAATCAGTCTGGTTACCACAACCTGATCTAGAAAAAATAATTAGCGAAGAGCGAAAACTGTTTCCTGATTTTAATGAACAACAAATCATGGATTGGTCCAAACAGTTATTTGAAATCAGAAACAATGAAGCAAAAGATCTTGGACGAAGAATAATCGGTAAATTCACTCAGGGTGGCAAAGATGATAATACGAGATATTCTTCACGATTGATTATAGACAACGCTGAATACGATTTTGTAATGGCGGATTTAACGAATAAAGGCCTATATGTCAATCGTAAGGACGCATTTATGTCAGATGGAACCAAATTGGGTACAATTGTTACTTACACTGATGGATACAATCCGCAGTACACACATTTGAGAGCTTCTATGCTCGGTTATGCTTCTATTAATTTATTTTCAATGATTAATAAATTTCCTACCACCGCAGTTAGAGTTGCCACTGATTCATTTTACATAAATAGCAAAATGACTGATTTTAAGGCTACTGGCAACGAGAATTGGGGATCATGGAGAATTAAGAAAGAAATGATTCATGATTATATTCCATCAGCAGATGTTACCATTGAAAATAATTATCGGAATCTCAAAGAGATTCAATCAGAATTTTCTAATGCACCACCGATTTCTGATCCAATATGTCGGTATAAAACAGTTTATTTAAACGGTTGTGGTGGGTCAGGAAAAACAACCCGGGCAATTGAGTTATTTCGTGGGAAATCAAACATGATTGTACTAACACTAACACACAGACTTGCAAGAGAAATGATACAGAGAGGGGTAAATGCCTGTACCTATCACAGCTTTTTCCGATGGAAGGGGGATAAATGGACTCCTGAGCGCATGGGAGAGAAATTTATTCCTGAAATCATGATTTGGGATGAAATAGACACAGTGTCCGAAGATGTCTTAAAAATATTTCTTGAGTGGTTGTTATTGAAGAATACAAAAGTCGTCATGTGCGGTGATCACGGCCAACCACCACCATTTGTCGGTGCATCCCCACATGAATGGCTAAAGGGTTTTGTAGACTATTATGAAGAAATTGATACTGATCATAGATCACTTGATGAAAAATTAAAAGAGTTTAAGAAATTAATTAGATTACAACCGGATAGAATCCAGTGTGAAATAGCCCGTGAAATAATTTCGGAAACTCCCATGAATGATTTCTGGGAAATGTGGAGACCAAACGATTTGATCATTGCAAGTAGAAAAATAGTTAGGGATACACTTCAGATGAAATTATTTGAATTGCATCAACAAAAATTTGCAACACTTCCAGTGCCTCTTTGTTATAGGCCATCGGATACACGAAAACAGAACATTGACGTTGATATTCCAGGACAGAATGAAAAACAAATTCTGGTATTAAATGATATTGTGCTGGTTGATATCAATGTCGTTGAAGATGCATTGCGTGCTAATAAATCCCCATGGACGCTAGGATACGCAGCAACAATACACTCTTCACAGGGATTGACTATATCGGATACAATTGTTTGGATGGTAGATAATCGCATAGAATGGTCGAATTTAGTCTATCTTTCAGTATCCAGAGTACGAAAAATAAATCAACTTCGAAGAATTGTCCTGACAGAGTCAGGCGATGATGAAATCATTGGTGACGATAATGATATTGATGTTAAAATGATTGATAAAAAACTCTCCGGTTACAAACAACAGGACAAAAAAAAAACAACGAGAATTTGATATTGATGCTGAATTAATAATCACTTTGAAGAAGCAACAGAATAATCACTGCGCAAGTTGCAATTGTATAATGCGTTGGCAGTATTCGGATAAGGATCCTCGCCAATTTACCGTTGACAGAAAAAATAATAGTCTCGGTCATGTCAGAAACAATGTGATGTTGACTTGTCTTGAGTGCAATAGACGCAAGGGTGCTAGTTAAGACCATGCGGTGGCAATTGAGTGTCCTCGGGTATTATTTGTAATTGTTGTCTAGTAAAACCCCGTTGAGGGGCAGTTGAATCCAGTTTATAGATTGGAGGTCTACCCGTAGATCGTGTTATACTAGATATCTTGTGTGCAGTAACACTCCAAATAGGATCAGTAGCTCTTTTTCTGCCACCCTCAAGCTCTCCTGGTTCATATAAATACCTCACAATGACATTACTACCAAGAATTGGTTGGGAAACGCTAAAATCTTTTTGTGGTTTTTCAGGTATTGACTTCTTTTTAATCGCATTGATAGGTTTCATGTTGATTGTTTTAGTAATCTCGTTATTCAGTGCAGTAATCACAGCTGGTAACCTTTTAACCCATTCACGGGATCTTTTTTCTTGGATGAATTCTTTTGCGTATTGATATCCAAATAACCGCTCAGCAAGAGTTTTATTAAACCGTTCTACAATTGCCTGATCACGATGCAGTGCAGTATGCCCCCGTCTGATAGTGACATTGTGATCTTTCATTGTAGATAACACTGCACCCTGAAATTCTTTGCCGGGATCAATTTGTAATAGATTTGGCCAGTGCAGAGGACCTCGTCGATAAATCCTTTCAAATGCAGAAGCTACTTCAGTGGCCGATTTTGTTTTTAACGGTTCTGCTTCCTTGTATCGACTTGCAATATCAACTACGGTTAATGCGTATTTGTAACCGTGGTCATGTGGCAAAAATAATAGATCAGCCTGATGAACTTCATTGGGTCCGGTCACATCAAAATGCGAGACATTAATTTGTTTAGGCGGTGGTAGATAAATTTGCCATAGTGCCTGTTTGGATAACCAATGAGCCGCAGTGGTTTTTTTCACTTTTGCAGCGCTAGCGAGTTTATGGATTGCTGATTTACCCCTCCAGTATCCTCTTGGGGAGTAATAAATAGATTCCATGTTGTTATTAATTACCAGCACCTAACATCAATTTACTTTTCATAGCCGATTTTATCAAAAAGGAAGCCAATTTTTCTTTGAAGGATTTATCAGGAATAGCATTTAACGCATGAATTAATTTCACATCTGCTAGATGCCTGTGTTGCAGATTGCTGCTTTTATAAGCCACATCATGAAGGTGACAGGCTTTATCAATGGCGTTTATTGGTTCTTCACCGGGTCGGGGCTGATTTTGATCATTGAGTCTGATATCTAATCGTGTTCCGGGGCCACAGTAGCTATATCCTGGAAGGTGTTTTTCTCCGGGGTATTTTGCCCATGGGGTTCCAGGGAGTTTTGCTAATTTGGCAGCGATATCACCTCCTCGTTTTTTTTTAAAGGTTCCTTGGGTTTAGAAACAAATCTAAATTTCTTTGTACTACACTGTACGCATTTACCAGAAAGCGCTGATCGGTTATTTTTAGTTGTAATCGTCGTCAAGTCATCTGTGCCAGTACGCGCCTTACACTTCACACAATATAGATCCATAATTTATGTATAGAGATATGAATATAATTGATTTTTCAGCAACTAAAACAAGAGAACCAGTTAAGCATCATGCAGCGCTACCAAACTCTATCCGCGCAATTATAATCGGACCATCTGGATCCGGCAAGACGCAATTGTTGCTCAATTTAATAATGAGATGGATGAAGTGGGATAAGTTGTATTTAATTGCCCCTAGCGTAGACGACCAACGATGCTATGAAGTGCTAAAAGATTTTAATGAAAACGCTTCAGAGATTGCTGGTGAGGATGTTATTGAATTTATAACCGATATTGATGAAGCACCATCAGTAGAAGACCTCGATGGAAGTATCAACAATTTAATTGTATACGACGATGTCATGTTAGATAAACAAAAAAATCTTGCTAGAATATTTTCCCGAGGCAGGCATAAAAACACGGACGTGATCTATGTCACTCAACGATACACTCAAATACCAAAAGTGATTCGCGATAATTGTAATATGCTTGCTGTATTCAACGGCGTTGATACACATACGCTACGAAATATTTGGCAGACATGGTGTTCCGATATGGATTTCAATCAATTTAGAAATTTCTTTAGTCATGCTCAGTCTACCCCACACGGATTTATAACAATAAATTTACATGACCCTCGAACACGATATCGTATCGGACTGGATCAAATATTCGGTTGAATCCAGCAGCAGAGGGGGCGAGTGACATCGATGTTGTAATCTCTTTTCCAATAGTTGAAAAGTTTTTGATTTCACTGATTTTTCATTGATTTCACTGATTTTTTTTGGGGCCTAATCCATGAAACGATATCAGATTCACACACACATTTGGCCTGATTTCATTGGTTTAAGCCGTTATTTATGAGGGATTACTTAAAAATATGTCGTCTGATTCGCCCCCTCTGCTGCTGTACGGGTAAAAGTAGTAAGGGTAATAGTAATAAAGGTAATAGTAGTAAGGGTATTTGTAGTAAGGGTCCTAGTAATTAGGGTAATAGTAATAAGTGTAATAGTAGAAAGGGTAATAGTAATAAGGGTAATAGTAGTAAGGGTAATAATAATAAGGGTAATAGTAATAAGTGTAATAGTAGTAAGGGTAATAGTAATAAGGGTAATAGTAGTAAGGGTAATAGTAAAAAGGGTAATAGTAAAAAGTGTAATAGTAGTAAGGGTAATAGTAATAAGGGTAATAGTAGTAAGGGTAATAGCAATAAGGGTAATAGTAGTAAGGGTAATAGTAATAAGGGTAATAGTAATAAGTGTAATAGCAGTAAGGGTAATAATAATAAGTGTAATAGTAGTAAGGGTAATAGTAATAAGGGTAATAGTAGTAAGGGTAATAGTAATAAGGGTAATAGTAATAAGTGTAATAGTAGTAAGGGTAATAGTAATAAGGGTAATAGTAGTAAGGGTAATAGTAATAAGGGTAATAGTAAAAAGTGTAATAGTAGTAAGGGTAATAGTAATAAGGGTAATAGTAATAAGTGTAATAGTAGTAAGGGTAATAGTAATAAGGGTAATAGTAGTATGGGTAATAGTAATAAGGGTAATAGTAAAAAGTGTAATAGTAGTAAGGGTAATAGTAATAAGGGTAATAGTAGTAAGGGTAATAGTAATAAGGGTAATAGTAAAAAGTGTAATAGTAGTAAGGGTAATAGTAATAAGGGTAATAGTAGTAAGGGTAATAGTAATAAGGGTAATAGTAGTATGGGTAATAGTAATAAGGGTAATAGTAGTATGGGTAATAGTAGTATGGGTAATAGTAGTAAGGGTAATAGTAATGAGGGTAATAGTAAAAAGTTTAATAGTAGTAAGGGTAATAGTAATAAGGGTGATAGTAGTAAGTATAATAGTAATAAGGTAATAGTAGTAAGGGTAATAGTAATAAGGGTAATAGTAGTATGGGTAATAGTAGTAAGAGTAATAGTAATAGGCGTAATAGTAGTGGCAGTTAGAATAGTAGTATTAATGGAAAATATTTGTGTTGAAAGTAGTAGTATTGGTAGCAGTAGTAGTAGTAGTAGTAGTAGTAGTAGTAGTAGTAGTATTGGTAGTAGTAGTATTGGTAGCAGTAGCAGTAGTAGTAGTAGTAGTAGTAGTAGTAGTAGTAGTAGTAGTAGTAGTAGTAGTAGTAGTACGAGCATCCTAACTAGATTAAATGTAATATTACAAGTACCACACCTTTGGTAATTACATTATATCTCGTATATATATAAGCTGGCTATATTGAGCTACCAATAGCCTTTTCTTAAGACTCTAATGCCAAAAGCTCAGTAGCGCAGTGAAGCAAACCAATAAATATTCTAAATCTTAACGAATCATTTTTTATTATCAAATAACAAACGGAAATATGAGGGGAGCTTAAGTTTTCAGAAGTGAATCAAACGGTATATTGAAGCTCCAAAAAGACTGGAACATTCCATATACGTTTCAAACCCGGTTATGTATTGTGCCGCAAAGAATCGTGACGTAGTCAAGATGGCGTTGTCAAGAATTCCTTTGAATTATAATAATTCACAATAGTTACATAGTAATGTTATAGTTCAAAATAATGAGCACATTCTTTTTCCAGTGAACATTCAAAAGAATTTTGTTTTCTAAAATAATATCTAAGTACATAAAAAACATATGTAGACTTACAAAAAGAACACAAAAACACAAAAAATGAGAATGACCCCAAACTAAGAATTAAAATGATTGCTCAGTTCTGACCTTTTATACACCTTCTATTACGACAATATTTCACAACATACCTCACGTGACAGATCTTATTACTGAAATTGTCCTGACGTAATTCTAAACCCGTCTAAAACCCACCAGCCAATGAATTTTTTATTTAGATTATTATTAGCAGTTGTCAACACATTCAATATCATATTTTGTTAGGAGTCTACGCTCCTAAAATAAGTAACAGAAAATAGTGAAGACAACAAGCATTGTAAATCGTATCAAATAATGTTTTCCCTAGAATAAAAAGTGAAGAATGAGAAAGAAATGAACTTATGATTTTACGAATAAAATCCAAATATAATCCAAGAATTTAAAAAAAAAAAAAACACAAGTCCTATCAACGAAACGTTCGATGTAAATCCCCATGAAATTCAAGATGGAATTCGATGACATCTATAATAGTCAGCGCTGTATTGATGTATTAATAGTCTGTTGTTGAATTACAGACAATATTATTCCAGATTTTGTAATATTCCAGTGTATGAATTCTGTACAAATTCCAGCAAATGTCTTTTCCCAATATTTATCAGAGCACTTTTGAATTTCGAGGGAATACAATTACTTGAATTCAACAATGTGAAGAAAATTCAAATTCAGCAAAAACTGGTCAAAACCGAATATAACTTAACGTGTCAAATGTTTTGAGCCCGACTGTTAATTCTTTGGTAAGCATCAGTAATACGTCTAAGACGCAAAACAGATTTCCGAATGCGGGATAAGACTTCTACAACAAAAAGACGTTTGTTACCAGATGGCACATGCTACTTGTCACGTAGTTCATGTATGTCCTTGACTTAACGTAATGATTCTTACTCTGAGAAAAAGTAAACAGAGATCCTTGAAACTTTTTGTTTACCAAAACTGTCACTGATTTTGGAATAAGATTAGCAATTATTTACAATGTCTTTAATATTAGTTATTTACATCAATGAAATAAAATCAATATAAAATATCAGTTAGGTCAAATAGAACTGAACTGTATTCTGGACACGGTCAATTCCAGTAAACAATGTTACATTACAATGGTATCAAATGGAATTCAAAAACTAAACTAACAGACAAACAAATAAATTAAATATACATAACACTATTTATAGATTATATGTATATGTATACCGTAGTCACGTAGACAAAATCAGTACAACTTAAAACGCCATGTATACAAATTACAAGAATTAAATGAAATAATGTATCAGGAGTTAACAAAAATATAGATTTACATTTTAATTCAAGTTATCAAGACAGCATTCACATCGCATCCTAATACTGCAGCAATTATGTTAATTCGAATAAAGTCATATATGATCTAACTTGATGGCCGATTATTTGCAAGTTAATCCTGCAAGGAAATTAATTAACAGAGAACATGCTACTGATTTCCAAGTATGATAATAAATGTCCACTCCCGGATCACGTACGGCCACAATTAATCTCCCTTTCCGTATATAAACAAGGAAATGGATAAAGACATGCGGGATGCAGTTCTGGAAAAGCGACTAACATTATACTGCAAAGTTTGGAATCTGAAACTTACCTTATACATCTTAAGATTAGACTAGTATGAACAAAGAAAGGGAATTATTAAACTTATGTGAAAACTTGATTTGATCGATAAAACCAATCTACTACATAGAACGCAGTCGACATTTAAAAATCACAACGAACAAAACGAATAATAATAATAATAATAATAATAATAATAATAATAATAATAATAATAATAATAATAATAATAATGACTTTGTATAGCACCTAATCTTTAGAAGCTCTTAGCTCTTTACAACATTTATAATAATGTGACTACAAAACAAATACAAGAAAAAACCCACCATGAAATTAAAAGTCATAAAATATGCTGAAAATAGTTAAGGTAGGAAACATTATTAGGTCTTTAAGTCTGTTCTTGCAGACGAAAAGAGTGAGTTTTATAAGAGCACTATTTAAAGGGACCACTGTGTTTTTGTGTCTAATTTCAATGGGCAATTTATTCCACGTTGCTGGGCCCTAGTACGCAAAAGAACGTTATTCATATGACTTCGTTTTCAAGGTGGGAATAAAGAGTATACGATTGTCAGAAGATGAGCGTTTTGTTAGATATAGTATATGTGTGTATGTATGCATATAGCTAGGACACACTAATTCGTGCTTTTTATACTTTTTGGTCGCAGTGTGTGATTGTCTTAATTCACAACGATTGAAAAGTCTGCAATAATTGTGAGATTGTGGTTAAAATATATTTAAAAAAACGGAAAAATGAAAATATATTGTCGGAATCGTATCAAGATTCTAAAATGCTTTTTACTTTAAATGTGATAGAGTGGTTTCACTTTAAATGTGATAGACTGGTTTCACTGTAAATGTGATAGACTGGTTTCACTTTAAATGTGATAGACTGGTTTCACTATATATGTGATAGACTGGTTTCACTTTAAATGTGATAAACTGGTTTCACTTTAAATATGATAGACTGGTATTCATAAATATTTTGTATCATGTAGTATCTCGTATACATTATCCATAGCTATGTTTTACTACCATGTGTCTATTTGAATACTTTCGACCACATATCAAGCCATGTCATGTGATTTCTCAGATGGTTATTGGTAGCATTTCTAATGTTGAAATGAAAGCATCATGTAAGTCTAACAGTTTACAGTATGTTTGATAAATAGAACGTGTCTCCTCTGTCAGTTTGTTTTTGCTTCAGTTATATGCTGACATTACTTAAATTAGGTTAGTTTCTAATTTTAAAAATAAACCAAAAGAGAGAAAGCTACATAACATATACTTTACATTTTGCACATTATCTTTACCTTTTCATTTACGTTCCGAATAGTATGCTTCCAGTAGAAGATTGTGTTTTTGTTTATACTGATATATTTTACAACTTGAAACACGCAACGACTGCTCCTTTGCATATATTATTGGGTGCACGCTTATTCAATTCAAATGCATATATAGGTACTGAGTGCTTTTGATTTGATGGATTTACCAAAACAAATCTCCTAAACGTTTACCAAGCTTCGTTAAAATACAGAAATCGGTCAGTTATTTCGTGACTAAGTAAACATTTTGCAATTCATCGTCGTTATATATAGAATCACACCGTATGAAATGTTTCGATTTATCCAACTGTGTATACTTTTATTCTGGAAAATAACCAAGTCGACCAAAGAGTTAGATGCATATGTTTACTATGGTAATGTTATAGATCGCCGTTTAATCGCAAAAAAAATAATTTAACATTAAAATAAACTTAATATTGGTCTATTCTACCTGCTTACATTACAGGTGTATTCTACCTGCTTACATTACAGGTCTATTCTACCTGCTTTTAAAGGGTGTAGGTTATGGATAAATTATATCGGCAGGCTTGTTAAAGAGCCAACAATTGTTGTCTTTTTTTGTTGTTGAAATTTTCAAAGATTGTATTGCATCATTTCATGTAATGTTTTTTCGATGTCATTTATAGTTCTAGCTATCATAAATTTATTATACGAAATATAATGGAATGTTGACTGTTATTCTCATGGATCAAACTGAGCTGCATTACCCTACATTTCATATATCCTTTTCATTCATTACCCTACATGTAAGGTATTCTATGCATTCATTACCCTACATGTAAGGTATTCTATGCATTCATTACCCTACCTGTAAGTTATCCTATTCATTAATTACCCTACATGTAAGGTATCCTTTTCGTGCATTACCCTACATGCAAGCAACGTTCTCTCAGGCATCCCCGCGCAGCTGAATTGTCAATCCAACGTTAACTTTTGCTCAATCCAACGTTAAATTTTGCTCGTCTCCGTATTACTTGCACAATGCAGCGAATACTGCGTGCACATTTACCATTCCCTTAGAGGGAACTTTGCATGCAAGGTATCCTCTTTACTCATTACACAACATTGAATTTATGCTCTTTATTCATTGCCTTAAGTTGTATGTATCCTCTTCATTCATTACCCTACATGCAATGTATCCTCTTCATTTATTACCCTACATGCAATGTATCCTCTTCATTGATTAACCTACATGCAATGTATCCTCTTCATTGATTACCCTACATGTAATGTATCCTCTTCATTGATGCATGCAATGTATCCTCTTCATTGATTACCCTACATGCAATGTATCCTCTTCATTCATTACCCTATATGCAATGTATCCTCTTCATTGATTAACCTACATGCAATGCATCCTCTTCATTGATTACCCTACATGCAATGTATCCTCTTCATTCATTACCCTACATGCAATGTATCCTCTTCATTGATTACCCTACATGCAATGTATCCTCTTCATTCATTACCCTACATGCAATGTATCCTCTTCATTTATTACCCTACATGCAATGTATCCTCTTCATTCATTACCCTACATGCAATGTATCCTCTTCATTCATTACCCTACATGCAATGCATCCTCTTCATTGATTAACCTACATGCAATGTATCCTCTTCATTCATTACCCTACATGCAATGTATCCTCTTCATTCATTACCCTACATGCAATGTATCCTCTTCATTCATTACCCTACATGCAATGTATCCTCTTCATTGATTACACTACATGCAATGTATCCTCTTCATTTATTACCCTACATGCAATGTATCCTCTTCATTGATTACCCTACATGCAATGTATCCTTTTCATTGATTACCCTACATGCAATGTATCCTCTTCATTGATTACCCTACATGCAATGCATCCTCTTCATTGATTACCCTACATGTAATGTATCGTCTTCATTTATTATCCTACATGCAATGTATCCTCTTCATTCATTACCCTACATGCAATGTATCCTCTTCATTGATTACCCTACATGCAATGTATCCTCTTCATCGATTACCCTACATGCAATGTATCCTCTTCATTGATTACCCTACATGCAATGTATCCTCTTCATTTATTACCCTACATGCAATGTATCCTCTTCATTGATTACCCTACATGCAATGTATCCTCTTCATTGATTACCCTACATGCAATGTATCCTCTTCATTCATTACCCTACATGCAATGTATCCTCTTCATTGATTACCCTACATGCAATGTATCCTCTTCATTCATTACCCTACATGCAATGTATCCTCTTCATTCATTACCCTACATGCAATGTATCCTCTTCATTCATTACCCTACATGCAATGTATCCTCTTCATTCATTACCCTACATGCAATGTATCCTCTTCATTCATTACCCTACATGCAATGTATCCTCTTCATTTATTACCCTACATGCAATGTATCCTCTTCATTGATTACCCTACATGCAATGTATCCTCTTCGTTGATTACCCTACATGCAATGCATCCTCTTCGTTCATTACCCTACATGCAATGTATCCTCTTCATTCATTACCCTACATGCAATGTATCCTCTTCATTCATTACCCTACATGCAATGTATCCTCTTCATTCATTACCCTACATGCAATGTGTCCTCTTCATTCATTACCCTACATGCAATGCATCCTCTTCATTCATTACCCTACATGCAATGCATCCTCTTCATTGATTACCCTACATGCAATGCATCCTCTTCATTGATTACCCTACATGCAATGTATCCTCTTCATTGATTACTCTGCATGCAATGTATCCTCTTCATTGATTACCCTACATGCAATGTATCCTCTTCATTGATTAGCCTACATGCAATGTATCCTCTTCATTGATTACCCTACATGCAATGTGTCCTCTTCATTCATTACCCTACATGCAATGTATCCTCTTCATTCATTACCCTACATGCAATGTATCCTCTTCATTCATTACCCTACATGCAATGTATCCTCTTCATTCATTACCCTACATGCAATGTATCCTCTTCATTGATTAACCTACATGCAATGTATCCTCTTCATTGATTAACCTACATGCAATGTATCCTCTTCATTGATTAACCTACATGCAATGTATCCTCTTCATTGATTACCCTACATGCAATGCATCCTCTTCATTGATTACCCTACATGCAATGGATCCTCTTCATTGATTAACCTACATGCAATGTATCCTCTTCATTGATTACCCTACATGCAATGTATCCTCTTCATTCATTACCCTACATGTAATGCATCCTCTTTATTGATTACATTCCATGTAGTTTTATGTATATTTTATTTAATTTATATTTGATTTTATTTAATTGTTGTCTCCTTAGTTTTAATTTTTTAAAATTTATTTATTCTTGGATTTTTCTTGGATTATTTTTAGATTTGATTCTTAAAACAAACCGTAAGATCTTTTCCTAACTTTACCTTTATTTTCTAGGGAAATAGAATATTTGTTAAATTGTACAAGCTTGTTGTTACGTATATTTGATATAAGTCATTTATATTTATTTTTATTGTCTCTTTGTTAGATTAAAATTTGGTATTTTAAGTTTTAAGATTCGTTCATTAAACGGGGGGGGGGGGGGTTTGACCTGTACTTTTACATAGTAAACACCAGGTGTTAAGCTCATTTTCTGACCTTGCTTCAGAGTGTAAACAAGCTTCTAAAATGATGGTTGATTACAAGGACATTAGAGCTTTATTTAAAAATGATTGGTTGATTCCAAGGACATCTTTCTAGATCATGATGTTTGCGTGATTTCTTGAACGTGAGATTGTTCTGAGAGATTCTGGAAGATCGTGACCCTTTTCCTGTTTACGTAAAAACAGGTATTTAAATTATTGTTTGGGAGAGAACAGTTCAGTAGAAGTTGGGCTTTTATAATATTAAGTTGTGTCTTCTTTTAGAGTTATTTTTAATTACCGTGTACTGGAAATTGTGTTTGGAGCAAGAGGAATTATTTTATTATTTATCTGGAAAAGAATATGTGCTCATAGATTTTCATTTGGATTATTATAAAACTAAAACTGACTTCATCACGTGATATCGTCGTCCATATTGGATTACATCGTCAAGATTCGAACCGGAAACTATTAGGGCATTTTATTATCAGGACTCTTTCAATTCCACTAGTGGATTATATTGTGAATATTCTTTATGGATTAATTTGTGGACTTGATTCTCTAAAACCGTAAGTTTATTTATTTTCTTTTATGAAAATATTTGTACTTAATAAATTGTTTGTTAAATTTTACAAGCTTGTTATTTTCACTTCTTTCTATGTTGTTGCTTATTCGAGCCTAAGCACGTAACATAGAAATTGGTGGCTCGTCCGGGATTAAGATAAATTGAAATTTGGCTAGAATTTTTCTCAGAAAACTTTTGTTTTAAATTTTAATTCCCCTAGATTTTGAAATTTTTAAATCTTTAGTGAGACTGACAGGCTTGTATTAAAATGACATCTAAAGTAGAAATATTTCTTTCTAATCCTACCCAGGAGCAATTAGATCTTTTAAAAAAAGATGAGTTGATTCAGCTTGCCAGAAAATATGATCTTTCTGATGTCAAGGCTTCTTTAACGAAACAAGATATCAAAAAATTTTTAGTCAAATATTTGGTAGAAAAGGATGTTTTGGAACAATGTGCTTTGATTTCGGTCATTAAGTCTACATCAGACTCTGACATTTAACGAAAGGAATTAGAATTAAAATTCAAGATGGAATTTGAGTTCAAGAAGCTGGAATTTCAGGAAAAGGAGAGCGAGAGACAGGAAAGGGAGAAAGAAAGACAATATGATAAATAGGAGAAAGAAAAGCAAATTGAATTACAAAAAGAGCAGATGCGGATTGAGAGAGAGAGAGAGAGAGAGAGAGAGAGAAGGAAGAAAGGGAATATCAAATTAAAATGAAATAAATAGAGCTTGCAAGTGAAAATCACCATCATACTTCAAATCCAAATTTAAATTTTGATTTAGCAAGGAATATTATATTAGTGCCCCCTTTTAGAGAAAAAGAAGTAGACAAATACTTCAAATTGCAGAAAATTTGAAGTGGCCAAGAGAGAATTCGACTCAGTTATTACAATGTGTACTCACTGGTAAGGCTAGTGAGATTTACACTTCACTGTCAGTTCCGCAAAGTGGTGACTATGATGTGGTTAAAGAAGGCATTTTAAGGGGTTATGAGTTAGTCCTTGAAACTTATCGGCAAAAATTCAGAAATTACAGAAAAGAAGCTGGACAAACTCATGTCGAATTTGCTAGAGAAAAAGAGCAGTTGTTTGATAGATGGTGTTTAGCCAAAAAGTCGAACAAGATAATCAAAATCTCAAGCAAATTATATTAATTGAAGAGTTCAAAAACTGTGTCAATAGTGATGTTAAGTCTTATCTTGATGAGCATAAGATTGAAACCTTGGAAAATGCTGCTCGAGCTGCTGACGAATATTCTTTGACACATAAAGTTCCTTTTGTTAACAAGACTTCTACCCAACAGTCTTCTGGCAGAAAAGTATTTCCGCCTAATATAAGCCCTTCTAAAACTCAAACTAGCACAACTTTCAAAATCAAACTTCAGAGAAGCTTGATTCTAGATCTTTGTCTCTTCCAACGTGTACCTATTGCAAGAAAAAAAGGACACGTTATTTCTGATTGCTACAAATTGAAAAATAGGCATCAGAATCAAGACAGACCTGTTCCAAATGCTCTTATTTCTAAGAGGTCAAGGTCACGGTCATGTATTGAAAGCAATACATTTGTTGGGTCTAATACATCTCAGTCTGATTTTATTATGGAGAATTATGAACCATTCATATTGAAGGGTTCTATATCAATCTTGGGTGATTCAGCCAATCGCACCCCTATTAAAATGTTAAGGGACACAGAAGCTTCTCAGAGTCTTTTATTATCAGGTTCTTTGCCTTTTTCTGAAAAGTCTTCTTCTAATGAAAGTGTTCTTATTCAGGGAGTAGAGTGCGGCTTTGTTAATGTTCCTCTCTATTGTGTAAATTTGTCATCAGACTTAGTGTCAGGACCTGTGACAATCGGAACAGTCTCGGTTTTACCCGTAGAGGGCATTCATTTATTGCTAGACAACGACTTAGCTGAAGACAAGGTTGTGGTTAATCCACTTGTAATTGACAAGCCTAATTTGGATCAGAAAGTTGATCCAATTGAAAAAGAATTTCCTGATATATTTCAAGCTTGTGTAGTTACCAGAGCTATGGCAAAGAAAGCTCTTGAGAATGATGTTGATGAATTCAGCATTCCTTTAGCTGACACGTGTATAGGTCAGGCTTTTGATGAGGTCACTTTTACTCCTTGTTTGGATCAATCAGAAGGTATTGATCATAGTGATCCTCTTTTAACAACTTATTCTCTTTATTCTAATCAGGGTGATAAACGACAGTCACTTGTCGTCGAACAGGAAAAAAATCCTGAGATCTCCTGTTTGTTTCAAAGGGCCATAAGTAAGACTGAAGCCACTGAAGTTCCTGTCTGTTATTTCATTAAAAATGGAATTCTTATGAGAAAATGGAGACCTCCCGAGGTACCTGCTGGTGATGAGTGGTCGGTGAACTATCAAATAGTAGTTTCAAAACCTTGCAGACAGGAAATACTTAATCTGGCCCATGAAACTCCTTTGGCTGGTCATTTAGGGATTAATAAAACTTATCACACGATCTTGACTCACTTCTATTGGCCAAAAATCAAAAGTGATGTTGCCAAATACAGTAGATCTTGTCATACTTGTCAAATGGTAGGTAAACCCAATCAGAAGATACATAAGGCTCATCTACAACCTATTCCTGCCTTTGACGAACCATTTAGTAGAATTATGGTAGATTGTGTAGGTCCCTTACATAAGACCAAGTCAGGTAACCAATACCTGTTGACCATTATGTGTGCGTCAACAAGGTTTCCAGAAACAATTCCGTTAAGGAATATAAAATCTAAAACAATAGTAAAAGCTTTGATAAAGGTTTTTATTCAGTATAGCCTTCCCAAATCTGTTCAGTCTGATCAAGGTTCAAACTTCATGTCTGGAATGTTCCAGCAAGTTATGTATTAATTAGGCATTCAGCAATTCAAGTTAAAAATGAAACTATTGTTTGAAAGAACTACAAAGGAGAGAACTTTTGAGTCTGATAATGGAGTTGTGTCACTCTTATTCATTCTTCTTACTTTTTTTCAAATTAGATATTACGGCCCTTACAAAGTTAAGAAGAAAATAATTAGTTAAATTATAGTATTTGTGATTCTGGGATCTAAATAAATTATAGGAGTACCAGTATATTGAAAGAGATAGCCATGTTAAACATGTAATTAATTTAATTGTACCTGTCCCACTCAGTGAAGGAATATCATCAGATTCTACTGATATTGAAATGATGACTGATATTGAAATGACGAATCTTTGTAATTCAGAAATTATGAAAAATCTAGACCAGAAACTTTCACATTTACAAGTGCAAGAAAGAAATGAACTGAAACAATTATTATTTGAATATGAGCACTTATTTCCAGATATTCCTACAAGGACAAACACAATTTTTCATGACGTTGAAATTGAAAATTCCAAACCTGTTAAACAACATCCATACAGGATGTATCCACTCAAAAAAAGGAATACTTAAAAATAAGAAATTCAATATTTGCTGGAGAATGATTTTATCGAGCCCAGTAAAAGTGATTGGAGTTCACCATGCATACTTGTTCCAAAACCAGATAAAACTTTCCGTATGTGTACTGATTATAGGAAGGTGAACAGTGTGAGAAAAACAGATTCATTCCCATTACCAAGAATTGACGATTGTATTGATATAATTTGGAATGCCAAGTATGTCACCAAATTTGACATTCTGAAAGGATTTTGGCAGATTCCACTAACGGAAAGAGCAAAAGAAATCTCGGCATTTGTGACTCCAGATGGACTTTATCAATATAAAGAAAGTACATTTTAACGTCTCATGAATATGATCACCTCTGGTCTAGAAAATTGTGATGACTATATAGATGACGTCATCAACTACAACGACACCTGGATAGAACATCTAGCAACAATTCGAAAATTCTTTGACAGACTCACTGATGCATATTTGACAATTAATTTATCTAAAAGCGAGTTCTACCGTGCTAGTGTGACTTTCTTAGGACATTTTGTGGGACATGGACAAGTTAAACCAATAGATGCTAAGGTTGAGGCTATTTCTAAATTCCCTGTGCCTGAAAATAGTAATTTAATTGCAGACGCTTTTTCCCGTGTATAAATATATTGTATCATATACACTGTATAATTTATACGAGTTTTTTTAACCTCGGATGTAAATTGGTTTGTGATAAAAAGAAAGTTTCATCATATAAACCTTTCTTTTTATTTTATGGGGGAAGGTGTTACGTATATTTGATATAAGTCATTTATATTTATTTTAATTGTCTGTTTTTTCTATTAAAATTTGGTATTTTAAGTTTTAAGATTCGTTAATCTTTACTTTACAAGTAAACATCAGATGTTAACCTCATTTTCTGACCATGCTTCAGAGTGTAAACAAGCTTCTAAAATGATTGGTTGATTCCAAGGACATTAGAGCTTTATTTTAAAAATGATTGGTTGATTCCAAGGACATCTTTCTAGATCAAGATGTTTGTGTGATTTCTTGAACGTGAGATTGTTCTGAGAGATTCTGGAAGGTCGTGACCCTTTTCCTGTTTTCGTAAAAACAGGTATTTAAATTATTATTTGGGAGAGAACAGTTCAGTAGAAGTTGGGCTTTTATAATATTAAGTTGTGTCTTCTTTTAGAGTTATTTTTAATTACCGAGTACTGGAAATTGTGTTTGGAGCAAGAGGAATTATTTTATTATTTATCTGGAAAAGAATATGTGCTCATATATTTTCATTTGGATTATTATAAAACTAATATCGTCGTCCATATTGGATTACATCGTCAAGAACTATTAGGGCATTTTATTATCAGGACTCTTTCAATTCCACTAGTGGATTATATTGTGAATATTCTTTTTGGATTAATTTTTGGACTTGATTCTCTAAAGCCGTAAGTTTACTTATTTTCTTTTATGAAAATATTTGTACTTAATAAATTGTTTGTTAATTTTACAAGCTTGTAATTTTCGCTTCTTTCTATGTTGCTGCTTATTCGAGCCTAAGCACGCAACATTGTTGTCTTCACTTTTCCTTGTTACTGTTTATGAAAGCCTTTACACGTTAACAGTAGTGTATGCTCTACATTCATTACAGTAACCCTACATGTAATGTATCATATTGATTCATTGCTTGGGTGCACTCTATTAACGACAAAAACACAGGATATCTTGACAGAATTTTGTTCATGCACATAAAAAAAACTTAAAATGTAGATCATTTTAATATCCATGGGCATTCTCATCCAAGTATGCGTGTCTTTACATATTGGTTACTGATTAATAGTAAGAACACTTGATCATTGGTATCATACTGATTAATAGTAAGTACACTTGATCAGTAGTCTTAAATGACCGGAAGTTGCACAGTCACGAGTTATAAATAAACTTTATTTGTACAAAAAAGACACTTACCAAGAATATCTATCTTTTCGCAGCAAAAATGCAGCTCATGAGGATATTTTTGTTATTTTTGTTATTTTAAAATGATCCGATCTACTGGTATTACAACTTACGTGTTCTCAGTATGCAGCACTAAATACTCCCCATCCTTGCCAGCATATTGTCGTTGTTGTTCTAGGGTTTAACGCCATTTTTCAGCACACGATAGGCTATACATGGCGGCCAATATTATTGGTGGAGGAAGAACCTAGGAAAACCCCCAGAAAAAAAACACTGATCCATGAGAAGGTACTGGTAAGCTTTCTCGCATAACTACATTAGCCGAATCTTAGACTCGAACCGATGAAGAAAGATGTGTGATGGCAGTGATCCGTAACGGAGAGCGCTTTAGACCACTCGGCCACTCGGGGCCCCCTCAAACCAGCATATTGAGGGTTACTGTGAGTGACATGTGCTCCAAAAGAGGTACATGAGTGATGGAATGAATCCCGTATACATCTCATAGCGAGGGTCTGCAACATTTTGACATATTCTCTGTAGTTTTGCATCTAGTTTTCACATATCATCAAACCATAACATTACGTTTTCTACTCTTATCGGTGTACATATAACATCTCATCAGTCACTTATGAAACAAAATATAAATAAGTTTTTCTATATTTATTTTTACACTTGAATAAATATAAAGTACAGACAATACAGCTATCAAGATTAAAAATATGATATAGGAATGAATAGTTGTGAAGACCACACTTCTCCATCTCTCTAATCCTAACTTAGTTTTGATCTTCATAATATCATTTGTCTCATCACTGCAACATTCTTTACAGGGATGATGACATCGGTACATCAAGACTCCTATATAAAGAAAATTGAGAAATCCATCTTTAGCGTAAAGGAAAACTTTCCAAGGCGATGTTTTGTTGGTGTTCAGACAAGGAAAGTTTATTGCACCTTTGGACATTGTTTGGTATTTACAGCAACCCTTTTGTGAACAAGAGTTTTAAAAAAACTCTGTCAATATTCACTTCCAGTCTGTATTATCTAAATTAAACAAGCGTTACACGTTGCACATAATCTATTCTTTTCACAAAATTTTTATTGCGAAGCACAAACAAGAAACACGTGACAGAGAAAAACGTTATATCAAGATGACCTTGACCTGGTGCATATGTGTGATTCTGATGCATAAACACGATCTAGTCATGATGTGTCCTTGGTTAATTTTAATTAAATTATGTCCAGCAAGTCAAATTTCAGCAAGAAGAGTTAACACTTTTGTCATTGTTACAGTCAAGCTGAAGTAGTTAACATTTTCCCTTACTCTCGCATTCTTGCAGCCTAGATGATGAAAGAGTTCACAAAGTTCAACTTTGTATCTACTATGACATTCTGGAAGCCAAGTGACATAGTGAATATTGTCTATTGTTATCACATTGACCTTGTAATAGACCGCGTGAATGAAACGTGGAACACAATCATGTATACATCCATTCATACACAGTATCTATCATTCCAAACATTCAAGCATCCACATGTAACCTGTACATTCATCATTTTGTGTATCTGTACATCTACCCAACTATTTATGTATCTGCCCTCTCTCTCTCTCTCTCTCTCTCTCTCTCTCTCTCTCTCTCTCTCTCTCTCTCTCTTGTGTGTCTATCCTATTTCAGTCAAATAATAGATAATTAATATATATATATATATATATATATATATATATATATATATATATATATATATATATATATATATATATATACATATAAGGATTTGTCAGCATCCTTGTATTTTGTGTTTATGTGTGTGTCTATGCGCCAGCATTTCAGTCAGATAATATATATATACGGATTTGTCAGTAACCTTGTTTTATGGGTGTATGTGTGTGTCTATCCGCCAGCATTTCAGTCAAATAATATATCTAAGGATTTGTCAGAAAACTTGTTTTGTGTTATATGCTTTACTAAGTGATGGTTACAGTCTTAGCTTTCATAAATATTGAATAAACTGTAATAGAGATCAGACCCATAGAGATCAGACCCATAGAGATTAGAGATTAGACCCATAGAGATCAGACCCATAGAGATTAGACCCATAGAGATCAGAGATCAGATCCATAGAGATCAGACCCATTTTTCCATCCATTTTACTTTCCTTACACCTTAATTGTTTTCTTTGTTATCATGCATTCAATGACCATTACGATACGAATTTTCCCGATTGTATTTTTGTAAGAGTTTGATTATCCTTTTGTGTGTGTCACAAGGGGAACATAGTTAACTGTGCTATTCGCTCCGTTCATTGAAGTTATCCCCTTAGTTACTTAGAAAAGTTTAAATGTTTGTATTTATTGAAAGTATGGGATCCAACTGCTGAAGTTAAAAAGAGAGTCCACAAATAATGAGATATCACCATCAAAAGTTGTCGATCCGCTAAAACAAAATGCAAACATATTGAAGGAACTGCAGATTTTTAAATAATCAGAATAGTCTTCGATCACAATCGACTTCTCCACTAATCTTTATTCCGTTTACTACGCTTTGTCTTTGTTAGAAGTTTTCCTGCCAAATTACGAGAGGCTTTCTCGGAGTATTGCTTTATCCTTCGAGCATGATGTTTGTGCAATTACTAAGTTCCTAACTCGAAAATACTAAATTAAATTTGCATTAAAGTGGTGATTCCACTCTCTCTCTCAATTCTGATTGGATGTCGATTTTACCCTTTTCTTAGCTGACAATGCCTCCGGGTCGTCTGGACGCTTATCTGGGTCCTTGGTACTTCAACTAAGCATTCAACGTCCATGTGCAACTTTTCACACCCAACAAAGCTGGGTTACCGTACCCTTGCGAAGAAGACCAATTAAAGCCGCGATGTCTAACATATAACATATATCGCTGTGTAAAAGACAACAGTCTTTAACATAGTTGTTCTTGGCTATTTACAACAAAACCCTCATTCTATATCTCTCCCTCTCAAGATACAAAATAAACTTTTTTTAATAATTGCAAGATACAACACCACTCTCGTTCTATAGCCGTCATTCGTCATGTACAACGCAGTCCTCTTTCCATAACTGTCTTTAGCTATTTTTAACAAAACTCCTTTTCCATATCGATTATTTGCCATATAGAGCACCACTCTATCTCCATCTATATCTTTACTATGCAAGAAACATCAAAGCAATCTCGCCACATCTAAGGGTGGATGTCAAACTTGTATTGTTTGGAATAAATAAAGGGATTTAATTGTTTCAAAATCTGTCATGGTAATCTATATTGATTAATACCTAGTAAACTGCTAGACTTGAAGCACGTATTAGGTAGATTTTGCCCTGGCTGTTGATAAGAATTTCTAAATACTGCAACAATGGGTCATTTGGGGGACACGTTGTATCATGTATTTACTGTCATTCTACTTTTGGCGATAGAAGATAATGGAACGTTGCACATATTGTCACGTGCAAACCATGTTAATATTCAAATAATGTCTGTTAAACAAGATGCACTAAATTATATATCAACTGCGGAGTGAAATATACAAGAAAGGCAAGATATTTTTTGGTTTGGGTTTGCGTATTATTGTAATAGCAATGTTGATACATTATTGTTTACATCAAGCCGAGTAAATGGGTGCTAAGTGCCTTCTTTTCAAAGGACACACCAAGATAGCCAACCCTGGCTGACATAGGCAGGCATTGACAATTTTGCAAGAAGCAAAATGTGACACTCCATTATTTCTACCATTTCGTATGAATCTGTCCAACTTAGATATATTCCTCCTCTACCATTTCTTTTCAGAATGAAATACCACGTTTAATGCAACCGATACATATTGTTAAAACTCAGACAAAAATAAAGGTCTGAAAGCAAATCGAACAACCTGTTTCAAACTAATTCAGGAGATACTTCAATTAAGCGGTTAAATGCAGAAGGACTACCCGTGGAGTCTCACTAAATTCGCCGATTAATTTATTAAACCAAACGAACCATGCAAGTCATTTAAAAATTGAAACTTAAACATCCCATACAAGTTGTTATAACAATTTAAGAACATAAACATTAGACAGTTTTATTCAAAATGACGAACCCGTGGGTCTTACAATTATTTCACTACTTCTTCTACAGAAACTAATATAAATATCGAGACTGAGAACCCTAACTCATGTCGAGAGATGATTTAATTCACAAGAATCAAAGAAATTAAACGTTAATAGATGATAACTAACTTTCGGGCCGTGTGTCCCGATCAAAAAAGTCTCCATATCATTTATATTATTTAAATAACGAGTTTTGTACAAATGCACATAAGAAAGCAAAAAGAACAATCCTAATATAATCTTACTGAAGTGGCGTAAACACGTTAAATAAATTACTATTATCTGGCAACTAAGATGGTATTAACAATTCAAAACAATCGATATCCCCTATTACTTAAACACCAATTAGTTTATATTATTTAATTAAGATAATATTTACAGTTCCAAACAATCGATATCCCCTATTACTTAAACGCCAATTAATTTATATTATTTAATTAAGATACTATTAACAGTTCAAAACAGTCGATATCCTCTATTACTTAAACACCATTTAATTTATATTATTTAATTAGGATGGCATTAACAGTTCAAACAATCGATATCCCCTAATACGTAAACACCAATTAATTTACATTATTTAATCCTCTATTACTTAAACACCAATTAATTTATATTATTTAATTAAGATACTATTAACAGTTCAAAACAGTCGATATCCTCTATTACTTAAACACCATTTAATTTATATTATTTAATTAGGATGGCATTAACAGTTCAAAACAATCGATATCCTCTATTACTTAAACACCAATTAGTTTATATTATTTAATTAAGATACTATTAACAGTTCAAAACAGTCGATATCTCCTATTACGTAAACACCATTTAATTTATATTATTTAATTAAGATAGAATTAACAGTTCAAAACAATCGATATCCCCTAATACGTAAACACCAATTAATGTACATTATTTAATCCTCTTAGATCACATGATGATTCAGAGATATAATTTGTACTGACTTAAAAAGTGTTCTAAATGAGACTCTAAGTGAATTTTCCATAAGTTTTATATTTAATGGCGAAATAGTTTAGCAGTATTATTAAATTTGAAATTGCTGTGATTATCATTTTTAAAAAAAAAATAGGAATGTATTTATTACTTTGTGATTAAAAATAAATGTGTATTTCCAATTCTTAAGTTGTTTGGGAACAAAGAATTATCCAATTGATTTCTTTCATGGAGATTCATACATTGGTTTCTAAGTTCTGTCTCTAAAATTACCATATCAAATAATACGTTTTCGAAATGTATTCAAGCATTATGCTTGTATTATCATTGATGTCTTCTGAAAGTGTATATATATATATATATATATATATATATATATATATATATATATATATATATATATATATATAACTTTTATTTGTGCTATAATACTATGTTTGCTGCTTGTTGTTATAATAAAAAATATACAAATTGTGCTAAAATAAAAGTCAATAGGTAGTATAGCTCAAACGTTAAGGCAACCCACGCAGACTTGAACATTATTATAAAATATTATCTTTTTTCTTGAGTAAAAAAACTTTTTAATAGGTGTCTAAAACACAAAGTGAGCTTGTTCGATCTTAAGAATTTGCCTATCTACTTCATTGTACTCGTTACATAATTCTATTTACTTAAACTTCTTCGAATCTATTTTGTTTTTTTTTTATATGAATAAAACATTTTTCAGACTGAGTTTCAGTTGTCGGCAATAAAATCCTTACATTGTGAATAGTTACATTAGTAATATAATGGTTGTAATGTCTTTAGAAACTTGATTATGTGAATATTTTTTTCGTCATGACAGCAACGAACCTTTCCGAAAAGTAATTGTGACTGTGCAAGCCGTTCTTATATATAATTTTGAAAAGCTATCGACTGAAAAAGTGAAAGATCTATGTCTCGTTGTCGTAAAAGATCTATGTCTCGTTGTCGTAAAAGATCTATGTCTCGTTGTCGTTAATGTGACTGTCTTTCTTCATTAGCAATGTTCTTAAGTACACACTGCCGAATCGTGCTTTACCATGCATTTCGTCATAGAAATGTAGCACATCGCTACTGAGAAGTTCCCAAAAGGAAACCAGATGTCGCATTTGCAAACCTCTAAGACACACCTCTATTGACCGTCTTATCACAAAACGGCCACATACGTAGAGTATTTAAAGGTCCTTATCTGTACTGAATATCCATACACTCTTCCTCATTTGATTTACGGATCAGGTAGGGAAACTATTGTCAAATCGAATTATGAGTATGCAATACTTGACGATCACCAGAAACAAAACTAGTCTTTCTGATATTTAAATAAGGACAGTTTTGGACGAAAACTGTCGTATATATGCATTTTATGTCATGTCCATAACTGGACATTCGAAATCAGATGTTAATATAAGGACATTTGCTGAAAATTAATTTCCTACACACGTCATTGACTTTTGAAGATGAAATGTGCATCACGTGACAAATAGTTTTGGTAAATACTTTTCCCCCACTAATAAAGGCAAATTTTAAAAAGCACGTTTGGCCAAAAGATAACCGGTCTTATTTGAAAACTAATTTGGATTTATAAGTTTTTGTTGACAGAATAGATACCTTTTACAAAATATAAATAATATAAAACAAACACTTTTAGCCAAATTAAATCGGGTGTGATATGAAAACTAATTTTGAATTAATTATTTTATGTCGACATGATAGATGCCTTTAGAATCTCTCAAGTGGATCAAATGCGAATGTGTCTTGATTATTTCTTCTTTTATAGCATCACAGATTTTTACAGTGCACATAAACGACCTACCGGTAAACAAATTTTCATTTTGTTTACTGTTTGATTAATCGTCATCAAAACAACTTAATTGTTCCGGATATTTATCCATTGTATCTATTTAAATAACTGAGACCTCCTAAAGTGATTATTGGCACTAAATGCAAATGCAACAAAGTTTCAACAGAATGCATGAATTTCAAGTATACCGTTCAAGATGATACATTCTATTCAATTCCAGGATGAAGTTTCTGGCATTAGCAGTGTTCATTGCCCTGGCCTCCACCAGGATAGAGGCTAACGTATTTACGGATGCTTTAAATAAATTGAAGGAACAACTTCAACAACTCAGCCAAACATTTGGAAACACGTTTCAGCAGCTTGGAAATACTGCCTTGTCCACTGGAAGCGGCCTATTGAACCAGGCCCTTTCACAGGGGACCTCACTGTTGACTAGTGGGGCCGTCCGTAAGTTGCTTTAGTAATTTCCAAATAGGAAAATGTTTAGTTACTGTAGTGGATATACTAATGATGTTATCTAGGAAACGAATGCTAATTACCATCATAGATTGCTTTTATAATCTGTTGATGCAGTATGACTGTACTCAAACCTGAAAATATGTAAAACCGACATGAATCAGATAAATTCACGCAGGCCAGGCGTCCAAAAATTTTAGACAATTGTATATTTTCTTATTATCAAAATGATTTGAAGTTAAGTGCTCATAGAAATGAGACAGTTGATACCAGGGATTACGCATTAGTACACTTGAATGTCTTTAAGAGACAGCCGATGCCTTGGGATTAGGCATTAGTACACTTGAATGTCTTTAAGAGACAGCCGATGCCTTGGGATTACGCATTAGTACACTTGAATGTCTTTAAGAGACAGCCGATGCCTTGGGATTACGCATTATTAGTACAATTCAATGTCCTTAAGAGACATCATACCTGGATTACTCAGTTTCCCTGTCCATAAAGTAAGAGACAGCATATGCCAGGGATTTCTTACCTGACTACTTCTAACCATGTGCCATGTATGGGTGAACATATGCATCTGATTGGTCTGGCAGTAACAACATGACCCTCTTGACCCTTTAACACTTGGTTGCAGCCAATCATAATTGTCCTTACGCTACTAATCTAATGAGTACACAGACTGGTAATTCTCTTAATTCCTTGGTTTTTGAGATTTTGATGCATAGGGCAAGAATTATATCAATACTTTTAACAATACCGGAAAATCATAACGAATTACTGAAAACCTTGTGGGTTCATAACGTTGAAGACATTCAGAATTAGGAGAAACTCAGTTTTTATCCGTCCAATGAACAATAAGCACATCATAATAACAGTCAACTTTTGTCTAGTTGTAATCAACGAATTGTTGCAGTCTAAGTTTAAAAAAAGCAACAACATTCTAAATGCAATGTCATTGCGACAATAGATCACTATATATTATTTTATTCAAAAATTTTGAGACAAAATTTCCTTTAGAAACTTTACTTGTATTCTCGTAGATCAGTTCGCAGAGCACCATAATCCAAGAGTCGCGGGTTTAATACCTGCTTGAGCCAGCCCAGATATGATTCCTTATCCTGTCTTAGTGAAAGCAATTAACGTTAACTCATATTGTTTTAGTCTGTTAATCTGACCTTCTTTGACGTTCCACATTACGAATAAAGGCACGCATCGTTCAATGGTCGATACCGGTGAAGTTCGAGATGACTAAATACAATAAAAATGCGTTCCGTTTAACAAAATAGTAGTATATCAATTATTCTAGCTTTGTCGTCAGTCATCAGCTGTTTCGTTGTATTAGTCATAATTTAGGCCATTAAATAAAAACTGAGTGTTTTGTTTCAAGTGACGCTGTGCAATACTGTCATGGTCAGCCGTTATATATGTCTTGGGGTGGGCGTGGTGGTACGTTGAAAGTCTGTGTAATGTATGGCTGTGCTTTATTCAAGTGAGCGTTTCGTTTATGTTATGTTCCGTTAAATTACGTTAGGTTTGAACATTTTCGAACATAACAACTTTCCTGATGCATATTTGTATTTTAAAATATATTAATGGAACACATAATGGGGTCCGGATTAGTTGGGCTTAGATCCGTAATGCATATTTATAAGTTACAGTGCTTGGAACGTTACATTGTTTCCTTATATATTCATTGTGTAAAATCAATAATATTTTGCTAGTTACGATGAAAAATGGAGATTCTGGACAGGTCTAGTATTACTATTAAATTACATGGAAAACATTCTCAGAGAATAAATCTATATTTGAAATCCATAATTCAAGTTGACCTGGAAATTATTCGATTTAAATTGGTCGTAACTGAAAAATGCTAAAATGAAATAAATGTGCTCGGCTGAAAAGTAGTGTGGTCGGTTACTGAAAAGTAGTGTTGGTCGGTCGCTGTTAAGCATCAACAATATATGAATATTTATATTAAAGATTCCTTGTTTTGGACTTCAATAATATTTTCCTTTTTTAGTGTAGTGAAACATGTTTGATATTTGGATCGATATTAATAAATATAAAGCAATAATTACCGTTCTAGGCAATTATGTCAACGGAAAATATTGTTTGTTGCATACATACCAAAATTATGATAAATGCACCAGTACGTTGAAACTTAAAAACAAAATAGCGGTAAAACAAACTTGACATAGCCTTCATTGAGATAAAGCATCTCTGAAACCCAAACAGCACAACAATACGATCTTGAAATCTCCGTAACATGCAATAGCTGACATTGAGAGTACTGCATAGTGAAAGTTTAACCAAACGCTGAGTACTTATTTAACTGCTATATAATTAATACGGCAACCACATCGGCGACAACACACCTTGAAATATAAATATCTGATTTAATGCCATTTCTTTATTGCCAACACGTCTTTTTGCACTGCTTCCACCATCTTGATTTTATCTAATGGTATCAGCCATTCAACAGTGCCTTTGTGAAGAGCATGATGGGAGGTCAAGGTACCAGACTGATATGTTTGGCAAGATATAATGTTCGATCAAAGAGCATCATGGGAGGTCAGGGAACCAGACTGATATGTTTGGCAAGATATAATGTTCGATTAAAGAGCATCATGGTAGGTCAGGGAACCAGACTGATATGTTTGGCAAGATATAATGTTCGACCAAAGTGCTGTTACAATCAACATAGGCAAAATACAATTCTTTCAGCTTAAGTATTCTCGTTTCCCGAGTATATTAAAATGAGGTTACCTTGACATTGTGCCAGATCTCACTTATGGATACAGAACATTGCAGCTTACACAACATTGTAATCTTAAAAAGGAAGGCATATTATAGAATATTAAACGTGTGCTATTGTGTTGCTTGAAAGACTAAAAATAACAACAATAATAGTTTCAAGACCAACTGACGTGTATAGTACCTTTTCCTCAAAATTGTTAAGTCTAGAAACATTCTAATTTTCAAATTTGCCAGATATAATACCCGCAAAAATATGTCTTGAGAAAGGTACGGCATTATAAGGAAAATCATACGATTAACCGCATGGTACAGATAATAAGAAAAATCACATGCTACAGATAATAAGGAAAATCACATGATACATATCATAAAGATAATCTATGGTACAAATAATAAGGATTACCGCGTGATACAAATAATAAAGATAATCAAATGATACAAAATGACCAGGAATACTGTATGATACAAATAATAACAATACTCATATGATACACACATTAAGGATAATCCTATGATACAATAATAAGCATAATCAGATGACACAACTAATCCAGATAACACAATGATAGAACCATTAATGATAATGACATGATACAGCTAATCCAGATTACACAATGATATAACTAATTAGGATAATGGCATGGTACAAATATAAAGGATCACTGTATATTGCATCTAATACCAATATTTATATGATGCATACAGTAAGGATAGTCATATGATGTAACTAATTAGGAGAATGGCATGATACAACTAATCCAGATAACACAATGATATAACTAATTAGGAGAATGGCATGATACAACTAATCCAGATAACACAATGATATAACTATTAAGGATAATGACATGATACAACTAATCCAGATAACACAATGATAGAACCATTCAGGATAATGACATGATACAACTAATCCAGATAACACAATGATAGAACCATTCAGGATAATGACATGATACAACTAATCCAGATAACACAATGATATAATTATTAAGGATAATGACATGATACAAATAATCCAGATAACACACTGATAGAACCATTAAGGATAACGACATCATACAACTAAAAAACGATAACACAATGACAGAACTAATTAGGATAATGACATGATACAACTAATCCAGATAACACAATGATATAACTAATTAGGAGAATGGCATGATACAACTAATCCAGATAACACAATGATAGAACTATTAAGGATAATGACATGATACAACTAATCCAGATAGCACAATGATATAACTAATTAGGAGAATGGCATGATACAACTAATCCAGATAACACAATGATATAACTAATTAGGAGAATGGCATGATACAACTAATCCAGATAACACAATGATAGAACTATTAAGGATAATGACATGATACAACTAATCCAGATAACACAATGATAGAACCATTCAGGATAATGACATGATACAACTAATCCAGATAACACAATGATATAATTATTAAGGATAATGACATGATACAAATAATCCAGATAACACACTGATAGAACCATTAAGGATAACGACATCATACAACTAAAAAACGATAACACAATGACAGAACTAATTAGGATAATGACATGATACAACTAATCCAGATAACACAATGATATAACTAATTAGGATAATGACATGATACAGCTAATCCAGATAACACAATGATAGAACTAAATAGGATAATGACATGATACAACTAATCCAGATAACACAATGATAGAACCATTAAGGGCAATGACATGACACAACTAATCCAGATAACACAATTATAGAACTATCAAGGATAATAGCATGCTACGAAGAATAAGACTAATCTACGATATAGATGGAATTTTCATACGATTTGACTTTTCAGAGTCAGTCGCTGAATTATGTAAGACGTCCAAATACTGTAACAGGAAATGACGCAATTGTCATAAATATGTACCATTTGAATACGATGTTAGAAAAGTAGATATGGAAACATTACGTTATTTGTTTATTAGTTTGCTTGTTGCAAAAACGGTGGACAATCATTACTGTTTACTCCTGTCTTACCTTAACGAATAACATACGTACTATGTGTAAAGATGTAATACTTCAATTAAGATAGTGGACCACCATCCAACCCCAACTCCCAGCCCCAAAATTAGCATTTTTTTTTTTAAAAAAAAGATGATTTCATGAGGGATATTTACTTTTACTTTGTATAATAATTTTGAAAAAAATTATTGAGAATGTTATAATCTGCTCTTTACGATTCGTGGTTCTTCGAAAAAACAAGAAATCGATATAATGTACATAGTACTGAGATGTTTTTTCAGACTTTGCTCAGTTAATTTCACCGTAACTGTGATCTCTGTGAAATATTTGTTTAGCGTTCATGAGTTGTGCCTACAATGACCATTGGCACCAAAGAAGAATCTTTTATAATTTGTATAAATATTTTACCAGTGTCTACGATAACTATTGTATATTTGTGTATATATTACCACAACGTCTATGATAATTGTTATGTGATTGTGCTTATTTTATCCATAATCATCTGTGACAACTGTTGTGTAATTATGCTTATAATATCCACCATCATCTGTGACAACTGTAGTGTAATTTTGCTTATAATATCCACCATCATCTGTGACAATTGTTGTGCAATTGTGCTTATATTATCTACCATCATCTGTGACAAAGATTGTGTAATTGTGCTTACATTGTCAACATCATCTGTGACAACTGTTGTGTAATTGTGCTTATATTGTCAACTAATCAAAAGTGACAACTGTTGTGTAATTGCGCTTACATTGTCAACTATCATCTGCGACAACTGTGTAATTGTGCTCATATTATCCACCATCGTCTGTGACAACACTTGTGTAAATGTGTTTACATAGTTCACCATCAACTATGACATCTGTTGTGCGGTTGTGCTTATATTATACACCATCATCTGTGACAACTGCTGTGTAATTGTTCTTATATTTATCATATGTGACAACTGTTGTGTAATTGTGCTTATATTATCCACCATCATCTGTGACAACTATAGTGTAAGTTTGCTTACATTGTCCTTCATCATCTGTTACAACTGTTGTACGATTGTACTTATATTATCCACCATCTTCTGTGAGAACTGTTGTGTAATTTGTGATTACATTGTCCACCAACATTTATGATAATTCCGGTATGTTGTTTTGGCCTTTTATAATTACACAACGTGTGCAATCAACTAGGGGTCACATAAAATCTATGATATTTCACAATATGTCTGTGATATTTCACAAACAGTCTGTGATATTTCACAACCAGTCTATGGTATTTAATTTGCGGAGTCGTATAAGTATATGGTTCAATTTACATGATACACTATTTATTCATTTTATTACTTTTTATTCTCTCATGTTCTTCCTGACATCACTCTTTTTCAGAGCTCTTCCATAACTTGCTGCATCCCGCTACAACAAACACCGGAACGAGGAGGGCCGTGAGGTACTGTTGACTAAATTTGAATATATTAAAACAGATCAATAGATTCTTTGATTTCAATTGATTTGCAGGTATCTTAGAAATGACTAGTATTAGATTAGCAAAAATACTGATATATTTCGATTGGTTTGTATGTATCTTAGATCAGTCCAGCGTTATACTAGTAAACAGGAGATGATAAGCAGATATAGTATCTATATGTTACCGGTTACATTGTCTAATGCAGCGTAAATCTGTTATTTCCTTTCAACTATGAAATATCGTTATTTGTATTGTAAAGAATTGTGTTGTGCCTGACATTAGGGTCAATTTGATCATCCTCTGTACATAAATGACTTGGAAACTTCCATGTTAAATATGGTGGTAGTTTATTTGTGCAATCTAGAGACGGTACCTTACTTTGGCCATTAGCTGAATCTATTTATGTCAGCCATTCCAACAAAAAACCACGACATTCAGTGCATGTTACCTCAATCTGGCCATTATCTGACTATATTTGTGTCAGCTTCTCTAACCTTCTTAAAGGAGTATTTTGCAATGGTTCTCAGTTTTATGGTTTCTGGCGAACGTATTGGCTGCATACAAATACTATCGCAGGCAAACATATGAACATCACGTGACTTATAGGCGCGCTGTCAAATTCACGAATAGTTTGAATTAATGCCCATCAGCTGTTTACTAACAGTATATTTTTTCAACGGTACTTCTTCACTGTACTATTACGTCGGTAGTTTCCGTTAGTTAAGAATGTGAGGAAATTCCTGAGTACTCTTTTCACTAATTTGATGGTATCGAGATGAATTTCTTCATTTATCATGTCAAAATAATTATAAAAATAATTTTTCTTCCACTTGGTTGTATTTGTGACACATTAATTTCAAAGATTATTAATATATTTATTGATCTTTAATTACTATGTGTAACATCTGCCAACAAGGCTTGATAAAGGAATTTTGTGAATGATACTCTGGCCGATTCCAACGTTTGGTAACAATTTGAGAACGAAAGAAACTTTTATAGTATATCAATGAGATAAGTACGTGTAATTCCTATGCAAGACCGAAAATAGTTCTAAGAACTTTTGTTTTCTTCTAAATTTCACTACTTTCTCAATCGTTTCTACTTGTCAAGTCCGTGAGTTTCATGTTTGTTGTCCGTCTTGACAAATATTTTGGTTGCGTGTTGGCATGCCATTCAAGTTCCAATTGCATGCAGATATGTAGTTATTAAATTGTAGGTTATATTGTCATAATTTTCTATTTTATAAATAATCTCTCTAATGTCAGGACACTCTTCTATATAGGGCGTCAACTATAGTGTAAGTTTACTCATCCCACATTAGCCACATTATTAGATGTCAAAATCATCCCAAATTAGTCCGTTTTATATGTCGAAATCATCCCTAATTAGTCCGTTTTAGATGTCGAAATCATCCCAAAATAGTCACAGGTTTATATGTCAAAAGCATCCCACATTAGACAGTTTTTATGTCAAAATCATCCCAAATTAGTCACAGGTTTAGATGTCAAAATCATCCCACATTAGTTACATGTTTAGATGTCAAAATCATCGCAAATTATAGAGTTTTAGATGTTGAAATCACCCAAAATTAGTCACAGGTTTAGATGTCAAAATCATCCGAAATTAGTCACAGTTTAAATGTTAAAATCATCCCAAATTATTCACAGTTTAAGATGTCAAAATCATCCGAAATTAGTCACAGGTTTAATTAGTCAGTTTTAGATGTCAATTTATATAACAATACGATACACATAGCAACTTCATCTACTATCATCGTCAGATAAGGGATGTTTAATTTTAAGGTGCGATATTTGTGAAGTTGTATATTTTATTTTCCTCAATATCAAGACTGTTAATTTTTTAAATAATATAAAGGATATATGACGTTACTATATGATATAAATGAGAAAAAATATATTTTGTCCATCGATTTAATAACACTCGTTTAAACAAAAAGAACCACGACTTATCCAACATAATTTTAAATTGTTGATCCAAATATACGTACGGCATACAGTGGTACGTGTATTCCGTGGTAAGTGACTAGTCATGTTCAGAAGTACCGCAATACACAAATATTTAACATACTAAACTATAAGTACATACATGTATAGAACTATTGATTGCAATCAAAGAAATATTCATTTTTCTCCTATAATATTCTTTAAAGTAGGAATGTCACGTGTTGAATCTGAGATACATAAAAAAAATTATATATAAGAAACTCGAACTTTAATTTAGGAAAAAATTTCAAAGATAACATATATTTGCTTTATACAGTGCTGTGGTCGAACAGAAAGCAAAAGATGTCCTGAATTCGTTTGCCACTGACCTGAAGGACAAGCTGCACGGGGAATATGCTGCTGCTGTACGTGAATTGCAGGCCCTGGCTTTCGAATCCCTGTTTTTGTCACATGATCAACTCAAACAAAAGGTCCAACAAATTGTCTGTAAGTATATATTATCTATGTTGAAGATAAAAGGCATTTAACCTCTTTAAAAAATGTCCCTTCCGCCATATTTTTTTATATTTCTAAAGATTAAATGAAGCTTATCCTATCACCATTATTTGCTGTAATAGTTTGTTGTACGGCAATGTTAATGTTTTGGTGTATGGCAATGACATTCAGGCTTGTCTGATTCTGTTGATGTTTATTATTTGCTGTAATGTTTTGGTGTACGAAAATAAAATACGGCAATGATATTCAGGTTTGTATGATTTTGTTGTATGACAATGACATTCAAGTTTGTCTGATTCTGTTGACGTTTATTATTTGCTGTAATGTTTTGGTGTACGGAAATAACATTCAAGTTGTATGATTCTGTTGACGTTTATTATTTCCTGTAATGTTTTGGTGTATGGCAATGACATTCACTTTTGTATGATTCTGTTGAAGTTTATTATTGCTTAGAAGATGCTACAAAGTTAGCAACCAAAAGGATGACACGGTGTTTCAGTTCCATGAGGAATCCGTCAGATGAAAAGAGTGATGCTAACATAATTGACAAAACATTGATATTATGAATATAAGGCAAATCAATTCAGGTGTTATATATTTTTATGAAGACGTTTACAAATTGTGTGTGCAGCAATTACTAAATCAGTGACTACTTAATACTTAGTCTTCTTTAATATCATTATTCTAACCATTTTATCTTGTAGAAACACTAAAGTCTTTTTTGACGAATCTACTCTAGTGAAACAAATGCTACAATTGCATGAACACGCACATGTAATACACATTGGTTACAGCTGATATACATTTCTATTTTAACCAGCCTCACACAGCCACCAGATGACAGTCATCATGGAAAGTCTTCCTGCAGACCTGGTCAAGTTTGTTGAGAAAGCTCTCCTCAGCAAAAGGCGTGGCCTTCTTGATGGTGTATTGGGAAGTCTTGCGCAAACTGCTTCACAACTGACTCAACAATTTTTGCCACATGTGCAGCACGTAACAGAGGTCAGTCAGTAATTATTGGACAAAACAATTTTTTTTTAAAACAAAAAACGTTCAATATTGTTTCCACAGAACATACTTGCTTATGCTGACATTGTATGATCATATTTGAAATAAGTATGCGCGAATCCCTATGCATATGACACAATATTAAAGCCTTATATACATTTAAGTACATCAAGAAATAATCTCAGATACCGTATGTATACTTTTCCAAAAACAGATAAAATTCATGAAAAATAAAATAGAGACATAATGGACCCACTATAGTCGCTTACCATATCTGGACCAAAATAATTCTGGACTTCTTTAACATTGTTTGTTTTTCAAGATTACATAGGGTGTTTTCAACACTGCTTTCAGCTGCTCAATACCCTTGGACAAACTTTGACAGGCACTGCCGCCGGTCTGGTGGGAGAACTTGTGTCCACTCTAACCGATGTCCACCACTCAGTACAAGGTGCTCTTACCGGCTCTTTGAATCCAGTTAACCTGCTTCGTAAGTTCAAACGTGCTGATGAGAAACTTTTAATGTCGCAAAAAACTTTTGCAACATATGTCGCTGCCATAGATTTTCAGTTTGTTCATTCGACATCAATTCCCACGTTCTTTCGTGCATATGTCGATTCTCAGTTTCGAAACCTTAAATATAAAGCACTTTAAACTTGATACTTCAGAGAGAAATAAATCTGAATCATTAAATTTCAATATGATTAATAACACAACAAATTTCAGACAGTAGATGAATTAAATATTATCTGAAGGACGTAAAAGAGTTACTGATTTTCTCTTTCATCATTAAAATATTATCTTTGCTCAAAATATGTATATTTATTGCTCTAAATGTAAAATAAAGCACAACAAATAACCTTGCGTCATGCATGCCTTTCATGTTTATAACATAATAATTATTTTGTTTATTTGCAGAGGGGCTCTCAGGAACAGCAAAATAATATAAATATAATGGAATGTACATTTGAATAAAATGACCTTATGTTAAAAACTGCCTTTGTACTTCTTTGAGACACTGACATATACATATAGATGGAATGCGTCTAACATATAATATTATACAGACAATGATAATGTTACATAATGTCAGGATCCGTTGAAGTGAAGAATTGAAAGCAAATTTATAGGCTGTTATAATCATTAAGAATTGAAGGTTTTGGATTTATTAGACTGTACACTCCCATTTCTGCTTGTTTAAACTTAAGTTTTCACAATTCTTTAATAATATCTCGTCAAACGTCTTTGTAGTCTATGCACAAATAGTCAAAAGAAAATAGGTTGATATTCAAAGAATTCTTATGGACTTTTTAATTTTACAACATCACTTATATTGTCAGTAAATAATGGTGGAAAGAAGAGCGTGTACAATTAGTCTTTAAATATCCACATATCCCATAATATCTTTGGCATGATCTGAATCAAATTTTATCATTTTTGTTGCAAACAAAGCTTGTATAAAGGGTGGTATAAACTGTAATATCCAGGTTGTGACATATGTTCCTGGCCCTGTACAATGTCACTGAAAGTAAAATAGTTCAATTATTCCTTTCTAATTAGCAATGAATACGTACCTTCTAAATTATTAATTGTAACTAAGTTTTGGATAGTTGTCCTTCGCCAGGTATACTACCATTTTCTGTCGGAATGTTTAAAACAAGTGAGTGACCATGAACATAACACCACTAGTTTTATACCAGGCAAAGGACCGATGTCAGAGACAGTGTTAATATTCTACTTTCATGTTTGAAAAGAAATAGATGGAATTCGGTTTTTCTTTTTTTGTGTGCAAAATCTATAATTCCTAATGTTATGGAACAATCCAGAGCTAACTAGTAGACCGTGTGTGCGTGTATTACTCAGCTTTTGTCGTGGTCTCTAATAAAATGTGGTCACCTGGGAGACAAGTTGAATGCCATGTTTACTGTCCACATTTGACTATACATGACAATGGAAGGTCATCTGGGAGACAAGTTGAATGCCATGTTCACTGTCCACATTTAACCATACATGACAATGGAAGGTCATCTGGGAGACAAGTTGAATGCCATGTTCACTGTCCACATTTAACCATACATGACAATGGAAGGTCATCTGGGAGACAAGTTGAATGCCATGTTCACTGTCCACATTTAACCATACATGACAATGGAAGGTCATCTGGGAGACAAGTTGAATGCCATGTTCACTGTCCATATTTGACCATACATGACAATGGAAGTTACAACATATTGGTACATTAACATTTTTTTCATTGACATTAACCTTCTTAACTCAACTTATGTTCATTCAACGAGTTACTGTATTTGACTCGATAATAAAATCAAACAGACAAGAGAGACAATCTTTCAACTTACAAAATATGGTTCGACACAATATTGTATGTTTAAAAACTGAATTCTGTTATCGTTTGTTTAGATAAGAGACGCTTAAGCGAGATGGCATGTCATCAACCATACATTCAGTCGTGACATGGCTCAAATCGCAAACACAGATTGAATATATCAATATAAAGAGAAACACCTCGCAAGTAAAATATTTCTTAATATCTTATACGTAAGACATAAATTGTAACTTTTTTATGTATTTTCAAGATTTAAAAAGGAGTCGATTTAAATATATATTTTAAACTCTCAGGCAATGGTATTTCCGGATGCAATTACTATAGTGCTAAAAATAAGTTCCGAAACTTTATAATAATTTAGGACAGAAAGTTTTCAAATTTCGCTTCCGCTGCATACATAAATTTGACTATGACTACAAATGTAATTTTTTAAACATTTATTGAGAGGATTGATAGAGGGAAATCGTTGGGTTGACATTACGTTACAATTTTTATATTTGGAGTCCGTTTTAGGTATTTTCGATGACACACCCTTATTGCTTGTCTAAATGAACAGTCTTGAAAATATTTTAAAATATTTTCACCCAGAAATGAAAGGATCTACACAGTTATGGAAGACAAAAAATGAATTAATAATAAATCGCGAAATATCTTTTGAGAAAGATAAATAAGGGTAGATATATTTCCAGAATGAGAAACTAGGGCAGTCCCAAAAAATCATACTGATACACGTCAGTGCCACAGTAATATAATGGATATAAATTCCTGTGAATTCAATTCACAAACCCATGCATATCCAAATATAACAATAACTTTTCAAATGTCGTTCTGCAAATATATTATAGAAAAGGTTGCATATTAAAGCAAGTGCATCATTATGTAAACAATAATACCGAATTCAAAACATGAAGGGATCGTGTTTCGATTATCGACATCAAATCGGCACAAATCGACAACGTTGGTGTACCATTGGGCTTGGAAGGGATCGTGTTTCGATTATCGACATCGAATCAGTACAGATTGACAACCATGGTGTAATACTGAGCTTGGAAGGGATCGTGTTTCGATTATCAACATCGAAGCAGTACATATCGACTACCGTGGTGTAATATTAGGCTTGGAAGGGATCGTGTTTCGATTATCGATATCGAATCGGTACAGATCGACTACTGTGGTGAACATTGGGTTTGATACTTTTTTCTACATGTCTTTGAATATCATTTTCAATGTGTTGCCAAACTGTAAATGATATCAGATCATTTGAAATCCCATGCTTATAACGGTAGTAAATAAATGCCAACATCGCTGAGAAAACTTTACGTTTTGAATTTTCACAAATATGTTTAATCTCTCTCTCTCTCTCTCTCTCTCTCTCTCTCTCTCTCTCTCTCTCTCTCTCTCTCTCTATATATATATATATATATATATATATATATATATATATATAAAGAAGCAGTGTGCTAACTGTGGTTCAAAAGGTAATAACGTTCCCAGGTGTCCGTTTGTTGTCTTGTTTTTGTTTTGTGTCACAGGTAATGATGTCATTAATTCAATCCTGACTTTTTGTCTTAAAAACCCTAACAAATAACCGTTTCTTCGCTTCGCATCCGCACTCTGAGCCAAGAGAACTTTGATGTGATCGATTTCTCAATCAATCAATGAAGGAAAGGTATGATCACGTACGTTTTTATACCACTGATTTAACACGTATTCTTCAGAGATGAGATTCAAAGCTTCTTAAATATATTCGTCCAATGTTTTTTGAATTTGACTGGGATGGTCGTTTTGACATCCAAATGTATCTTCTTTTTTAACAATTACATAATTTTGCCTATTTGGTGCTTGGCAAATCAGGAGACGAAATGTGCCTTGGTAAATAGCGAAATCAAAAGCCCACAAAGCGTATCCTCCTGCATAATCTTCATAAGTAATGCCGTGGCTGGTGTTGGTTCTGAACTTTTCGGTGGCTTCATACAGTGATAAGTACGACCTCAAGTAATGCATCTTGACACTAAATTCAAGTCTGAAGGGTCTGGTACACAAGATCTTGCCATCCAAATTGACCTCCATGTTGGACAGGTCTATGTACAAAATTATTTTGATTGGGGACTTCGTTTAAGGTTGTATTGCTATAGATATCAATCATTATTCGTTTTGGTAACTGTTTTTGATCGATGTTCAGTGACATCGCAAGATGATGGTTTTGTAATCGCTATCAAATGAAAAGCGGTACTGCTGAGATACAGTCTCAGACAAACATCCACGCCGTTCAGCAAATGCTTTTCTTGTAACAACATGTCCAAATGCAAGCGGTCCATCAGTTCTTAACGTCGGCTTTCAGCAATTTTCTTTTGACTTGCGTCGAACCTCTTATTGGTGCAATCTTCATCTGCCGCCTCATCGAACTTACCCACTGTGGCAGGTTGGCATACCACGCAAGCATACAGATGGGTGTTTTGGGATTCTTTTCCTACGTTAAGAGTTTTTCCAGGTACGCTCGATAAGGGTAGGTATCCATGCTGCTCATGATCAGTTTGTTATTCAAATACAAATCCACTTTGCTGAACAAGAATGCATGAAATTGTTGGCTGGAGCTACTGCCTCATCTGCATCTAAATAGCTACCATGTGTTTCTTTCATTTAGACGTTCAGGTACAAGTAACTGCTTTTCAGATCGAAGTATTTCAAATTCGATGGGAACTGAGGAAGTCAAAGAGAAGATGTGATAAAATTCGACCCATTGGAAACCTTGCATCGTCCAGTTTTAACTAGGAACAGACGCAAGTGCATCATCTTTCTTTCTCTCAGCTATTTATCTGAAGAACGTCTTCGACGGCTATTCTTTCTTTAGTATTGCTAGCTCTTGGTGTGTGAATGCTTTTGAAGGAGTGTTTCGTCGTTTCTTGGTACCTTATCTTTTGCTGTGGCGCTATGGAAGCAGAAATGCCGGGCTCAGCAGAGTCCAGGGCATTTATAGGACTATCTCGGTGGCCCAAAATGTCTTTACCCATTTGAAGCAAGACATGTTTGTCTGCTTTCAAGAAACCGTTTTTTAGGTTTTGTTTGTCGAACTTTTCTTCGTTTTCGCAAACTGCGACTCTCTCTTTGCATCCGATCGAACTACCTCTTAAGTTGAACAGATTTTACCAATAATAAAACCGTGCTGTATCAACCCCTTCTACAAAAGATATGAACAGATAGTGTACAACATATGTTGCATTTCGCTTTCGTCCATTTTCTCGTTTCTGCACGACATCTATGAAAGCACTATATAGTCTGTCATACCATATCAGTTTTAGCTTCAAAATATATTTGTTCATGATATAAGGGAAACTATTATATTTATTAAATTTCAAAATGGGTGTGAACACAAATATCTCTGCAATGAAATATGTAGACATTATAATATATTAAACGTAAATAATGGAAGTAAAAAGAGTTCCTTTTTTCTATATCATCAAAAAATGCAGATGCATTGTTCAGAGTATAAACATCTGTTTAGGCGTGATAATTGAACTTGCTTTTGCATGCTTCATGTGATAATAAACTTAAAATCATGTTATTTGTTTGCAAAAGACATCATAGGAACAACATATTATTATAAAAAGAATATGAAATGTGCATTTGAATAAAATGATCTTATCCTAAAAACTACATTTGTACCTTGTTCGTGAACTGAAACATGACAAATTAATATGACATAGATTTAAGATATATTTTGTAAAACATCCTCTGGAGCATCATCATATGAAAGCGTAAGTATCTGATTTATCGGCAACAAGTTCGCATGTATATTTTACCATCTTTTGCTGAATGGTATCAACAACTCCATTGCTATTTTACTTCATCGTCAGAAAAAAAAAACAACTACACAAGTTCCGAAATGTTTTAATAATCTCTAAGTAATGTCCTTCACGCAATATTTCATATGTGCACAAATTATACTTCTTGTATTTGTTATTAAATTGTAGGTGCGGATTGATAGTTACTATTGAACGGGTCGGGTTACTGTATAATCCGACAGACTTCAGAGCGTAAAATCTTTCCATATTGTAGCTTTGGTTTGTTTTGAGTGATTGGGTTATTTTTGTGGGTTTGGCTGTTTGCGGTGGCAAAGGGTAAAACGGATTGCGAGTTGCATTTAAAGTTGGCTTTTAAACAAATTTAATTTTCATTTCTCAGATCGATTTCAAAACATGGGAATCAGCGTGTCGAGCGTTGAAGTCGCCGCTCATAAGCATACATTTAATTTTAGGCTTGGCATATCACGGATTTGACATTTATGGTTCTATCATGTACATATTTCAGCTTCAAGTTATAAACATATGCAATTTCTTTGTGTATATTCTTTATCGTTAAAAGAATACTAAATTGCATTGTTGATTCTGGAACTTATTGTCCAACGTATTGCAGTTATTTACCATTATTTGACTCTTAGACCCCAAAACCCGTAGGTAATTTCTTCCGTTACGTGCGATTCTTTAAGCAACGTTTGAACCAACAGTTATTGTCCAAATATCCATTTTTGTTTGAACCACAATGATGGTTGTCATAGTGACACTGAATTAAAATGGTCCCTTCCATACGATTTATTTCCTATCCATCAATTACATCTTTTTGGAATAATTATATCATAGGTGTTATACATTGCAATACAATACGTATATACTAGCTTGAGATCCACCTAATAGCCCTAATATTGACCCTAACTAACCTCAGTATTGACCCTAGCCGATAGCTTGATACTGACTGCAGGTAATGAGATCAGATATCGCGCAAGGGGTGTCCTTTAATTATTTTTTCTTGCCGGATGGATTTTATCTAAATTGTTCTAATGTATAATTGTTGTTGTAGATATCGTTTGTTTTCTTCCATTTCAAATTGTTTTCTTCATTGCTTTTGAGGTTTGCTATTCTGCTTTCGCTTTATCAAGCTGCTGATTCATTTCTTCTTTTAGTCACCTTTCTTGCTTTGCTCGTTCAATATACTTACATACTGTATTGTGAGAGATGTTACAAATTTTATGATTTCCGCAGATACGATCCTCATTATTATGAATGCGATATATATCACTGATCCAATCGATAAATCTTATAATTTTAACATATTCGGGTTTTACATACCTATCTTTATCAGGATACTTTAACACGGGAATATCAAATTATTGGGTTTGATCCTTTATAGCGGTAATACCTTCCGGCGTACATATATTATTAATTTTATTTCTCGACCTTGGCAGAGGTTCTGGTGGAAGTTCAGGTTGTGGTTGAGAAGATTGTCCGGATGGGAGTTGAGTTGCTTGAAGAAAGACAGCATTATCAACAGGCAATGTTTTAAGAGCTTGTTGTGTTGCCTCAGTTTCTGTAACAAACTTATTTGTTGGTTTGATAATTTGTTTAAATAACTGTTCTGCATCTTTTGTAAATTCCACCTGAGACTCCAGATGAGCTGTTTTTTGTTGTTGCTTGACATAATTACCGACGGGGAGATATTTCTTAATTTCCTCTAGTCGCTCTTGAACTCATCTAACTGTGCAGTATTTCATTCCTGATGTAAAAATGATTTGATTACACCATACTAAAGCAGCAGAGACATGGACGACAAAATCTGTGCGGGCGGGTGCATGCATAAACAAACATAAATAAAAAACGAAAACAAACATCAAACATGAACTAACCCAAGAAGTCTTGGTCGGTTTGAGGCTTCGATGTGGCGTTATTGACCCTGTATTTTCACTCTCGTAGCAAGCTTGATTGGACCCTGCTAACATTCGTAGGGTTCACTGTTCCTGCTGCTAATGTTGAAAAGGTGGGCTAAGTTAGGTTCTTTTATATGCACAAACTATCAGTGACTGTTTATTTTTATCAGTATAATGTACATATATATTTTCATGGTACAATTCTTGCAATTGTTTCGTAACGAGTTCGCCAGATTTTAACAGTCTCTGTAAACACCGTTCAACACTATATTCAACGAATATAGATAAGGCATTATTAGGAATATTTAATTTAATTTGTTTGATAGATTTTATTATTTTTTCATTGTTTTCGTTATATACTATGGGTAATGAATATTGTATCTAGTTGCTGACCGTGTTCCAAAATCAGTGACAGTTTTGGTAAACAACGTTCTTAATTTTTATCTTTCTCAGAATAAGAATCATTAAGTTGAGTCAAGGTAATTAATGTACTACGTGATATCTTATCATGTGCCAATTGGTGGTAACAAACTTCTAATTTTTCGGGAACAATGAACTTTTGATCCTCATCTGGGAATCATTGTTGAGTCTTAGTCGAGTGACTGAGGCTTTAATAAAGGTTTGTCAATTTGGATTAAAATACTTTACAGGTTAAGTTGTATTATGTTGTGACCAATTTGGGCTGAATTTTATTTTCTTCAAGATACTGAATTCAAGTGATTATTTTTTTCTGGAATACAAAAGCGCTCCGACAAAATTATTGGATAAAGACAATCATTGGAATTTGTATTGAATTCAAATACGGAATATTATTTATGTGATTCAGAAGAAGACTGTTCACTTATCAGCATTATAACAGACGTCATCGCCTTCAGATATTGATCTCATAGGGAAGTGAACTCAGATTCATTCAGGATTTTTTTTTTACTAGGACATCTAGTTTTTATTGGATTATGTTTAGATTTAATTTGTAAAATCGTAAGTTATTTTTTTCGTTTTCTTTTTACTTCCTATTCTAGGGAAATACATTATTTGTTAAATTTATCAAAGCTGGCCTTCACTTTTTTATATTACTTACTTTAAGAGCATAGACTCGTAACGGCATACTTTGAAAATACTAGCAAAATATTAATCAAGCTATACAAGCGTAAATGAACTCTTTATCCGCAACATACTTAATGAATATAGAGCCCATTACTAAAGTACTAAATAACATCTTGTCTGCAGATAAACTAGGTAATTATGAATCATTTCGGGTATTTACACCCAATCAACCTATCATGGAACTGCAAATTGGCAAGGAATTGACCTAAACATTACAGGAGTTTTTAATCCGAATCTCACAGAACAAATTAGCTTGCACCATCCTTCTAAACTTTTCTGTCAGACAATGAAAATAACAATCTATAGCAGCAGGTCCTAGAGCAGCGGTTCTCAACCTTTCTAGTGCCGCGACCCTTTTAATGCAATTCCAAATGTTGTGGCGACCCAACCGTAAAAATTATTTTCGTTCATAACTGTATAAATGTATATTTCCGATGATCGTAAGCGACCCCTGGCAAATCGTTGTTCGACCCTTGACGGGGTCGCGACCCACAGGTTGAGAACCGCTGTCCTAGAGGAAGAAGTAGGTTTTTCCATTTGCATAGATAGATCTTGAAAAGAATGAAGGGCCCGATTTTACAATTACACAACTGGCGTCAGTTGTAATAATGGAAGGTGACAGTAATATCAAAACGAAAAGGACTCAACATTCTGTTAGAATTTTACAAACAAGCAGTAGGTAACAACGTACAAAGACTTATTCATACATACAACGAAGACAATGTATCAAAAGTTATAAAATTGGAATCGTGAAAGGAGTTAATTCTTTGAAATACCTAATTAATACAATTCTTGATAGTAAAGGCATGAAAATATACGATCAGTTTCTTTCAAGGTTTAGATTCTCCATACCATTCATTTTCCAAATACAATCTTTCCATAATAGCTGATTGCTAAGTACAGGACACTTCATATTTAACCTTTTCAAAGTACAACACCACAAACCATACTAGTCGAATGGTAGAGTAAAAGCATGCAGGAACCAGATTTTGTCACGAAATGTGATAACAATTTCTAAATACGGCAACAATAGGTCACATTGAAACATGTATTCACTGTAATATTACTTACGACGAGAGATGATAATGGGACTTGGTAAATACTGGCACGTGTGAGTTTTATTACATCGCATTGGCCACTTTATCATAAAACTGATCCAAATTAAACGAGGTACACAGTGTAACATATTCGACTGTAAAGTGGAACAGACAAAAAAGTCGAGATATTCGCTTGGTTTGTTTAGTTTAGTTTTGATTTTTATGGTTAGTCTTAACGGCACTTTAACACATTCTTGTTTACATCATACCATGGAAATGGAAACTACGTGCGTCCTCTCCCATAAACCCTCTAAGGCAACCACACCTGGCTGGCCTGGGTGGACATTAAACATGCGACCCTCGGATAACAAGAACCATGCTCTCTCAGCTTAGCTACCGCGGCTCCCGACCAAGAAAGCACGCAAAAGAGAAAATAAATCCTAGAATTGATAACAAAATCTGATTTAATATAATATGGGATATACAATTTGTTAATGATATCATCACTTAGATATGCATTAACCTTCCGCTAATTTGCTGATGAGTACAATTACAATTGTAAACAGATATAACCATTTGAGTAAAGGTCTTTTTAACATATTTGTATATACATGTATTTATATACATGTGACCTCTAGCTGCCATTTTTGACATATTTAGAAAACAGGTATTTCCGAGTATAATAACTACTTTCCAACATTGTCAAAAAAATGTATACCATAAGATATATAACCAAAAATTAGTCTCTGTTATTATTATTAATGCTTTCTCAAATAAGTCAATGAATATATAAATGTATTGATTAAATATTGTTGATTTCAATTAGATAACCTGTTTCATTTGCTTGTGCCCGTTTTTTTTTACTCACACGTTTGTTTAGTCAGTTGTTATTAAACTATCTGTTTGTGAGTCTAGTCACATCGTTATCAAACAGATAGAGTTCAATGAAAATGACAACATTGATCAAATACTCTGAATTAAATGAAACGATAACATATAAAAATACACATATACCATATAAATAGGAGGAAAACAAAGAAACGATAATTTTACATATACACACACAAACTGGCAATTAATCAATAGCAAGTAGATATTGTTGAAATGAAAGTGCATTGAAATAACTTAGTGGATATCATTTATTTCACCAGTTAGGAACTTATTTTCTCAATACATAAGGACTGTTAGTAAAACCAAAGGCAGCATAAAAAATAGTCGAGATGTGATTAAATAAATGTGTTGGGGAAAGATAACCGTATACAATTTGATTAGAGAAAACAAATGTTATAATCAAGATGAAAGATATTTTCATAAGAAGAACTATGTTTCCTACTTTCCTATATATATTTGTAAAGCATTAGTATTAGACTGGTTAATATTTATTTGTAAAGCATTAGTATTAGACTGGTTAATATTTATTTGTAAAGCATTAGTATTAGACTGGTTAATATTTATTTGTAAAGCATTAGTATTAGACTGGTTAATATTTATTTGTAAAGCATTAGTATTAGACTGGTTAATATAATATAATATGAAAACGTTTTAAACTTCTTGCAAACGGTTTCCATAGTGCTCAATAAGTCAAACTCCACTAGCCACTTTTATCTTTTTTGGAAGTTACTTTCAAACATTACAATTAGTTTAATCTGCTTTCTCTTTTTCTTTAGAAATGTCTTCACCTTATTTATTGTCATCGATTTAGTTTGGAGATAGTAACTAAAATAATATTTGAGTTGTGTTGCACAAATTTAACGACTATCTGTTAATTATTTCTGACGAACTTCAACTTGAACTTGTTTTATAAACTAATTAAAAAGATTCTGTTTTACTTGAGTTTGAACATTTTTTAATATGGGTTCTTTGCTGCTTCATTACATCACCTAATGCTTTGTCTAGATGGTACTGTAAAATATTAAATATAAAATGCAACTTTACGAAGTAGTGTAACGACTTATTTATTTTGAGACAATTTCGTTGAATTCTTTAATATGTACTTCGATATCCTCAAAGAAATTGTTCTCTCCGATACAATCATGCAAATGCTCTTTTATTAGTTATTATATAGTCTTTAAAAATAATAATAAGTACATTGTATAACGCCTATTTTCTAAAATATCTAAGTGCTTTATAAATCTTCAAAAACATTAATAACATAATAAATCTAGATAATGATATGATTACACAAAACACAAGCACAATGAAATTAGAAAACATAAACATGTGAACAATATTTAATGTAGAAAACATTATTGTCTTTAAGTTTGTTCTTGCAGTCGAAATAGTCGAGCTATACGAGTACACTGGAATGGGATAATTGTGTCATTGTGTCTAAATTCAGTGGGTAGTTTGTTCCACATTGCTGGGCCGTGATATCCAAAATAACGTTGTCCATATGACATCCTTTCATAGTGGGAATAATGAGTATATGATTGTCAGAAAAGAACCATAAGTATCTTGCTGTGTGTACACATGGTTAAGGTCGGTAAAATGTGTTTCAATCGAGTCCGTTCTTTTAAACGTAGAACAGAATACATTTTGTGTTTGATTCTGGATTCAATGGATAGCCAGTGTATTGTATAGAGCATCACGGAGGCGGGCTCTGATTGCGATACTCTAAGGATGATCAGCGCAGCTTTTTTTTGAACGTTTTTAAGTTTATGGAGTAGATATTGAGACAAACCAGACATACCTCAGTTACAATAGTCCAGTCTTGATAGTACTAATGAAGACACAATTGTTTAGTGGCATCAACTGAAAGACTTGCAGTTGTTCATGATATGTTAGAGCAATCAGAGAGCACTGGCCAGAGTAAAACCCAGGTTTCGCACTGACTGTTTGAATTTAATATTGATGCTGCTGATATTTGATGTATGAGGTACAGGATGTGACTTTAAAAGTCTTTGTGTTTTGATCAGAATGGCCTCGGTTTTATAATAATTCGTCTTTAGCTTGTTACATGTCATCCAAGATTTCACGTCAGAAATGCACCTCTCTACTCCTTGGATGGTAGCATCAACTTCAGTTGCGTGGCTAGGTTTCTATATATGGGTGTCATCAGCGTACAATTGATGAGACACTGGATGATGATCTATGACACTTGAGAGCGGCCGAGTGTATAGAATGAAGAGAATAGGTCCAAGAATAGATCCCTGTGGAACACCACACCATTGATCAACTGGGCTGGAGCTTATTCCATTTGCGGACACAAGTTGTGTCCTGTTGAGCAAGTAGGACTTAAACCACAGAATCGCTGTATCATGAAAACACAAAACATGCTGGAGTCGGTGAAGTATTATATCATGGTTTATAATATATAATAATATATCATGGTGAAAAGCTGCAGACAAATCAAGCCGGATGAGGTCTGTAAACGTACCGCTTTCCAAAGCAGAGAATGTCATTAACTTCTTTTAGAAGAGTAGTTTCAGTATCGTGGCGATATGCAGACAGTAGATGGCTAAACAGACTGTTTGAATTCAGAAGAGATGCACGTTGGGTTAAAACAACGATTTCTAAATCAATTATATGAACGTGAGATTAGAAACTAGGCGGTAGTTCTTTAAATCGTTATGGTCAAGTGTTAGTTTCTTCAGCAGAGGCTTTTACAATGGAAGTTTTGAGAAATGATGGGAATTCCCCAGATGAGAATGAGGTATTAAAAACATAAGTTAGGGAAAGCAATCAGATAGAAAGTAGTTGGAAGTGGTGTAAATTTGTTCTTTGACATTAGCTTGTTGATAATCTCGAAGAGTTCTTTGTAGCTGAAACTTTCCGCGACACTAATAATGTTGTGAGCTGATTATGCTGCGTGGACTATGTGACATTCTTCGTAAGAGATGCGTAGTTTTTCTAATGAATGGTTAGTCTGGATGAAAGTCAAAGCCTCTCAGCTATACGGCGGTCTCTTTTCGCAGTGCGAAGCTGGTCCCTAACACTGCTATACCACGGAGAACGCTTTTGAACTGATACCCTGTGCTTGGTGGCTGGGGCATGTTTTTCAAGCAATGAACGCAGGAAGTTATCGAGTTGTTCTGCTGTAGGAAGTAAGCAAATATTTAGGTTTGCTTGGATGTCATGAATTTATATTTATCATACGGAGGTTTCTCTTAGTAGCAAATAAAGGTGGAGATGTTATGGGCTGATACGTCAAGATGGCATATAATGTAGAGGTGGTCTGATGCAAATTCGTGGGATGCCAGGGAGGACCGTAAAATATTTTCATCAGGTCTATGAACCATTCAGTCTAAAATGTGGCCATGTCTATGCATGAGTTAGTTAACGAACTATTTGAGGTTGAAAATATAATGGAATCTAGTAGTTTAGATATGTATGTATTTCCAGACGGTCAAAGTGAAAGTTTAATTCTGCAAGAATAACAAGGTTGCCACATAACGAATTTTCTATACTCCACGAGATTCGGAAACTGCTTCAAAGAGAGAGATTCAGTCACCTTGTTTTTCCTACTAGGAGGAGGGCGGTAAATGCAAAAAATGGTTTGGACTTGTTCAAACGATGTGTGGTAGAAACTGAAGATTGTGCTGTGGTTAAGACGTTTGCTCGTGGAGTTCTTTGTGATGACAGCAATTCCACCTCTGCGAGCGTGAACGGGTAACGACTTGGTGGATTAACCGGTGGGTGTTAGATCCGCGCAAATGGCTTGATCGTCTGATGCTTGTTGCTATGTTTATATCAGGAAAAAGACGTCGATATTCTGATCGTTGATAAAATTAACTATTTATATGCGCTTTTCCGGTGGACTTACTGAGTGGGCATTGAATAATGCAATACGCAGCTACATCTAAGCTCGCATAAACTTCTGCTAATTTATAATATGTTATGTATATAAACATCCTAGTGGTGGTGAAGGTATTGGTGGAGGTGCTATTTATTACCACATTGATGGTATGATAAATATAGAATATTATTTGCTAAAATGAGCTAAACAGCGGCATTCTCTGGTAACATCGACAATGGGATGATCTGACTGCTATGAATTAATTATGAGATATCTTGTTAATTGTATTTTAGCAGTAGGTTTCCTCTTTGCTGCTGTGATCTAAACTATAGAAAATATGTTATAAATAAACAAATGCACGTTCATGTACTATAGCAAGCACTGCAGGCACATACATAATAAGAAATTATATTGTTTATTTGTTTTATGAAAAATTTGTTATTGTCCTAAATACAAAGTCGATCTTGTGATCTTGGCTCTCGACTTCATTGTTTTTGTTTATATACTTCTCTTTACTTAAGCCTCTGTATTTATTTCGTTTTTGTTTTTTTTTCCAAACTGATCGTCAGTTGTCGACATGGTAACCTTTACAATTTTAGTAGCTATATTGGTATTGCAGTCAATGGGACTTTTGATGTTGAGAATCCTAATTCCGTGAGTATCTTTCTTTCCAGAACTGTAACTAACATGCCCTAAAACTAAATCTGATATTTTGTGACAAAAATGTACTTTTCTTTGATTTCAAATTAAATCGACTGAATAAGCAAGTACACAAAATCGCACGATTGCAAATGTGACCTTGACATTGCCCATATGTAACGTCTTTGAGTACACAGTGCCAAATCATGCATTTACCATGCATATCATAACAGAATAGTTGCAACTCGATACTGAGAAATTTTCTAAAGGAAAACAGATGTCGCATTTTAAAACCTGTTAGACATCATACCTCCGTTGACTTTCTTATCATACACAGGGTCATGCAGGGAGAGTACTTATTGTCCCTTTTCTCAACAAAGCACCCTTATTCTCTTTCTCTCTTGATTCACGATACAGGGAGGAAAATTATTGCCAAACTGAGTTATAATTTTGCATTACTTATCGATTAGCAGAAACTAAACGAGCCTTTCTAATGTTAAATATAGTGTAGTTGGAAATTAGAAAAGTAATGTCGTATCTATGATTTTGTCATGTCGTGTTCATACTCATAATTTTTCATTACAGATAACTAATTTCCTGCATATGTCATTGACATTAGAAGCCTCCATGTGCTTTAGGTAGTGAATAGTTTTGTAAATAATTTTGCAAAATGAGACTTTTGGACAAATTGAACCAAGCGAATAACGGTGTTATTTGACAACTAATTTTTGGATTTAACACTTTATGCTGACATAAGATGATACCTTTAGCATATCTAAACAAGGGAAAATATCAATATCTCTCGATTATTTCTAGGTTCATATATAACAGCGTTTAAAAGTGCAAACAACAGTAACTACTAATACAATCATTTTATGTAAAATATTTCATTAATGTTCTTTAATACAGTTTCATTGCTCTCGTTATATTTCGCATGCATCTATTTATATAAGTGATATGTCAAAAGGTGATTTATCGGACTAACTGCGAATATATAAAGGTTTCAACAGGATAGCTACTTTTCAATTCTAGCATGAGGTTTCTGGTATTGTCTTTGTTCGTTTTCCTGGCCTCTATGGGGACAGAAGCCAACGTCTTTACAGACATGTTAAATAAATTGAAGGATCAACTTCAGCAACTTGGCCAGACCTTTGGAAACACCTTTGATCAGCTTGGAGCTACAGCAATGACCACTGGTACCGATATATTGACCCAAGCTCTTGGGGGAGGGTCATAACTGTTGACTTCTGGGGCAATCTGCATCAGTTGTTTTAACCTAAAATGCATATACTTTAGCGCACATACTATATATATTTACAATCAGCAATATTTACAATCTCAATGACAATTCACAAATCAATTTATAAGCATATAGCCACTTCATCCACTATAAATATAAGATAATTGGGGTGGGGATGGGGCGAGGATTGGGCGGGCGCGATATTGTTTGAAAGAAACATTGTATGTTTTTTAATGTCAAGAAAAGTATTTTTCAAAAATATACAATGAATATGAAATGTTACTATTTGATATAAATCTGACCAAGATATTTTATTCCAGCTATTTGAAATGAAAAAGCAAAAAAAATGGTGCCGATGTTGAAAGAGATGAATATGATGATGAGAACGTATATTCTGATAAAGTAATATGACATTCTCCGAAATTTCAGAGTTTATTAAAGAGTATCATTCGTAGTTCCAATAGACAGAACGTATCAAATGTACAGTATCTAATTTCTCAGATGTATCTTGCGAGGAGGATATGTGGAGCAAGTTTATTTACTCACGTGACATGGATACGATTTTCTTTAGGAACGTATGTTCAAATAATTTCTCGTGAAATGCGTGTTTTTAAAATAAATTATACATAATAAAACAGTTTTCATTAAATTTGTTCACTTTTCTACACATGGATTTTGATGCTCTCATAACAATTTCTCTTAAAATTACTCTCTCTCTCTCTCTCTCTCTCTCTCTCTCTCTCTCTCTCTCTCTCTCTCTCTCTCTCTCTCTCTCTCTCTCTCTCTCTCTCTCTCTCTCTCGTCACATACTTCTAGCAGTTTTGAATGTATGTTCAAGATTTCTAACCTTAATGCATGAAAAAATAATAAATAACTTGTATCCATTTTAAATAGTGCTGTCGTCGAACAGAAAGCAAAAGATGTCCTGAATTCGTTTGCCACTGACCTGAAGGACAAGTTGCACGGGGAATATGCTGCTGCTGTACGTGAATTGCAGGCCCTGGCTTTCGAATCCCTGTTTTTGTCACATGATCAACTCAAACAAAAGGTCCAACAAATTATCTGTAAGTAGATTTTTTATGTTGATGGTCAAATGTTCTCTCCGGGATATTGAAAATATTTTAAACATTAAAAGAAGCTATAAGACCACCATTGTTGATGTTAAATCAATCTCACAATAAATAAACACCCATCCACATTGTCTAATAATCATTGTTCTACCATAATATTATTTGCGTATTATGCTTTGATAATGCTTCCATTGTACTACGATAATACTTCCATTGTATTACAATACAACTTCCATTGTACTATAATAATACTTCCATTGTATTACAATACAACTTCCATTGTACTATAATAATACTTCCATTGTATTACAATACAACTTCCATTGTACTATAATAATACTTCCATTGTATTACAATACAACTTCCATTGTACTATGATAATACTTCCATTGTACTATAATAATACTTCCATTGTATTACAATACAACTTCCATTGTACTATAATAATACTTCCATTGTATTACAATACAACTTCCATTGTACTATGATAATACTTCCATTGTACTATAATAATACTTCCATTGTATTACAATACAACTTCCATTGTACTACGATAATACTTCCATTGTATTACAATACAACTTCCATTGTACTATAATAATACTTCCATTGTATTACAATACAACTTCCATTGTACTACGATAATACTTCCATTGTATTACAATACAACTTCCATTGTACTATAATAATACTTCCATTGTATTACAATACAACTTCCATTGTACTATGATAATACTTCCATTGTATTATAATAATACTTCCATTGTATTACAATACAACTTCCATTGTACTACGATAATACTTCCATTGTATTACAATACAACTTCCATTGTACTATAATAATACTTCCATTGTATTACAATACAACTTCCATTGTACTACGATAATACTTCCATTGTACTATAATAATACTTCCATTGTATTACAATACAACTTCCATTGTACTACGATAATACTTCCATTGTATTACAATACAACTTCCATTGTACTATAATAATACTTCCATTGTATTACAATACAACTTCCATTGTACTACGATAATACTTCCATTGTATTACAATACAACTTCCATTGTACTATAATAATACTTCCATTGTACTACGATAATACTTCCATTGTACTACGATAATACTTCCATTGTACTACGATAATACTTCCATTGTATTACAATACAACTTCCATTGTACTATAATAATACTTCCATTGTACTACGATAATACTTCCATTGTACTACGATAATGCTTCCATTGTACTACGATAATATTTCCATTGTACTACGATAATACTTCCATTGTACTACGATAATGCTTCCATTGTATTACAATACAACTTCCATTGTACTATAATAATACTTCCATTGTACTACGATAATACTTCCATTGTACTACGATAATATTTCCATTGTACTACGATAATACTTCCATTGTACTACGATAATACTTCCATTGTATTACAATACAACTTCCATTGTACTATAATAATACTTCCATTGTACTACGATAATACTTCCATTGTACTACGATAATATTTCCATTGTACTACGATAATACTTCCATTGTCCTACGATAATACTTCCATTGTACTACGATAATACTTCCATTGTACTACGATAATACTTCCATTGTACTACGATAATACTTCCATTGTACTACGATAATACTTCCATTGTACTACGATAATACTTCCATTGTATTACAATACAACTTCCATTGTACTATAATAATACTTTCAACGTATTACAATAATATTTCCATTGTATTACAATAATACTTCGATTCTACAACAATAATACCTCCATTGTAATACAATAATAGTCCCAGTGTTCTACAATAATACCTCCATTGAACTACAATAATACATAGTCCACTTCAATGTCTATATTCTAACGATCTAATCTTCTAGAAACACTAAATGTCTTTAAGATACTCAACATTATACTCTAGATAAACACATGATGCAATTATATGCACACAGATGTAATACACATTGGTAACATCTGATATCTCTCTTTATATATTGCAAAGCCTCACACAGCCACCAGATGACAGTCATCATGGAAAGCCTTCCTGCAGATCTGGTCAAGTTTGTCGAGAAATCTCTTCTCAACAGAAGGCGAGGACTTCTTGATGGTCTTCTGGGAAGTCTTACAGAAACTGCTTCTAAACTGGCTGGACAATTCCTTCCGCAAGTACAGCATGTACAGCAGGTATGCAATAATTGGATAAAAAAAAAAAATGCAACAAACGTTAAAGCTGTTTCCGCTGAATACAATTGCTAACATTTATTGCGTGCCTTAAGTGTGCACACAGTCGTCGATATATAGATATATATGAAAGCAGCATGTATAAACCTTCTGTCACATTCTGTACTGGCATTTTACTCAAAGAAATCGGAGTGAGATACGATTCCACAAATAGACAAACGTCAATAGAAAATTCGACAGTGCCATTATCGCCACACGAAAATGGCTTATCATATATGCACTAAAGTATTTGTAAACTTATATACCAAGGTACTTGTAGACTTAGGTAAGAAATTATTTGTAGACTTATGTATTAGAGTACGTGCAGACTTGTGCATCAAAATATGTGTAGATTTATGTATCAAAGTATTTGTAGACTTATGTATCAAAATATTTGTAGAATCCTGTATCAAAGTATTAGTAGATTTATGTATCAAAGTATTTGTAGACTCATGTATCAAAATATTTGTAGACTTATGTATCAAAGTATTTGTAGACTAATGTAACAATGTATTTGAAGACTCATGTATCAAAATATTTGTAGAATCCTGTATCAAAGTATTGGTAGATTTATGTATCAAAGTATTTGTAGACTAATGTAACAATGTATTTGAAGACTCATGTATCAAAATATTTGTAGAATCCTGTATCAAAGTATTGGTAGATTCATGTATGAAAATAGTTAGAGACTTAGGTAACAAAGTATTTGTAGACTCATGTATCAAAGTATTGGTAGATTTATGTATCAAAGTATATGTAGACTTATGTATCAAAGTATTTGTAGACTTATGTATCAAAGTATTGGTAGAATCATGTACCAAAGTATTTGTAGACTTGTTTCAAAGTATTTGTAGACTTATGTACCAATTATTGGTAGACTTATGTATCAAAGTATTTGTAGACTTATATAACAATGAAATTGAAGACTCATGTATCAAAATAGTTGTAGATTTATGAATTAAAGGTACATGCAGACTTGTACTGCATGTACAACATATTCATTTTGCCATGTTTCAAAGAATTTGTAGACTTATGTATCAATTATTTGTAGACTTATGTATCAAATTATTTGTAGACTTATATAACAATGAAATTGAAGACTCATGTATCAAAATAGTTGTAGATTTATGAATCAAAAGTACATGCAGACTTGTACTGCATGTACAACATGTTCACTTTGTCATGTTTCAAAGTATTGTAGACTTATGTATCAAAGTATTTGTAGACTCATGTATCAAAGTATTTGTAGACTTACTTATCAAAGTATTTGTAGACTCATGTATCAGAGTATTTGTAGACTCGTGTATCAAAGTATTTGTATACTTATATATCAAAGTATTTGTAGACTCATGTATCAGAGTATTTGTAGACTCGTGTATCAAAGTATTTGTAGACTTATATATCAAAGTATTTGTAGACTCATGTATCAAAGTATTTGTAGACTCATGTATCAGAGTATTTGTAGACTCGTGTATCAAAGTATTTGTAGACTTATATATCAAAGTATTTGTAGACTCATGTATCAAAGTATTTGTAGACTTACTTATCAAAGTATTTGTAGACTTATGTATCAAAGTATTTGTAGACTCATGTATCAAAGTATTTGTAGACTTACTTATCAAAGTATTTGTAGACTCATGTATCAGAGTATTTGTAGACTCGTGTATCAAAGTATTTGTATACTTATATATCAAAGTATTTGTAGACTCATGTATCAGAGTATTTGTAGACTCGTGTATCAAAGTATTTGTAGACTTATATATCAAAGTATTTGTAGACTCATGTATCAAAGTATTTATAGACTCATGTATCAGAGTATTTGTAGACTCGTGTATCAAAGTATTTGTAGACTTATATATCAAAGTATTTGTAGACTCATGTATCAAAGTATTTGTAGACTTACTTATCAAAGTATTTGTAGACTCATGTATCAGAGTATTTGTAGACTCGGGTATCAAAGTATTTGTAGACTTATATATCAAAGTATTTGTAGACTCATATATCAAAGTATTTGTAGACCTATGTATCAAAGTATTTGAAAAATTATTTGACAATATTTGTTTTAACACTGCTTACAGCTGCTAGGTAACCTTGGTCAAGCTCTGACTGGAACTGCTTCGGGTCTGGTGGGAGAACGTGTGTCCACTCTTACCGATGTCCACCACACAGTACAAGGTACTCTATCTGGCGCCATGCGACAACTATTCACAGAACAATACAATGTCTTCAATCAGTATGTTTTAAGACATATAATATAGATCACCTTGATTATGACATATCAGCAAACGTCTCAATTCTGCGATTTCACTATGATTAATCTCAAGGACCTTTATACAATGTTTTAAAAGTATATGGTTTAAGTGTCCCTAGAAGGAATTAAAAGAGTTACATCTTTGACATTTCTTCATCATCAACGTAATACCGTTTCTCAAATCATGCATATTAATTATTATTAATTGTAACAACATCAGCATTGGTACATGGAACATCAGAATACCTCGAAAGGTAGAGGAACTGATACACGAAATGAACAGATATCATTGGACCATCCTGGGACTGTGCGAAGTACGATGGAAGAACCTTGGGGAACATCAACACAGGATGGCCATAAACTATACTACTCTGGCAGAGATGATAAACATGGACATGGTGTCGGATTTCTCGTCCACAATAACACCGTGAACACTGTCATGAGTTGTCGGCCAGTCACAAACAGGCTTATCATCATACGCTTGAGGGCAACACCACTAAATATCACCATTGTGCAAGCTTACGCTACAACTACAGACCATGATTATGAAGAATTAGAGGATTTCTACGACCAACTGCAAGAAGTCCTGGACCAGACCCCAAAGAAAGACATTCTTGTGGTGCAAGGAGACTGGAATGCCAAAATAGGAGAGGATGCCTTTGATAACTGGAAAGGCACATGTGGACGCTACTGCAATGCAGAGACCAACGACAGAGGCTTAAGGCTCCTGGAATTTGCCAGCTTCAATGATCTGAAGCTGATGAACACGTTTGGTCCACACAAAGCATCCAGAAGGTGGACCTGGCATAGCCCGAATGGAAAACACCATAACCAGATTGATTATATCATGGTGAAGAGACGTTTCCACACCAGCGTAAACATTGCCAAGACAAGAAGTTTCCCAGGAGCAGACATTGGAAGTGACCATGACTTAGTGATGATGACCCTCTGACTACGTCTAAAAAAAAAAAGTCGACAAAGAGGGCCCAACAAGAAACAGGTTCAACCTTGACAAACTAAAAGACCCAGAGGTCTTGGAAGCCTTCCAGGCAAGGATAAGAGGGAAATTTGCACCACTGTTACTTCTTAGTGCAGAGAACACAGTTACAGTGAGATCCTTGGCAAACATCGACGACCAAAGAAACCTTGGGTTATAACTGACATACTTGATCTGTGTGACAAGCGTCGAGAGCTAAAGAAGAAGAAGTCAGAAGTAGAAGGAGCAAAACAATACAGGGAAATCATCCAGGTTATCAAGAAAAGCATGAGAAAGGCAAGGGAGACGTGGATTGAAGACAGTGTAAAGATATAGAAAACAATCTAATGAAAAATAATAGCAAAAATGCATACCAACTGGTGAAAGACCTGACCAATGTAAAACAAGGACGTTCCTCCATCATTCAAGATAAAGGAGGGAAATGTCTTACAGAAGAACAAGACATTCTTAAGAGATGGACAGAATACTGCTCAGACCTGTACAACCACAGACCTACAGGGGACCCAGACATATTCAACACCCCATCAGTGACCAACACTGACAACTCAACTACCCCATCATCCGAGAAGAAGTAGAGGCTGCAGTGAAAGCACTGAAAAAGGGAAGGCAGCAGTAGACAACATCCCTGTAGAACTAGTCCAAGAAGGGGGTGAAGCCATGATAAGCGCCCTACTAACACTCTGCAACAAGATCTGGCAGAAAGGGGAATGGCCAACACCATGGACTCAGTCACTCATAGTAACTCTCCCGAAAAAAGGCAATTTGCAGCAATGTCAGAACTATCGTACGATCAGTCTTATATGCCACCCAAGCAAAGTCATGCTAAAAATCATATTAAACAGACTGAAGCCGCGGGCAGAGAAAACCATAGCTGAAGAACAGGCAGGCTTCAGACCAGGGCGAAGCACAACTGAACAGATTTTCAACCTGAGAATGCTATGTGAGAAATATCTCCAGTACCAACAAAACCTTTATCATGTCTTTATAGATTTTAAGAAGGCGTTTGACAGGGTATGGCATGCAGCCCTTTGGTCCACCACGAAGCTGTGCAACATCAACGCAATCCTGATCAAAGTCATAGAAAGCCTTTACAGCAAGGCTACCAGCGCAGTATGCTTCAACTGTCAAATAGGAGATTGGTTTAGGGCAACTGTGGGAGTCAGACAGGGCTGCTTGCTTTCACCTACTCTTTTCAACATCTTCCTTGAACGAATCATGACAGATGCACTGGAAGACCATGAAGGAACTGTCAGTATTGGAGGCAGAATAAAAAAGAATCTGCGCTTTGCTGACGACATCGATGGCCTTCCAGGAAATGAGGAGGAGCTTGCTCAGTTGGTGGAAACATTGGACAGGACAGCTACTGCTTTTGGTATGGTAATCAGTGCAGAGAAGACCAAATTGATGACCAACAACACTAGTGGCATCAGCACTGACATCATGATTAGTGGCCAAAAACTGGAAACAGTTAATAGATTCAAGTACTTAGGAGCCATCGTGGCAGACGATGGATCGAAACCAGAAATATTGTCCAGGATTGCGCTGACAATAACAGCAATGGCAAGGCTAAAGACAGTTTGGAAAAACAGAAACACCTCAGTCAGCTCCTTTTTTGCATCTGTATTCCTATATGCCTGTGAGTCATGGACCCTCACAGCGGATCTCGAAAGGAGGATACAAGCTGTTGAAATGAGATGCTTTCGAAGGTTGCTCGGCATTACATATAGAGATCATGTCACGATTGAGGAAGTGGGAAACAGAATTAAGCAAGCCATTGGGCCCTATGAAGAGCTATTGACCATTGTGAAAAAGCGCAAAATGAAATGGTATGGACATGTCACAAGATCAACAGGGCTTGCTAAGACAATCATGCAAGGTACTGTGCAGGGAGGGCTAAGGAGAGGAAGACAGAGGAAAAGATGGGAGGATAACATCTCAGAGTGGACAGGTCTGAAGCTGAGTGACACAGTGAGAGTTTCAGGGAACAGATTGGAATGGAGGAAGCTGGTTGTCAGGTCATCAGTGGTGCCCCAACGGTCGGCAAGACTAAGGGATAGATAGATAGATAGATAGATAGATAGATAGATAGATAGATAGATAGATAGATAGATAGATAGATAGATAGATAGATAGATAGATAGATAGAAAGATAGATAGATAGATAGATAGATAGATAGATAGATAGATAGATAGATAGATAAGATAGATAGATAGATAGATAGATAGATAGATAGATAGATAGATAGATAGATAGATAGATAGATAGATAGAATGTAAAAGTCGTTATTTGACATTAAATTTCATGATTCAATTATTGCCTGCTAAAGAAATTACTCTATATGACGGAATATATAATAAAATCAAACATTCAAGAGAGAAGAGATAATGCAAAGGAGAAATTTGAATGTTACAACTTGATAGCAAAATATGATTCAATTTGGTACGAAATTCTTTATAATATGGCTCGATAACTGATGAGAGCATTATGCGCAGTTACAAGCCATACATATTGCGGTCACACACACACACACACACACACACACACACACACACACACACACATTAAATAAATCAGTAGTAAAACAAACATTTTTTCTTAGTCTCACGACATGGCTTTCACATTTTGACATCTTTTGCCACTCTCAAAAAGTCTTTGTGACCGTCAGCAACCATCCGGAACGTCCACGCTAGCCCGGTTTGGTAAGGACCGTTGCGTTGGGGACCGCCAGAGTGTTCGGAATGACTGATGTAGGGGGATATGTAAACGGATTTTATTTAACAGATATAAAGAAATGATTAATGAGTGATGTGGAGATATTTTATTGCAATAAATAGCCATTTCACGAGTGAAATATTTCCCAATCTCTGCCCAAAATGCCAAAGATTTGTAGACTAATATATTTTTTGCAGACAATTTCCTTTATCAATGCTATTAGTGGTTGAATTACTTTAGGAGTCCCTCAGGAGCTAAAGGATACGCCTCCGATGCGGGAAGCTTAGGGTTCTAACCCCGGCCGAGTCATACCAGAAAGTTATAAAAATGACAACAGCAGCTACCTCATTCCGTGCTCGTATTTAGAGGGTAGTGTTATGACTGGTCAGCCTGGTGTCATGATCATGTGACTCGGTGGACATGGTGCTACATGTCTGTGGCATGATGTCCCAGTCTTAAACATCACCAGCAAAGTTCCTTACGTATGAGTTCATTGTCTGTATGTATGTCCAAACATGGTTAGATTCATTTTGTGACCTCTGGCCTTATTCGACTAAATGTCCATTTGTGCTGTAGAGGCTAGTAATTTGATTTTGTTGTGAATGTGGCTTTTGTGATCATTCATTCGGTTTCTGACATCAATGATTTGAGATCATTCATTCGGTTTCTGACATCAATGACTTGAGATCATTCATTCGGTTTCTGACATCAATGATTTGTGATCATTCATTTGGTTTCTGGCATCAATGATTTGTGATCATTCGTTCGGTTTCTGACATCAATGATTTGTGATCATTCATTTGGTTTCTGGCATCAATGATTTGTGATCATTCGTTCGGTTTCTGACATCAATGATTTGTGATCATTCATTCGGTTTCTGGCATCAATGATTTGTGATCATTCATTCGGTTTCTGGCATCAATGATTTAACCAACATATCTGTAACAGAGTGACTTTTAAAGAAAAATGTTATTGTAACGCAATTATGAGCCAGTATTGTCGTGGTCGACGTTAAGCATAACAATTGACTTTGAAGTCTTTGATTATTCATTGACTTAATGATGTGCTCATCTGACTCTGGGTCCATTTTTTAATTATTCAATGCTATTTTGATACAACAGGACTTCTGACAAATACTTACATTAGAGAGGATCTGTAGTTCATTCAGAACATTCCGTTTCTTGACGTCTTATATATATATATATATATATATATATATATATATATATATATATATATATATATATATATATATATATATATATATATATATATTTGTGTGTGTGTAGGTATATGCGGGTGGTTTTTTTGTATGTTATGTGCAGATTACATCACTTTTAATCTATCTACGGACATGTAAGTTTGTTTATGTTTTTTATTTCTAATTCATGTCGAATAAAATTGTTGAGACCTTTATTATTAGTGCATATTAGTAATCTTATTTACACCGACCTTAACCTTTACCTCTTAAACCCCAAATCTGTAAGCAATGTCTTACACTAAATGCAATTTTCATTTGCAAAGGTTGAGAACGAAATTTCGCATATTGCAAGCCTTATTGTGCAACACCCACTTCTGTTTGAACCCCAAAGACCTCCTTACTTTATCTTTTTGATACCTAATCAACATGCCTCTTAAACAACTACAGGTATGTCCAGATTTGTAATATAGAACTAAACATGCTATGCAAAACTATTTATCTTGCAGTCGTAGGAGCCTTGATCGTTCACCGTCGACTTTAAAATACAAAGTTCCTCCCTCACTTAAAATGTAAGCCATCTAAAGATTAATGCTTCATTTTTATGCAGAAAACTGTTGCATTCTTCATTAAAAGTAACATTTACCCTCAACCTTTTCACTGTGTAGTCCAGCTTTCTGATACAGACGTAAAGTTGTTGTGCAAACTAACAAAAATAGCAGGTGCATGCTATACTTAAAGTTTGCCATAATGAAAATTGTAACACTAACGCAAATTGCGCGAAAATACGTTGAAGATAAATCCAACTCCAAAAACTAAGAAACACCCTCAACGTGACGTTTTTTTCCTTGCCCCAGAGTAACGCATTGAGTTAAACACACGCTAATGAATCACTATTCTACCATGAACGTCATCGCATAATAAGAACCGTTCGAGGCTTCTGACAGATGCCGTATTTCCCAACAAACCAGACACGCCTTTACTGATACTGTAATCGTGAACAGTGAAGGACAATCAGAGTATTTAAAGACCGCCTTCTCTCTTGCATGTCCTTACCCTCTTCAACAGCTTGTGATTTACGGAACAGGTAAGGAACCTCACCTTAAACAGTCTTATGGATTTTGATGACTTGATCATCACATGAAACGGAATCTTTCTAATGTTTAAAAAGGATCATTTTGGAAATAGACATATAATTTCGTATATGTCAATATTTTATCGTTTCCTTAAGGACCTTTATTAAATTTAAAACTTCAAGTTAATAAGAAAATCGCAGCTTCGTACTATGTATAAATCAATGACATTTCAGTTTCATGATTCAAATTAAATTCAAGCAAATAGTTATTTTTTTTCCACAAATAATTAATGATGTTAGACAGAAATAAACGAATTTCGCATTTCATTAGTTCTTGTTATCAGATGAAGTTGGTCTTTATATTGTCCAAGCCAGTAAGCCAGCAGTTCTCTGTCTTATCCCACATGTGGATATGACGTCTATAATGTATCCATTGATGGAGGCTATGCCGTTTATATGTAGTATGTACACCACATCACTGATATACTATGAGATGTTTCAAATTTAATTTATAGAAAACGATGCCTGCCGGGTTTTCTTTTAATAAAATGTGTTTACATCTAGTGGTATATCAGTGATACAACGTACAAGCTATACAGTCATCGCCGGTTTAGAAAATATAAAAGCCATAGCATTATGTTGAAATATAACCTAATGTTGAAACAATATTTATACTTGCGTATTAATGCGCCATAGGGCGAATCACGATTTGATAGACCAATAGCATTGGTAAATTAAATTGCTTAAAAGCCAAGTTGTTTTTGTTGTTTTTTTAAATAGGTGATATATACTAGAGCGCATGTTAGTAAGGTGACGTCTTAGTTGTAATGATGAACTGAAATTGTCTGAAATTGTTTACGCCTAACAGTAAATATAATACTGTTTCGTCTCGATACATAATTTTCAGCTACACGATGAAGTTTCTCGCATTAGCAGTGATGATTGCCTTGGCCTCCTTCGGGACAGAGGCTAACGTATTTACAGATGTGTTAAATAAATTGAAGGACCAGCTTCAGCAGCTTGGCCAAACATTTGGAAACACCTTTCTGCAGCTTGGAAGTACCGCTTTGACTACCGGAGGTGACCTTTTGACCCAGGCTCTAGGAGGCGGAGCACAACTGTTGAGCACTGGAGCCACGCGTAAGTTGTTTCAGTCGATTTCATCTATACCAAAACTCCACTATTTCCAAATGCAATAGTGCACTTGGTCCCTGTTTGACCTAGAAAGGCAAATTTATTACCACCTTAAAGGATTTCACATTGACTGCCCAAGGGTGTGCAATGCCTTTGACTAAAACAACTGGCTGTCAATATTTAAGTGGGGGGGGGGGGGTCAAATTACTTTTAATATTAGTGGTTTCGTGCCAGCTGTGGGAAAAATGGTGCGGCTGCTACTTTGCGCACTTCAGTCATATGCAAGACATAAGAGTCTAACCTTGGTTGGAAGCAGAGGCGTAGCGATGATATTTTGCGCCCGGGGACGAACTATAAAATTGGCGCCCCAGCGATCTTGTGACAGATTTATTACCCTTGTTTTATTATAATGTAACGTTGCAAGCCTCATTTTGGCGCCCCTGTACCTTGGCACCCGGGGACATATGTACCTCTCTGCCCCCCCCCCCCCAGCTACGCCTCTGGGTGGAAGCCAATCATACCTTGTTACTGTCTTGCCGATTCTACTGAGTTGCTTGGTGTCTGGTCATTTCCCTCAATTTCTTGCTTTGTGATATCGGCATGCAGTGTAACTATTTTAACAACACCCTATAAATCTTGACAAAGTAGGATGCAGATAAATAACATACAAATATCGTTGGAGAAAACTGAATGCATAATGAGTTAAATGACAATATGCAGACTCTGTATTGACTTGCAATTCTATAAAGGTGGAAATAATTCTTTCTTCCTATCTTAATAGCATTTAACGCCCTTTCGTGCCAGTGTCACAACATCGAGTACATGCGGATTTAAAGGTATGGCACAAAACTCCCTACAGGAAGTTAATTTCACTTTTAATTAAATGTAATATCTTTCCTGATAATGCTTGACAGTACACAATATGGAGTTTGTGGGCAATTATATACCCCTGAAGAGAAAGATGATTGTAATTTATCGAACATTATGGTCTCAAAGACTTTTCTTATCACAGAAAATCCGATGTGTGTATGGGATGCTTTTAGGACAGTAAACAAAAACCTCTTTTAATATTTCACGTCAGTTCCTTACCTATATGTCTTCTCTGTCGTCCCCAATGCTATTTTTGATATCCAGGAGCCTCCGTATCTGGATAATAATTAATGCATGAATCTGAGCCGATTTTAATATGTTCATTGTACTTCCTTTCAGAACTTGCGCAAAGCTTGCTGACTCCAAGCACTACACATAAGAGAGATATGAGGTAATCTTGAGTAAAGCGATGAAATTGTACCCATCTGTGTGCGTCTTGAGTTGATCTTTTGAGTCAATGTGTATTCAAAATAACTTGAGAATCATTGGATGGAAATGAATGACGTTTGCAGTTTTAATGGAAATTTGTGTCCGGTAATCGGATAGATATTAATATATTGCCAAAAGACTAAATAAATATTTGTTTTTGATCGTTAATCCACCACTTCCAGTTGAAGCAACTCATATATGCAAGTAACTGGACCATATCTACGATTATAGAAAAAGATGTAGCCATTGCTTGAAGATCTGAATTGTCATTATCTCTTTTATCGATTTATCTGAGTATGTTACGCTGATTATCGGTAGTTTGGCTTCTATCTAATACTGAAATAAATATTAACGGTATTTTAAAAGTAATTTACTTAAAATAACTATTCGAGCAAATATAAATTTGATAATAATGAGGGTTAGTTAACGAAACTATAACAAGTAAATAATTTAAAAAAATATAAAGGTAGTTTAAAAAGTACTTTCCTAAAAACATAATTCAAATAAATATTAAAAAATACTCGTACAAGTATTTAATAAAATTAAGATACTCAAATCTACCATAAGTTGATAACAGTGATTTACTCAAACATAATTTTCGAATAAATATAACAATAATTAATAAAGTTATTGAGAAAACTAATTTGCACAAATACGTCATTAGAAATATACAATATTGGGTAATATACAAAGTTTATAAAATTACTAACCAAATCAAGAAAGTGAATATAACATTTGCTTGTAAATATTATTCACTCAAATGAATTATTTAAGTTAATTCAAAAATAGTTAGCAAATATACTAAATATCCCAATGACTAATAAAGATAGTCTACTTTTATCAATTTTTTGAATAAATATAGGTAGTTAAATACATACATGTACGTACATTAATCATTCATGGAATCTAAAGGTAGCCATCAAATACATTAATTTAATTTAAAAAAATCAAATAGTTACAATAGTGGCTGAATAGCTATTAAAAATAATTACATCAATACAATAAAGGTCAATAAGTCATTTTTTCAAATAAATTATTCAATCAATTTAAAAATGGTTTACACAGCTAGTTAATAGAGGTAATTACTTGTATGGTATATGAATTGTCAAAGGACTGACGATTTTGATTCCAGTGAAACTTCTTTATACAGTGACAAACGCCATGTTCAAATAAATTATTCAAATGAATATAAAATGTTTAGTTAAGGTAATTATTAAAGGTAACGTACGTAACTCATCCAGATAAATAACGTTATGGTTGATAAAGGCAGCTAACAAAGATAACGTACGTATTTCATCCAAATAAATAACGCAATGGTGGTTAAAGGTAGATATTAAAGATAAATAATTAACGCAATAACCTTAATGCGTGGGAAAATAATAGAAAACTGTTATCACTTTTTATAGTGCTGTGGTCGAACAGAAAGCAAAAGATGTCCTGAATTCGTTTGCTACTGACCTGAAGGACAAGCTGCACGGGGAATATGCTGCTGCTGTACGTGAATTGCAGGCCCTGGCTTTCGAATCCCTGTTTTTGTCACATGATCAACTTAAACAAAAAGTCGAACAAATTGTATGTAAGTACATTTTCTATATCGATTGACAAAAATATTGGCTTTGATTCAAATGAAACTTCTTTCGCCAATGTCCGTTATATATGTTTTTTGTTTAAAACTTCGGCCTGAAGTAAGGCCATTATATTCTCCACCGTAACGCTATGAAGATGGCTTTGAGCACTGCAATCAGATTCAAAACGTTATGACACCGACCTTGTTGACGTCAATCACTACTCAGAAGTAGTTCGAAGGGTCACAAACGATCTAACGACACAAAGTTTAAATGTGAGTGCGTGTGATTCAGATATTTAGCAATATGAGTCATCGCTACAATAACTGCAGTTGGGAATTCATGGCACACTCATGTATCATCATTTCGAAGCCATTCACATTATTCTGACACCGGGCCCACACTAACTTCTTAATGCTGAGTGCCAAACGAGGCAGATATGTATTTTGATATGTTTTAGAGATGACACGGCTGGGATTTGAACCCGCGACCTCTAGCAACGTAGGCTACTCGATTGGTCACAAAGTTTACAAACCAGGAAGACCCATGACCTGATATTGAAAATCCTAATATAAGATCTACTACATATATTGCTATGAACATAATGAAGATGTATATAACTGATGCTGTACATCATTACTGCGTTGATGAAAGACGTTTCGCCGTAAGATAGTTAATGGCATACAGGATAGGGTTAAGCTCAAATCGGTAAACATTCCACCTTTAAATCAGATAATATAATAAGACAATTTATGTAATTGTGATTACAGTACTACCTTGTTCTAACGATCCTATCTTCTAGTAATACTAAACGTACTTTAGACACACTACAATCTACTCTAGTTAAACAAATGCTGCAATTGTATGCACACACATCTAATAAACATTGTTTATATTAGTTATCTCCTTCTATTTTGCAAAGCCTCACACAGCCACCAGATGACAGCACTGCTGGAAAGCCTTCCCGCAGACCTGGTCAAGTTTGTCGAGAAAGCTCTTCTCAACAGAAGGCGTGGTCTTCTTGATGGCCTTCTGGGAAGCCTTACCCAAACTGCTTCACAGCTCGCTGCACAATTTCTGCCCCATGTACAGAACGTGCAACAGGTCAGTAATAACTGGATAAAATAATCGAAATTTGAAATAGATTTCAAGAATGCCCATTCAGAAACGAATCGATCCTTTAATTTATAAATATTTTTTTTTAATGAATGCTGTGCCTACCACCGGACATTTCAATTCTTTCTAAATACAGTAACATTATGAAACTGCTGTGTATTTGACATTTATCATGTCTTTTTAAATAACATTTTACATGAAATTAATCCGAGATGAATGGTGCATTTAGAGTCAAGGGAAAATTCAAGAGTTGATTATTATGCACACGTTAGCGATTTAGCATTAATCGTCCATAAAATTCTGAATTCCTTTATTAATGATTTTCGATGTTGTTTCCAGTTGCTTGGTAACCTTGGCCAAACTCTAACAGGCACTGCCAGCGGTCTGTTGGGAGAACTTGTGTCCACTCTGACCGATGTCCACCACTCAGTACAAGGTTCTCTTTCCGGTGCTTTGCAAACAGCCACTGGCTCATTGAATCCTGTTGAATTACTTAGTAAGTTGAACTGAGTTTACTGATAAGAAGGTCACACTGTATAACTGTCTGCAACAAAGGACATGAATGAATAGTGTAAGACATATGTTGCAATTAGCTATCATCTATAGTCAGACTGCAATACAACATCCATGAAAAGAATAATACAATGTCTACCATGTGCATGCTGTTTCTTTAGAATATATATTAAAACAAGTATTTGAATGATTACATTTCAAAATGGATAGTAAAGAAAAATATTAAGTATTTATACCGAATAAGTTTTGTGATCTCCGTGATGGAGGTAAAAGAGTTAATATTTTATATTGCGTCACCAGCAATGTAAGAACTTTATTCAGACGATGTATGTGTTGTTCTTAATATTAACATCTGCTTACGTGTGATAAATAAACTTTCCTGTTTATAAAGTAAAATAATTTGTTTCTTTTCAGATGGCCTCACAGGAACAGCACAGCAGTCTAAATAACGTGGAATGTATATATTAATAAAATGATCGTATCCTAAAACTGTGTTGTCAAACTTTGTTCCTAAATTTGAAATGTGATCAGTACAGGCAGCAGATATTTAACGTATATTTGGTTAAGCATGCCACTTCGTCGTGTGGTGCGATGTTTTCAAGATCTGAACATTAAATATTAGGAAACATGCATAGTTAAACATTATGATATAGAAGAGTAGTCGAGAATTGAAAACTTCATAAATGTGAGACATTCATGGTCAGACAATGTCATATAGAATGGTAATCATGAATTGAAAACTTTAGAACTGTGAGACATGCAGGTCAGACATCATCGTATAGAATGACAGTCATGAATTGAAAACTTTAGAACTGTGAGACATGCAGGGTCAGACATCATTTTATAGATTGGCAATCATGAATTGAAAACTTCGAACTGTGAGACATGCAGTGTCAGACATCATTGTATAGAATGGCAGTTATGAATTGAAAACTTAGAACTGTGAGACATGCAGGGTCAGACATCATCGTATAGAATGGTAATCATGAATTGAAAACTTTAGAACTGTGAGACATGTATAGCAAAACATTACCATAAAGAAGCGTATATATCTGATTTACCAGCAAACTACGTCACAGCCAGATACATTTTACCAGCATTTAGATAATACTACGCATGACGTATTTTATGGCAAGTATCAATTACGTCTATGCCCAACGTAACAATTACATAAAAGATAATACTATTATATTCAAAGACGTATTAGGAACACCATTGTTTTATATTCAAAGACGTATTATAGAGACACCCTTGTTTTATTTTCAAAGACGTATTAGGGACACCCTTGTTTTATATTCAAATACGCAGTAATGACACTAATGTTTTACATTCAAAAATGTATTAGGGACACCAATGTTTTACATTCAAAGACGTATCAGGGTCACCGTTGTTTTACATTTAAAGATGTATTAGGGACACCCTTGTTTAATATTCAATGACCTACTAGTGACACCATTCTTTTATATTCAAAGATGTATTAGGGACACCCTTCTTTTCTGTTCAAAGACGTATTAGGGACACCCTTGTTTTCTATTCAAAGATGTATTAGGGACACCCTTCTTTTCTATTCAAAGACGTATTAGGGACACCCTTCTTTTCTATTCAAAGACGTATTAGGGACACCCTTGTTTTCTATTCAAAGATGTATTAGGGACACCCTTCTTTTCTATTCAAAGACGTATTAGGGACACCCTTCTTTTCTATTCAAAGACGTATTAGGGACACCCTTGTTTAATATTCAATGACTTACTAGTGACACCATTCTTTTATATTTAAAGATGTATTAGGGACACCCTTCTTTTCTATTCAAAGACGTATTAGGGACACCCTTCTTTTCTATTCAAAGATGTATTAGGGACACCCTTCTTTTCTATTCAAAGACGTATCAGGGTCACCGTTGTTTTACATTTAAAGATGTATTAGGGACACCCTTCTTTTCTATTCAAAGACGTATTAGGGACACCCTTCTTTTCTATTCAAAGACGTATTAGGGACATCCTTGTTTTTTATTCAAAGACGTATTAGGGACACCCTTCTTTTCTATTCAAAGACGTATTAGGGACATCATTGTTTTCTATTCAAAAACGTATTAGGGACACCCTTGTTTTCTATTCAAAGACGTATTAGGGACACCCTTCTTTTATATTTAAAGATGTATTAGGGACACCCTTCTTTTCTATTCAAAGACGTATTAGGGACACCCTTGTTTAATATTCAATGACCTACTAGTGACACCATTGTTTGATATTCAAAGACGTATCAGGGACACCCTTCTTTTCTATTCAAAGACGTATTAGGGACACCCTTGTTTAATATTCAATGACCTACTAGTGACACCATTGTTTGATATTCAAAGACGTATCAGGGACACCCTTGTTTTCTATTCAAAGACGTATCAGGGACACCCGTGTTTTCTATTCAAAGACGTATTAGGGACACCCTTCTTTTCTATTCAAAGACGTATTAGGAACACCCTTGTTTAATATTCAATGACCTACTAGTGACACCATTGTTTTCTATTCAAAGACGTATCAGGGACACCCTTGTTTTCTATTCAAAGACGTATTAGGGACACCCTTCTTTTATATTTAAAGATGTATCAGGGACACCCTTGTTTTATATTCAAAGACCTACTAGTGACACCATTGTTTTATTTTCAAAGACGTATTAGGGAAACCCTTCTTTTCTATTCAAAGACATATTAGGGACACCCTTCTTTTCTATTCAAAGGCGTATCAGGGACACCCTTGTTTTCTATTCAAAGACGTATCAGGGACACCCTTGTTTTCTATTCAAAGACGTATTAGGGACACCCTTCTTTTATATTCAAAGACGTATTAGGGACACCCTTCTTTTATATTCAAAGACGTACAACGTACACCAGTGTTTTATATTCAAAGACGTACTAGGTACACCAGTGTTTTATATTCAAAGACGTACTAGGGACACCAGTGTTTTACATTCAAAGACGTACTAGGTACACCAGTGTTTTATATTCAAAGAAGTACTAGGGACACCAGTGTTTTACATTCAAAGACGTACTAGGTACACCAGTGTTTTATATTCAAAGAAGTACTAGGGACACCAGTGTTTTACATTCAAAGAAGTATTAGGGACACCCTTGTTTTATATTCAAAGACGTATTATAGGGACACCCTTGTTTTATATTCAAAGAAGTATTAAGGACACCTTTGTTTTGAAACAGATCTGCTGACACTTTGCAACCATGCAATTACTTAAACTAGCAGCCAATGTCGTCGAAAATAGGGAATCTTTAAATGTCCCAAATAGGGAATCTTTAAATGTCCTAAATAGGGAATCTTTAAATGTCCTAAATAGGGAATCTTTAAATGTCCTAAATAGAGAATCTTTAAATGTCCTAAATAGTCACATATTCCCTGTTATTTGCAAGGTACTAGTCCAATATTTTAAAACGTTACCAACAATTTATTTTTCGTTTTCGTGCTTACAAAATTTTAATTGATTCTAGTACAGTACGAATGGTCTCTCTTTCTGTGTATAGATACAATGATGTGATAGTCATTTATCTGGAACAGCATCGATGTAACCAAACAGCTACGAATTCTAATTCGCTCTAAACATTGTCGACCTTTCATAGTAGTATTATTTCAAATTTATTGTTGAGACCTTTAAAAGTAGCTTATATTACTGGTTGAAATTTATAATTAGATCCTGTGAGATCGCGAAGATCATGTAAAATGTTTCTGGTCTAATTTATAAAGGTTTTGTTGTGCATTCATCGTCTTTAGAGCAATACTAGTACGTGTTACTTAATCAGTATAGTATACGTCTTTCCTTGCTTACATGTCCTCTGTATATCCACTAGGTGGCATTGTTGACACTGGAGACTATTGACCAATAGATCGTAATTATTTATAATGACCCCACAATCTATACGTACTTGCTTAAACTAAATGCAATCCTATCGCAAAGTTGGAGCAGGAAACCTATCCTAGTTTGTTATCAACAATGATCTTTGACCTATTGACGCCGATTCAATCAGTTTGGTCCCTACCATAGCTGAAGGTTCGCAGCAACATTTCTCCAAGTTTCTCGTATAGAAATGAAGTTATTGTAGGACAAACCCTTCAATATTTTCAAAGACAGTGATATTGATCTTAAATATCTGACAAAACAATCAACAGTTCGTACCAAAAGCGTAAGTAATCCACAAACTTTTGTAACGGTTCATGGACAAGAATAAACATTTTTATATAATAAAAAAAAAATAGCTTTCACTTTTCATCCAAAACTCTGTTCGTTTGCCGTGTCACTCTTTAACATCAAATTCATCCACAAAGGTTACTCCAGATTTCGATTTAAAGTTAAAGCTTTTATACATAAACCATTTTCCTTCTTGATTGTATCCACATAATTCCAAATCACCAGGTTTCTCACATATTTTACATGCATACAAACCATTAACACAGTCAGGTTTAAGTGTATGAGGTAGAGTAAAACTAATGGAATTTGTGTGAAACCATTATTTTTCAGTTACACGAACATTGCCCTTTCTTCCAAGTACAAGCAATTCACAATGCTTGGTATGATAAATACGCATGTACACACAGACCGACAGCCTCATAAGATTGTACATTATACTTTTTGACTGGCGTATAAAAGCTGTTTGAACTTGTGATGATTTGTGTACCATCCCCATTTTAGAAACATTTCAATTTGACGTCATACCTAAAACTGATCATCCTTTTATTTCTATTGAGCAATCATCGATTTGAATCAATAACCCTACTCTTGTGTAGATCCCACAATTATGCAAGTAAAATATATAAAGAACTGTAAATACACTGATAGAATTGTATATATGGCTTAATGCAATAGAATTCTAGAAAGGCTTGATTAAGTTGTAGATATTTTGCAATAAGACTTTCCCGCATCTTGCAGAGCATGTTGAGTTTAAACCATGAGAGAAATCATTCAAGCAAGAATACATCTATCGCCAGCCGGGAAAAAAATGTCAAAGATTTTATCAAATATTTCTTATGGAATTAAATCATTCGAGTGAATAAAATAATCTAAACAGTCTCCTTGTCATAAATGTATGCTTATCTCTGTCCCAAAGACTTGTACTGACTTTAGAACACACGATAAAATCATGACTGGACTAAGTAAGACGTCATATTATAAGGTGAAAACATGTGTCGCATTTCCCAACTAATACACGCCTCTACCGACTTTCTAGTCACGAATCGGGTCAGATAGAATATGTATAGCCTTCTCTCTAAACCGATTTTCCATACACTCTTCCACAAGAGCCTGTGATTTTCGGAGCAGGTAGGAAAGCTAACCTTGAACACTATTATAATTTTGCGTTATTTCAAAATCCCATGAAAGATTATTCTTTTCTATATTTAAAGGATCATTTTCAAACTAGGAACCTATTTTCGTATATATCCATGTCATGTTGTGTCCCTACATTTGTAATTCCAGATTTCAGGAAAAAAGAAAAGCAATCACAGATGTCACCATGTCATTGACGTTTGAAATTACAATGTTTGTCATGAATGGTTATGCGAATTAAATTCTTTTCCCACAAAGAATGAAAGGCCAAAAATATACCGGTCATACAATGAATTTAGAATTTATTTGTTTCTATTGATAGAAGATAGTAGACTTTAGAATTGTTCAACATGATTAATGTCGATGTTATCCGGAAAACTCGTTATTCCTGACATATCCACTGGGAACGAATGTGTCCGGATTAACGAGGCTCCACTGTATATACGGGGTGGGGGTGAGTGGGGGTGTAAAGCATAAGGTAACCTCCTCAAATCTGAAACAATATTATATATCAAAATGATTATTCGGCCTAACTGTAATATAACGTTTCAACATGGTACATAATTTTCAGTTCCACAATGAAGTTTTTGGTATTAGCGGTGTTGATTGCCTTGGCCTCTACCCAGACAGAGGCCAACGTATTTACAGACCTTTTAAATAAATTGAAGACTCAGCTTCAGCAACTTGGCCAATCATTTGGAAGCACCTTTCAGCAGCTTGGAAGTACCGCCCTGACTACCGGAACTGACCTTCTCACCCAGGCTCTTGGAGGAGGAGCACAATTATTGAGTGCTGGGGCCACGCGTAAGTTGCACCAGCTGATTTCACCTAAACTACGTAATTTACCAGATATGGAAGTGCACGTGTTCCTTTCTTTACCTAGGAAAGGAAATATAATTACTGTGTATGAGAATTTGATCTAATCTTTTTGATGCACATTGACTGCCCATACAATTGAAAGCTGATGAAAAGTACTGGACTAATACAACTGGCTGTTCATTCTTAAGGGTCAGCCAGTTACAGGGAATACACAATTTAATAATAGTAATTAAATCTGCTTTACGTGTGTAAACAGACTTCCCAAGGCTAGCAGAATAACCCATTGCTCACGACGCATGGGTAGCAAAAATACCCTGTGCTTGTGCTGCTAAATACTTATAGTAGTACCTGCCTGGTAATTCCCCGAAAATTCTTGTTTCTAAAGTATTGATGTGCATGGCCAATATGTTAACAACATTTTAGAAATCCTGCCGCAGAATAAATAGCAGAATGTTCATCAATAACTTAAAAATAGAGTTTTGTTTTTATTATCGATACTAAATTATGACCAATCAAATTATTTTAAATACGCCCTACATGCCTTCCAGTTTTGTATAGGTATATGAATTGACTCTTCAGAATTTCTTAAGTTCGTGGTATTGGCTAGTTTTTCGTCCCAATGGTTTTATAACTTTCACCAAGCATACGTCGTGTTAAAGGAACTTGTGGATATGGGGGGGGGGGGGGGGAATGATATGGAGGAAAAAATATGCTTCAAAAATGTACTCCTTTAGTTAACTTATCTGCGTATCTCTGTAAAATATTCGAAAAATCGTAACAATGTAAATGGCAAGTAAAGCATTTGTCCTAACTAGGCAAGACTTAAATATAATTTAAGAGAAATACAAACTACTAAGAACTACTTTCTAAGTCAAGGGGAAAGAAAATTAATTTGAATCAATATTATACTTTAGACGTTTATGGTAACTTCATGTACAGTCACAATATTGGGCTGAAGTTAGTAAATACGGTGTTTTTTCTCCAATTATCTTTATATCATTTTAAAACAAAATTTAGAATACTATGTTATATATTTTGACTTTACAATCTTTGATTTATTTTACAAAAAAAAGAAATCAACACATGATGTTTATTTATGAAGATAGTTTGATACAGTGATTAGATGAATACATCATAATTTAAGTATTTATGAAATAATTTGTTTGTGTGTATGTGTGTGCGTGTGTGTGTATGTGTGTGTGTGTGATTTGGATTTTTAACGTAGCTTTAACATTGTTTCTGTCATATGGCTACGATGTCTACAGTGTGGCAGTTTATAGTGATGTCTAGTAATGGGTCATCATGCCGCAGACATGTAGCATGATGTCCCACCCAGTCACATTATCCTGATACCAAGCCGACCAGTCCTAACACTAACCTCTTAATGGTGGGCGCCAAGCGAGGCAACTGTTAGTACTATTTGTGTAAGTCTTTGTGGCATCACTCAGCCTGGGATCGAACCCACGACCTCCCGCAACCGAGACGGACCCTATAACCACTTTGCCACCGGAGCGGTGAAATAATTTGTAAATAGACTATAAATTGGGTTGCTTTGTGCATCTGCATCTTCAAAAATCTCTTGTCTAATAGTCCACCAACATATTTGATAAAATGGTCTGATATAATCAAACAATATCTTATATAATGCATGGGTGATGGTTTTGATAAAACAGCATGTGCACATAACTATGAGACTTTTTAAACAAGGAAATCGATATCGATATTTGCATTAATAATCATTTATTCATTTTACTCCTTTTTCCAAATAGTGATGATTGTATGTATATCTAAATATCGCTTTTGTTTCTTCAGAACTTGCTCAGAGCTTGTTAACTCCATCCGCAGGGAGGAGAGCTGTGAGGTACGCTTGATCCAATGAGAAAATATAAAAATTATGTGCGCTTGAGTCAATGAGAAAAAAGAAAAATGATGTACGCTTGAGTCAATGAGAACATATAAAAATTACCACTCTGATAAACGATTAAATAGAGTTTTGATATGTAGGCATGTACTGATGTATGCATATTAGATCAAACAATTATGATATGCCACGAAATTTTCATAAAGCGAGAGAGATTGATTGTTATTAATACATACCACACCAATGTGTTATACATATTACATCCATACGTGATAGGGCACATAGATGTATATTATTACATCCATACGTGATATACCACAAATAGTTTTGATACAAAGACAGATGATTTGCTAGGTAGATACATACTTGATTCATACATGATATGCAACATACAATTTTGATAGATTCATAGACTGTTAGATACATACTACATCTATGTCTGAACGGCCTCATAGAGTGTAATATTGCACGTACGTGTAACTTCCATATAGCTTGCAACACCAAATACTTAATATTGTAAAGAACATATGGTTCCTAGCATTTTTAGGAAGTTTGAATCAATATGTTTACCGGATCATCTTAAACTGACATGGATGAGGCGAATATTGTCCGTACGTGTATGTTTTTGTGAACAAAGAGAATTCGAGAACCATTTGATGTAACGTAATGAAATTCGCATTAACATTGAACCTTTTTTCCAATATAGTGAACTTGTGTGTGGACAGCTTCTTCTAAATGACAAAAAGACAAATAATAATTCGTATTTAATCGTTAAGCAACCGCTTCAAATTAAAGAAACACATTTGTGCAATCAAGTGGACCGTATCTGAACCGATGCTAGAAGATGAGTATGTCCAGTCTCTCTTACCAATATACTTGACTTATTTTGCACTGATTCCCAGACATGCTTATGATTTCATATTAACTCTTTCCTGTATGTCACTCAAAACGATTGACATCCTATTACTTAAGGAACGCGGGACAATGCAATCGCTGGCAAACGTTTGAGCATAACTCAGTTTATAGGCGTGCTGGTTATTTGTCCCAATGTCTGAATCCTATCACACTTATACGATGTCGTATACAAAATGAAAGGGCAATAACTGCCAAATGTTAACAAGATTTCATTTTAATGCATTAAACGCTAATTAACATGGGACAAGCGTAACCATACAAAAACTTAAGTTTGTGTCATGTACTAATCAGTATAACCTTGTTATCTCTGCAATGGCAATAGGACAACTGTCCAGGCCTCTCGCGAATTAAACAACTGTCAAAGATGTTCTATACACTGGCGATAAGAAACCTGTCCAAGCCTATCTTTGCCCTGGAAATAAGAAAACTGCCAATGCCCCTCTATGCGCTGTCAAAAGGGCTACTGTCAAAGCATCTCTCTGCACTGACAATAAGACTAATGGCAAAGCCCATATATGCACGTGCAATATGCTAACTGGCAAAGCTCCTCTCTGTACCGGAAAAAGGCAAACTGGCAAACCCTTTATCTGCACTGTCAATATGATAAATGTCCACACCGTTCTCGACATTGACAATATGACAACTGGAAATATCCCTCTTTGTACTGGCAATAGGGCAACTGGCAACGCTCCTTCTTCAATAACAATAGACCAACTGGCAAAGCCTTTCTCTGCACTGCACTAGGACAACTGTCAAAGCTCCTCTTTGTACTGCCATTAAGACTACTGTCAATGTCCGTCTTTGCATTGGCAAAGGGACAACTGTAAAAGCTCTTCTTAGCACTGCTATCAGAACTACGGCTGTCAAAGCCCATCTGTAATGGTAATATGACAACTGTCAAAGCCCATCTGTAATGGTAATAGAACAACTGTCAAAGCCCATCTGTAATGGTAATAGGACAACTGTCAAAGCCCATCTGTAATTGTAATAGGACAACTGTCAAAGCCCATCTGTAATGGTAATATGACAAGTGTCAAAGCCCATCTGTAATGGTAATAGGACAACTGTCAAAGCCCATCTGTAATGGTAATAGGACAACTGTCAAAGCCCATCTCTGCACCACCAATTAGTTTCAAAGCAATTATAACATGTCCTTTTTTTCCGATATATCTTAGAATCTGAGTGAGGAGGTGTCACACGTGAGATCCGAGAGATATCAAGGGTATGTTCAGCAAACACAAACCTTAATGCATGGAAAAATAATAGATAGCTATTATCCCCTTTTTATAGTGCTGTCGTCGAACAGAAAGCAAAAGATGTCCTGAATTCGTTTGCCACTGACCTGAAGGACAAGTTGCACGGAGAATATGCTGCTGCCGTACGTGAATTGCAGGCCCTGGCTTTCGAATCCCTGTTTTTGTCACATGATCAACTCAAACAAAAGGTCCAACAAATTGTCTGTAAGTAGCTTTTCTACGTTGAATGTCAAATGAATTAGTTATCTGTATTCAAATGAAACGTCTTTGACCCAAATAATTAATGTATGTAATTGAGCGATTATAGTTTTTAAATGGGTTTATGACGTTGAATTGGTTCCCCTTGTTATCTGGGCTAGACATTGACTATAATGTATAAATTTGTTTTCGCGGTAATCCCAACTCAGCGGTACTTGGAAAGATTTCGAACGGTCTGCTACCAAAGTTCACATACAGGGAAAACCATCAAATGACAATGAGGGTGCTAATGTCGGTTTTACTAAATAGTGATATTATAAACATAACTAATATATATATATAAATATATATATATATATATATATATATATATATATATATATATATATATATATATATATATATATATATATATATATATATATATATATATATATATATATATATATATATATATATATATATATATATATATATATATATATATAACTGATGCTGAGTTCACACAAAAGCTTCGGCGTAAGATGATAAATCAATGAATGTCTACAAGATCGGGTTAAGATCAAATGGCCAACCTTCCACCCCCTTGTATGTTGAAAGGTTCAAATCAGTTTTTGTCTTTGTTATGCTATACTATTATATGGTTACTATATTATAATAATGCATTCTAATGCCTTCATGGTATTGCGGATATGATATTTTTCGCCTGTAGTCTTGTAGACACCAAACATTCTACATTTCATCGTATGATATTTGTACGCACACATAATTCAAGCTTTTATGTTACAAAGTACAATACGCAAACATACTGCTGTTCCTTATGTAGAAAAGAGTGAATGTGTCTAAATCAACATCGTTTTGTATTTCCTAAAGCCTCACACAGCCACCAGATGACAGTCATCATGGAAAGCCTTCCTGCAGACCTGGTCAAGTTTGTCGAGAAAGCTCTTCTCAACAGAAGGCGTGGTCTACTTGATGGCCTTCTGGGAAGTCTTACCCAAACTGCTTCACAGCTTGCTGCACAATTTCTGCCCCATGTACAGAACGTGCAACAGGTCAGTAATAACTGGATAAAATAATTGAACTATAAAACATGGTTCAAACAGTTTCGCTCATATAAATTTACCTTGTTTCACTGTACCGCTTTTAAATGAATTGTGCGCCTTTGTAGTGCTTAGTCTTGCAAATATAGAAAAGATTTGAAAACAGTATTTGATTACTTCCGACATTTTACTTAAAGAACTAATACAATCAGAAAACGTGTGCCTTATGCTCACAAGAAATCAATGTGAAGTGTAAAGAAAGCACGGTATTGGCCCCAAGAATGGGCTTAAAATATACGCACCAAACTATTTTAGGACGTCGTCAATAATAATTTTTCAACACTGCTTACAGCTGCTGAGTAACCTTGGCCAAACTCTAACTGGAACTGCTACCGGTCTGGCGGGAGAACTTCTGTCCACTCTGACCGACGTCCACCACTCAGTACAAGGTGCACTGTCTGGTGCTTTGCAAACTGCCACTGGCTTTTTGCATCCAGAACAACTTGTTTGTAAGTTTGAGTTTCCTGAACAGCAAATCATTCTTTGGAAATCTTTGATTTTAACTAGATGAAAGTTCACACCAATATTGTAAGAGATAAGTTGCATGTATTCAGCTTCCAATAGAGCATGCCTACATGTGCGGTAATTATCAAACATAATATGGAAATCATCTAATATATGATGTGTTTAGAAAAAAATCTATTTCTCCAATTAGTTTAAAAAAGTGTGAAAAACAGTAAACTTTGCATTGGAAAATTCGGACCTTGTATGTTTTAAATCATCCGTGATGGAAATAAAACATATTTAGTCTCTTACTTATTTCATAGTTATTGTACGAACTTTATTCCAAAGATCCATATGTAGTATTTAATAATAAATAAATTAGTTCACTTGCTTTTCTACACTGCCGGGTATAAACTCGCAATTTCTTTTCTTTCTTTGCAGCCGGATCGACAGGAGCCAGAAAGTAATTTACACAACATTTAATACCGTTTTCAATAAATTCATATAATACTGACGATACCTCTTTTTCTTGTTCTTGAACTAAACTATGAACATATTAAACAATCTGGTCGAGCACAATCCCATCTCATATGCTGGCCAGCGGTAGTCAAGAATTAAGCAATTGCATATGAGACATCGACTGTCAGACAATTTCATTTAGAAGCATGGGTTTCGGATGTATGAGAAAAAAGAAGCTAAATATTTTAAGTTGAATTTAAGGATACGAGAGAATTTTGAATCTGTGGTCTTTTTCGATAGAAGAAGAGTTCACTTCCGGTTCAAAGTATAGGTCAGATGTATCATGGTACCAATTGTTTTTCCATAATGTTTTGTGAATAAATATACTTTCTTTCGTACTTCAGCATGCATGTCACACAATGTCACAGAGAAGAGTCTTGAATCTGTGGTTTTTTTCCATATAAGAAAAGTTCACTTCCGGTTCAAAGTATAGGTCAGATGTATCACGGTACCAATTGGTTTTCCATAATGTTTTGTGAATAAATATACTTTCTTTCGTACTTCAGCATGCATGTCACACAATGTCACAGAGAACAGTCTTAGATTGTTAATTTGGCAAGGACAAAACCAGGTAATCCATTGCATTTAAGAAAGATAACTCTGCTGGAACTGGGCATGGGTAAGAGTCAAATTGTCACAACAGACCCAGTTTCACCCATGTTTGCCACATTAAAAAAAAACAATTAAAAAACAAACATTAAAAAATTCAAAATATGATCTAAATGTGAATTAACATAATCTTACATATTGCCAAGAGGCTTAACATTTGTATGCCTAACAGAAAGTACAACGCTTATATCATGCAACAATCAAAGCTAGTGTTGTTTTTTTTATTTCGGAATGCATTGTTCCCTACACCTTTAGCTCCGCCTACCTTGGGTTGTACACTTTGTACCGCTATACCATCAGACAAATCGTGCAAAGCAATTAATAGAGAGAGGAGCCTTTTTGGATACAAACATTACACATACATATGGATGTCCTAGAGCGTCATGGCTTTTTCTGCACACCAAAATAGTTTAATATAAATCTTGTGAAAATAGCTTAGAGAAAACAAAACAGTTCAAAGTTTCCGTGTCATAGTAATCGTGATTTTTTTTAGAATTTTTACAGGACCAAGCATATATTTGCTAGAATGAGTGAAACTTTTACCCTGTACCGACTACACCGCTAGTTATCTTGTTTAATATCCTAGAAAACAACATTTCTTGTTTTCATGTACTAGAAAACAAAATTTCTTGTTTAATGTCATAGGAAACAATATTTCTTGTTTAATGTCCTAGAAAACAACATTTCTTGGTTAATATCCTAGTAAATAACATTTCTTGTTTAATATCCTAGAAAACAACGTTTCTTGTTTAAGATCATAGAAAACAGCAGTTCTTGTTTAATATCTTAGAAAACAACATTTCTAGTTTTATATCCAAGAAAACATCATTTCTTGTTTAATATCCTAGAAAACAACATTTCTTGTTTTATATCCTAGAAAACAACATTTCTTGTTTTATATCCTAGAAAACAACATTTCTTGTTTAATATCCTAGAAAACAACATTTCTTGTTTTATGTCCTAGAAAACAACATTTCTTGTTTTATATCCTAGAAAACAACATTTCTTGTTTTATATCCTAGAAAACAACATTTCTTGTTTAATATCCTAGAAAACAACATTTCTTGTTTAATATCCAAGAAAACAATATTTCTTGTTTGATATCCTAGAAAACAACATTTCTTGTTTAATATCCTAGAAAACAACATTTCTTGTTTTATATCCTAGAAAACAACATTTCTTTTTTAATGTCCTAGAAAACAGCATTTCTTGTTTTCATGTACTAGAAAACAGAATTTTTTGTTTAATGTCATAGGAAACAATATTTCTTGTTTAATGTCCTAAGAAAACAACATTTCTTGTTTAATATCTTAATAATTTGTTGTTTAATGTCCTAGAAAACAACATTTCTTGTTTAATATCTTAGAAAACAACATTTCCTGCTTAATATCTTAGAAAACAACATTTCTTGTTTAATATCCTAGTAAATAACATTTCTTGTTTAATATCTTAGAAAACAACATTTCTTGTTTAATATCTTAGAAAATAACATTTCTTGTTAATATCCTTGAAAACAACATTTCTTGTTGGCGCTTTTATTCATAAATACCGAAGTAGAATAATCTGAATGTGACAGTTACCTGGCATTATGTTCTAAATCTTTTGGCCACACTATAGTGATAACGAGTTGAGCAGTTTTGGATAACTGAAGCAAATTATACGGACGATTGTGGAGTTTTTGACTTTTTACAACTTTTCACCTGATGTGTGTTGGCGTTGCCTTACAGTAATGCAGCCGTCAAAAGAACTTTCTCTCAAATGAATCTGATTTAAACGAAACTAAGAAACAGGATGGGATAAGGCATGATGGAAACTTTGTTACCCAGTTGAAGCTATATGAACCCAACGGGATCTGTTGCAACGGATTTGTCTCATCTACAGCAATGCTGAGTAATATCAACTGAATCTGCTGATCACGACGAGGACGTTCTACCTGAGGAATGCTTTGAAGTTACAGATGAATAAATGTTTTTAGTGATACTTAATTTATGGTATTTGTTTATTATTTGCTCTTCAGATTTTATTATATAAATTGGGCGGTTATTGGGGTTGCTTTTTAAAGGTACACGTGCGGTAATTGAAAAAACGTATTAGGTAACACTGTGTGTGACATAAAACTGGAAACCTGAGAATCAGGTAAAGGCGTAGAAACCGATCGTTTATGGTGTTTCTGTATTTTGTTATTATTTGCATCTGTAATATAAATTATTGATTTGAAAGGCACATTCGATTACAATAAGAAATTTATCAATAACGGGGAAAAAATAAAGAAAATATACACAACATTTTTTACAGTTATTACGGTCACATTATAATCAAAACAAAGAACTGTTAATTTTTTAAAATAAAACTCAGTCTTTGTTTTCGACAAATATTTTTCCTGTTATAAGATAACTGGATGAAGAAATTCAGCCTATATAGTTCTCTATTGATTATATAATTGTTCTTGCATTATATGCAAAGATGTTATATTTGACAATTTTACATTGCATTTCCGTCCCAGACGTGGTTTTCTATTAATAGAAAATACAGAAAATTATCTTGTAAACAGCTATCCCGAATGTATTTACTAACACTGGTTCATAGACACCAACCTTGAGACAAATACGACATTATTCAAACTAAACATCTCATTTTGTTTTATTTTATTCATAGTTGAATGAAATATTATTGAAATGCCATTGCGTCGAATTTCTAAATCAACACGAACTGTCACATTGGCATAGTCGTTGTCACTACAACGGATAATACCTATACTTTATACCGAAAGATGCCAGTAGCTAACCTTTACATCTCGGTCAGTCCTACCCCCAATCCACTCGTCGAAATGCAGAGATCATCCGATTAGATTGAATGTCTTTTTCAGAAAACATATCTGACGAACTTGTATGATTTTCCTTACATTACTGCGCTGACTTACAAACTGACATACTTTTGTCTGGCAGAAATACCATATGCGCTCTCTTTCACCAGAATGACACCAATATATTATAATTGCCAAAATGGGATAAATCAATAATTTCAAGAAAGGTATGACAAAGAAACGTGCTACTTAATTGTTAATTTTCCTTCCATCTTGTTGTTTCTCTTTATATGCTGGAACGAATGTCAACGAATTTAAAGTTTATCCTAGATTATGGATACAATCATTTCTTCTTTGGCGTATTCTTTATATTCAAGAAATGGTTTGCTTTATGCAGAAGAAGTGAATCCCGTGCAAGCACTGGTACAATCCAAAATGATGACTATAGAATATTTTTGAAAGAGGATGGTGGCCATAATTTATACCACTGTTTTGAAGACAAGAGGATATATATATATATATATATATATATATATATATATATATATATATATATATATATATATATATATATATATATATATATATTGTCATTTATACACTCCAGAAGAGATGAGAGTGATAAATTTATATTTTTATTTTACTTTACATAACATACCAGGGCATCAACCGTCAAAGCATTAACAATTCCAAATGGCTGATATTCAAGCACTATAGACGAAAGTCGACTACATTAGGAGCAATGAAGGTTTAGAGATTTAAAAGTATTAACTTCTCATATTCGGATGCCAAAGTAGAAATCGAATTCGTAAATTTCTTCATAGTAACAATTCCTTCAAAATATTTATTATGGTTTGTTGGAATATATATATATATATATATATATATATATATATATATATATATATATATATATATATATATATATATATATATATATATATATATATAGCAAGTACCCGGCATGCGTTGCTATGCCACTGAAAGAAAGAAAGTGTTTGTGTTTTAATAGACTATTTGACTGGTTTCTGGAATGCATCTCAGATTATTTAGTGGTATTTATCGAGCCCACAATAAGTGGTTACCTTACCGAAGGCGTTTTAGGTATCGTTACCGATTATGAATTTCATACAGCTGTTGATTTACGTCATCATAGTTTCAGCCAATCCAGACCTTGTTCGATCACGTGACGTATCTATGGCGCCTACAGTTCACACCGAACACACGCAATTTTAGGTATCGCTACCGATTATGAATTTCATACAGCTGTTGATACTCACCAAAGTTTTATCGCAATCGGATGAACGGTATAGGAACGCATACGACACAAAGGAAGAAACAAACAAACATACATTTTTTTCATACTGTCAAATAGCCTATTCTGTTTATTGAAGTGCTTTTGGATACACAATATTTTTTGTTTTTTCTGTCTGGTGGGTATATGAATAAATCAGAAGGTTTTCCAACGCGTGAGCATGCCACATACAGCTGTCCATGTGAGAAGCATGGATTTTCCAAATTTAGTCCACACACTTGTAGCGATTGTCCCTGTGCTTTGTTTATGGTAATTGCAAATGCGAGTCGCACCGGAAACTGCAAACGTTTGAATTCGAATGGCATATCTGTCGGAATCATAGGGATGCGTGGCAAGAGTACATCTTCTCCTTTAAATTTTCCATTTAAAATTATAGCTTCGATGATATTGTTCATTAACTTTTTCACTGAAAGCCTGGTACCATTGCAAAGTCGTGGTGGATTAATGTTTCGGAGAAGAATGATAGGTACGCCAATTTTCAATGTTAAAACGTGCGGCGGCATGCCTGGCAAATCAAGTGAATTTAAGAATTCAGTTGGATAATTGACAACTTCGTCTTGATTCATTACAGTATCTATGGACTTGTACGTTGTCGCTTCGCCTGGTATTTGTTTTTGAATGCTGAAGTTGATGGCATTAACATCGTTGTTTTTGGCTGCTAATATAGCATGTTCACTGAGCCACTGATGATTTTTGTAATTTTGTGCGATATTTGGGAAAACTTTGTGAATCAATTCGTCTGTGGTTCCTGTAATTTTACAGAAGCTTGTTGGCAACGTGATACATTGTGTAGATTCATCGATTTCCATCTTCCCATTCCCAATATCCAACAATTGTTTTTGCGAAATGTTCAGCGGATGCATCGTATTGTAGTTCTACACGCATATTGGTCTTCAAAGTCAATTTCTGCACGTGTCGCCATAAAACTGATGATTTGAGACATGCATTTAATTCATCAGCAGCTGTTGAACGTGGTATAACTGGTAGAGTTTGTCGAAAATCACCAGACAATAAAATAAGTGCGCCACCGAAAAGCTGTTATTTTCCTCTCAAATATTTTAGTGTACAGTGAAGTGCTTAAAATGCCTTTTTGTGCGCCATAGTACATTCGTCCCATATAATGAGTTGACATGATTGGAGTACTTTACCCATTCCAGAATTTTTGTTGATATTGCATGTTGGTGTGTCGGTGATTTGCATATTCAACGGCAATTTCAGTGCTGAATGCGCTGTTCGACCACCATCCAAAAGAGTTGCTGCAATTCCAGATGATGCGATTGCCAGTGCAATATTGTGTCGTGATCGTATAGTTGCCAAAATAAGTGAAATGAGAAAAGTTTTTCCTGTGCCTCCGGGCGCATCTAGGAAATACAATCCACCGCTTTGGCTTGTAATTGCATGCATAATTCTATCATACGCTATGCGTTGTTCTGGAACCAATTTCGGAAGATTTGTTTGAACAAATGTACCCAATTCGTCAACATCAAAGTGTGTTTCTCGTTACAAATCACGATCGAAAAGGTCGTTAGCAGATCGTTTCGGAGCAGCTATTCCCAATTGTACCAATGCTCTGTTAGCGATTGCCATACATATCTCCTCAATCGAAACCAATACACGTTTGGTGTGAATTGAAGGTCCGGATTTTGATTTGTTGCACGCAAACGATGTAAGATGTCTTCACTCATGTAGTCTTTGTAGTTTTTCCCAAAGATCTTTTGGATTGGATGGGAAACACGTTGTCAATATGATTGCAAATAACGTGCGTATTTGCTGTGGTTGAGCAGTATTCGATGCATCAGCGAGTGAAGTGTCCCAATGTGCATCGTTTTCCAAAAGATTTAATTCTTGGCAAGCTTCACGATAAGTGGCACATACTTGACCGTTTACTGTTCTCAGTTCTTGGAAGGATGTCGGTCCACGTACGTTAATTAACAGTAATCGCAAGTAAAAGCATTCTGCATTGTTTGGGTGAACAGTGTATAGACGACCTAATGTGTCGGTCGAATATAAATTGGGATGTACTTCAACTGCTTGACCTTGTTTGCGACGTTGAAACTTTTTCACTGATGCATTCCATGTGTAGTATGTTGGCACATTAGAGTAAAGTAGCGTCTTTGCAAACATATCATTCCCGCACAATGAGAAAAATGCAGTTAACGTTGTTGGCGGTGGTGACAATGCTCTTGCATGTGCATTTTCTGCTGTGAAGTATACGCGCTGTCCATTTTCAAGGTGCACTGCCAAATGAACAACTGTTGGATGTCGTTCATGGATTGGAAATGAGAAAATGCGCCATACTGCTTCATTGCTACTAATGTAGCGTCCCATTTGATATTGGTAGATTTCATCGATGGATGCATTTGCATTTCCCACTCCAAAAACTGCCATATCGCTTCCTTTGTTAACATATTTGCAAATGTACTTGATAGATTTCACCGAATTGCAATACTCGACATTGATGTGTGCTTTGTACGTTTTCGAAAGTAACGGTGAACACGGCACAACCCAACGATTATCGACTTCAACATCATTGTTTCGTACTTTTAAAGTTATGGATTTGCCACCATCTTCAGTTGATCGCCGACGATAGAGTGGATATCCGTCATTACCAGTGATAGTCTCGGCAAGTAAGTGTCTTGGGTATCGTTTCGTGCATTTCCCATCAGACACGCATGGTGAATTGTTGTTGAGTATGCCACATGGACCATGAATCATGTTTTTGGTGACGACTTCAAATAAGTCTTTATCAATATCGACATCTGGTATTTCTGCTGAGATGACTTGATCAATTTGATCTGGTGTGACTTTTTTGGATGAACCATATCAAAATGTGTGCATGTGGCAAACCTCTTTTTTGCCATTCAATGAAATACATCCAACAGCGTGTCTGTCCAAAAACATGATGCTTGACAATGAAATCTATTAAAGATTTCAATTTTTGTTCTAACACACGCGCGGAAATATCATGACGATCCGATGATGATTGTCCAGGTAACAAATGTTCTTGTAGTTCATTCCACGTCGGATTGCATGTGAAGGTAATAAACAAATCTGGACGGCCATATGCGCGAACATATGTCATTGCATCTTGTGCGTATTCATGCATGTGCCGTGGACTCCCTGTAAATGTGGCCGGTAGTATGACCATTTTTCCGAATTCATTGAGATTCACGTTGCCATCATTAACAACTGCATCAAGTAAATGAATGTACTCTTCGGAACGCAACATGGTTTGATTTAATCGAATGTAGAGGAGTCGTTCGGTTTCGATTTTCGCATACATATCGACAATGTATTGATGGAACAATTGTCGACATTTCAAGATATGATTTTCAGCGTTTTCACGAATCATCAATCGATATGAATAGTATTTCATGGCACTGACTTTCTTATTCGTTTCCTCATTTGTTTGTGGATTTCTCATTAAGATGTTGAAATGATATGCATCTTCTCCTTGCGAAAATAAAATCAGATATTGCAATCCGTCGTATGAGCGATGAGTTTCTGAGATTCGCTGAACATCACCATTTGTGCGATGAAGAATTATATCACGCGAGTTAAATTCTTCGCCAACTATAACGATCGCCACTTCATCAATTGTTGGTGCATTGTACTGTCTTTCGTGTTGGCCGACAGGTGTTTTGTCTGCTCTAACTATGGCTTTTTAGTCATCAGTTGGCATTTGTTCAAGGGCAGATCTGAACAATCGAATTAATTCGTTGTGTTGATCGAATAAAGTTTGTAATGCAGCGATTATTTCTCGTTTAGTGCCAGTATTGAATTGACAACGTTGATCGATTTGTTCATGAGTGTTTCCCATGAAATAAATTTGAAGAAATTTGTGATCTGCGTTCGGTAGTGGTAGTAGTGATCCTGCACGACGGTAAATTTGCCCTTGCACTTTAAATGTTGGCATGTAATTCTCGCGCACGATATTTGTTGCACCAAACGATGTCATTTGGAAACATGAATTGTACTTCCGTATGTTTGCCAAGAAATGTTTCGATTGGCTTGTGTCACCTGATACCAACGTTGATAATGGTTCGGGTGGTGAATGTAATTCTGGCAATTTCACTTTTCCACCCGCGCAGCACATTCCTGGTGTTTCATTCTTAAATTTGAGGGCATTGCAATACACGCATGATTTATCCATTTTTCCAATAAGCACACTTGGATGAAGACTGTAATCATAATTTGCATTATAATCGAATGCACTAAGATTTAAATCAGCGTGCATTATTCGTCTGGATTGAGCAGTGCGAACTCGAACGGTTTGCAATCTTGCTTCCCGTTGCTCGTCTGTTTCAGATGATTGGGTTTGAGTAGTGCGAACTCGAACGGTTTCTAATCTTGCTTTCCGTTGCTCGTCTGTTTCAGATGATCGGGTTTGAGCAGTGCGAACTCGAACGGTTTGCAATCTTGCTTCCCGTTGCTCGTCTGTTTCAGATGATCGGGTTTGAGCAGTGCCAACTCGAACGGTTTCTAATCTTGCTTTCCGTTGCTCGTCTGTTTCAGATGATCGGGTTTGAGTAGTGCGAACTCGAACGGTTTCTAATCTTGCTTTCCGTTGCTCGTCTGTTTCAGATGATCGGGTTTGAGCAGTGCGAACTCGAACGGTTTCTAATCTTGCTTTCCGTTGCTCGTCTGTTTCAGATGATCGGGTTTGAGTAGTGCGAACTCGAACGGTTTCTAATCTTGCTTTCCGTTGCTCGTCTGTTTCAGATGATCGGGTTTGAGCAGTGCAAACTCGAACGGTTTCCAATCTTGCTTTCCGTTGCTCGTCAGTTTCTGATGATCGGGTTTGAGCAGTGCGAACTCGAACGGTTTCTAATCTTGCTTTCCGTTGCTCGTCTGTTTCAGATGATCGGGTTTGAGTAGTGCGAACTCGAACGGTTTCTAATCTTGCTTTCCGTTGCTCGTCTGTTTCAGATGATCGGGTTTGAGCAGTGCAAACTCGAACGGTTTCCAATCTTGCTTTCCGTTGCTCGTCTGTTTCAGATGATCGGGTTTGAGCAGTGCAAACTCGAACGGTTTCCAATCTTGCTTTCCGTTGCTCGTCTGTTTCAGATGATCGGGTTTGAGCAGTGCAAACTCGAACGGTTTCCAATCTTGCTTTCCGTTGCTCGTCTGTTTCTGAAGCTCGTGATGCCTTTATCTTTCTATATATATATATATATATATATATATATATATATATA
>JARLTB010000074.1:6195000-6220000 GCA_030141615.1 Unio pictorum | reverse complement strand
TATATATATGTGAAGTGTCGTTTAGTAGGGGTGGGGTTCTTCCCATAGACGTTAAAGAATTATGAGGAAGTTCCCCTGGTCCGCATTCAGAATATTAACTTCTGGACAATATATTATATATGGCTACGAGCCCCCAGTCAGCAATGCCGACAGTTAAATTAAAAGAAATACAAAGATGAAATTTAAACAACAATTTAATAAATGAAAATTTTAAAGATATTAATCAGTCAATGTCACTCTTGACCCAATGATCCCTGGATCATCATTTGATTTCAGTGTGAGGAATATTTTCCCTTCTTGAGTGTTACTCATCTAAATCTGTCTCCTTTCGTCTTTCTCTCCTTCCGATTCCTCTACTTCCGTTTCCTCTTCTCTCTTCTATCTCTACTTCCGTTTCCTCTTCTACGGTATCTCTTGAGGTCACCCGAAATTCACTCGGTATCTCTCGAATTCACTCGGAATTCTCTCCACGTCATCCGGAATTCCCCCGGAATTCTCTCAACGTCACCCGAAATTTTCTCAACGTCACCCGAAATTTCTCAACGTCACCCGAAATTCTCTCAACGTCACCCGAAAGCTTCCTGTTGAAAGGTATAATGCATTAGCATATGGTGATGAATATTACCTCACACTAAGTCACTGAATTGAACCATCAGTTTTAGGCGGGACATTTTTGGTCACGCATGCGCACACATCGAAATTCCCATACGCTTCCGCCGCTTACAAAATGGCGCCACAACACAATCTCACAAAGAATTCAAACATCTACATACTGAGCCCTATCAGTATATACATACAAATATTTCAAATATCATTGTATTATAATATTACTACTATTAGTAATATGACTATCTATATATTTATATATATGTCCTACACAAGCGTACCGAATCCACAATATTCACATTCAAATTGCAATAACGGAAATCCGTTAACTCAATGGCAAAATATCATTACGTAAACAAAGTGCTAGTCTACCATAATATACCTACACAAAGAATTATAATATTAATTCTTATAGCGGCTAGCAACAATACAATTCTTCACGAAATAATATGCACACCTATTACTAACAAAAGGAGAGCAACATTTTACCTCACAAAATAAGGGGTAATATAATATCATGAAGAAGATGCAACGAATTTACATCATAATCAATTGCAAGCAAAGGTACTAACGAACATCACGAAAGATGCAAAATATTAATATCATAATTAACTATTCATACTACAATACAAGTAAAATGAATATACATACGAGAACCTTCAATTCCGCAGACGTGTCAAGCAGAAATCAAACAAAATCACACTGACCTTTGAAGCTATCTTAAGATTCCCTTGATTTCTAAAATCTGAGTCTGCCACCAATTTTCGTCTGGTCGTACGGAGTTCTACTCTCTTCTCAATTCTTGTAGCAACTGACGAATTCTTACTAAACATGAATTATTATCGCAGATTCCAATCAAGTGCCCACCCTCAGCGCATTTCGATTGGAGGGCGATCGACTCTGGTCAGTCGTTCGACTGTCAATCATCCGAATGTCTGTCTGTGTGCCTATCAATTGTTACAGTCTTCTTATTTAGCGCTGTCCTGTCCTTTGATGTGGTTACGTCACCCGTCCGCGATGGACACAGTCTCCTCTCCCCTCGAGAGCTAACAAAGACCATCTTACGTAAGGGGATTAGCTAACTTTTAGAACAATTTGAACATCACAGCTGGGTCAGGCAGACATACAATTTATACATGTACAAGGCCAGTCAGAATCACAAGTTATAATAACTTATACCTACATACAAGGGGTTGGGGTAAAATCGTCACAATATATATATATATATATATATATATATGTGTGTGTGTGTGTGTGTGTGTGTGTCTTCTTCATAAATTATCAGCTCATTACATTCAGTTCATACTGGATATATTAGCTCTATCTTTTGTTTTCAGAACTTGTTGCAAATCTCTTGCATCCGTCTGGAACAACCGGAAGTAAAAGAGCTATAAGGTGCCCAAGAGTAATATTAAATATAGGAACAAAATATATTAATATTAAATATAGGAACAAAATGATACATATAACGTATCATTGATATTTATTAAATATAAGAACAAAATGATACATATAACATATATTTGGTATTTATTAAATATAGAAACAAAATGATACGTATAATAATGATATTATGATTGGTTCATTGGTACACTACGACAGGCTACATATACATATATTGATACATAGATACATAGATTTGTTCATATATACATAGATTGGTACATAGATACATAGATTTGTTCATAGATACATAGATTGGTACATAGATACATAGATTGGTACATAGATACATAGATTGGTACATAGATACATAGATTGGTACATAGATACATATATTCGCGGCAGGTTGCATAGATTAAGAGTAAATTGTTGAATTTCTAATTTGTAATTTTGTACACTCAGAAGTATGTATTGCATATGATTATTTGGAGTATTTTAATATCTTTTTATATATACCAATAACTCAAGACTCCTATTATTGATGTGGTTTTCCAAAATCGGTTGACGGTTATTGAATGGTATCTTTCGTCCGTTATTATCAATATTGTTTTACAAAGCCGATTACGATCATTTAAGTATTTCAGTGCGTGTTACTGACAGTTTAATGATGATGATGATGATGATGATGATGATGATGATGATGATCTACCTATGTTGATTATCGTCGAAAAATCAGATGTATGGCTTTATGTCCATCATTACATTGTCACACCTTGAGTGCCAAGCTTGTCCGGCTCTGTAACAGTGTGATTCAGTGATGTTAGAAACCTGGATAGTGTTCATAGTGTAAGATGGGCACATTCCATTTATTATAATATCGCATACATTCATTCTGTTCTGCTAAAAGCCACAAATTATTAAAGATAAAAAGTTTGGAGATAAATGTTAAAACCCGAGATGTCCTAAACCGTGTGTTCGGTCGTCTAGGTTTTAATGATTTATCAAACGGCTATATATTCTTTTGTATAGTGCTGTCGTCGAACAGAAAGCAAAAGATGTCCTGAATTCGTTTGCCACTGACCTGAAGGACAAGCTGCACGGGGAATATGCTGCTGCTGTACGTGAATTGCAGGCCCTGGCTTTCGAATCCCTGTTTTTGTCACATGATCAACTCAAACAAAAGGTCCAACAAATTGTCTGTAAGTAGCTTTTCTACGTTGAATGTCAAATGTATTAGTTATTTGTATTCAAATGAAACGTCTTTGACCCAAATAATTAATGTATGCAATTGAGCGATTATAGTTTTTAAATGGGTTTATGACGTTGAATTGGTTGCCCTTGTTATCTGGGCTAGACACTGACTATAAAGTATAAATTTGTTTTCGCGGTAATCCCAACTCAGCGGTACTTGGAAAGATTTGGAACGGTCTGCTAGCAAAGTTCACATACAGGGAAAACCATCAAATGACAATGAGGGTACTAATGTCGGCTCTACTAAATAGTGATATTATAAACATAACTAAGAGATATATATATATATATATATATATATATATATATATATATATATATATATATATATATATATATATATATATATATATATATATATATATATATATATATATATATATATATATATATATATATAACTGATGCTGAGTTCAGAAAAAAACTTCGGTGTAAGATGATAAATCAATGAATGTCTACAAGATCGGGTTAAGCTCAAATGGCCAACCTTGCACCCCCTTGTATGTTGAAAGGTTAAAATCAGTTTATGTCTTTGTTATGCCATACTATTATATGGGTACTATATTACAATAATGCATACTAATGCCCGCATGGTATTGCGGATATATTTTTCGCCTGTAGTCTTGTAGACACCAAACATTCTACATTTCATCGTATGATATTTGTACGCACACATAATTCAAGCTTTCATGTTACAAAGTACAATATGCAAAAATATACTGCTATTCCTTAAGTAGAAAAGAGTGAATGTGTCTAAATCAACATCGTTTTGTATTTCCTAAAGCCTCACACAGCCACCAGATGACAGTCATCATGGAAAGCCTTCCTGCAGACCTGGTCAAGTTTGTCGAGAAAGCTCTTCTCAACAGAAGGCGTGGTCTACTTGATGGCCTTCTGGGAAGTCTTACCCAAACTGCTTCACAACTGTCTGCACAATTCCTGCCTCATGTACTGAACGTACAACAGGTCAGGAATAACTGGATAAAATAATCGAACTATAAAACATGGTTCAAACAATTTCGCTCAGATAAATTTACCTTGTTTCACTGTACCGCTTTTAAATGAATTTTGCGCCTTTGTAGTGCTTAGTCTTGCAAATATAGAAAAAAATTTGAAAACAGTACGTGCTTAGTTCTGACATTTAACTTAAAGAACTAATACAATAAGAAAACGTGTGCCTTATGCTCACAAGAGATCAATGTGAAGTGTAAAGAAAGCACGGTATTGGCCCCAATAATGGACTTAAAATATACGCACCAAACTATCTTGGGACGTCGTCAATAATAAGTTTTCAACACTGCTTACAGCTGCTGAGTAACCTTGGCCAAACTCTAACTGGAACTGCCACCGGTCTGGCGGGAGAACTTGTTTCCACTCTGACCGACGTCCACCACTCAGTACAAGGTGCACTGTCTGGTGCTTTGCAAACTGCCACTGGCTTTTTGCATCCAGAACAACTTGTTCGTAAGTTTGAGTTTCCTGAACAGCAAATCATTCTTTGGAAATCTTTGATTCTAACTAGATGAAAGTTCACACCAATAATGTAAGAGATAAGTTGCATGTATTCCGCTTCCAATAGAGCATGCCTTCATGTGCGGTAATTATCAAACATAATATGGAAATCATCTAATATATGATGTGTTTAGAAAAAAATCTATTTCTCCAATTAGTTTCAAAAAGTGTGAAAAGCAGTAAACTTTGCATTGGAAAATTCGGACCTTGTATGTTTTAAATCATCCGTGATGGAAATAAAACATATTTAGTCTCTTACTTATTTCATGGTTATTGTACGAACTTTATTCCAAAGATCCATTTGTAGTATTTAATAATAAATAAATTAGTTCACTTGCTTTTCTACACTGCCAGGTATCAATTCGCAATTTCTTTTCTTTCTTTGCAGCCAGATCGACAGGAGCGAGAAAGTAATTTACACAACATTTAATACCGTTTTCAATAAATTCATATAATACTGACGATATCTCTTTTTCTTGTTCTTGAACTAAACTATGAACATATTAAACGATCCCATCTCATATGCTGGCCAGCGGTAGTCAAGAATTTAAGCAATTGCATATGAGACATCGACTGTCAGACATTTTATTTAGAAGCAAGGATTTCAGATGTATAAGAAAAAAAGAAGCTAAATATTTTAAGTTGAATTTAAGGATACGAGAGAATTTTGAATCTGTGGTCCTTTTCGATATAAGAAGAGTTCACTTCCGGTTCAAAGTATAGGTCAGATGTATCATGGTACCAATTGGTTTTCCATAATGTTTTGTGAATAAATATACTTTCTTTCGTACTTCAGCATGCATGTCACACAATGTCACAGAGAACAGTCTTAGATTGTTAATTTGGCAAGGACAAAACCAGGTAATCCATTGCATTTAAGCAAGATAACTCTGCTGGAACTGGGCAGGGGTAAGAGTCAAATAGTCACAACAGACCCAGTTTCACCCATGTTTGCCACATTTAAAAATAAACAAAATATAAAAAAACAAAGATTAAAAAATTCAAAATAAGATCTAAATGTGAATTAACATAAGCTTACATATTGCCAAATGGCTTAACATTTGTATGCCTAACAGAAAGTACAAAGCTTATATCATGCAACAATCACAGCTAGTGTTGTGTTTTTTAATTTCGGAATGCACTGTTCCTTACACCTTAAGCTCCGCCTACCTTGGATTGTACACTTTGTACCGCTATACCATCAGACAAGTCGTGCAAAGCTATTAATGGAGAGAGGAGCCATTTTGGATACAAACATTACAGATGTATATGGATGTCCAAGAGCGTCATGGCTTTTTCTACACACCAAAATGACCTAATATAAATCTTGTGAAAATATCTTAGAGAAAACAAAACAGTTCAAAGTATCCGTGAAATAGTAATCGTGATTTTGTAGACTTTTTACAGGACCAAGAATGTATTTGCTAGAATGAGTGTTGCTTTTACCCTGTACCGACTACAAAGCTAGTTATCTTGTTTAATATCCTAGAAAACACAATTTCTTGTTTTATATCCTAGAAAACAACATTTCTTGTTTAATATCCTAGAAAACAACATTTCTTGTTTAATATCATAGAAAACACAATTTCTTGTTTAATGTCCTACAAAACAACATTTCTTCTTTTATATCCTATAAAACAACATTTCTTGTTTAATATCATAGAAAACACAATTTCTTGTTTAATGTCCTACAAAACAACATTTCTTCTTTTATATCCTATAAAACAACATTTCTTGTTTAATGTCATAGAAAACGGCATTTCTTGTTTAATGTCCTAGAAAACAACATTTCTTGTTTAACATCTTAGAAAACAACATTTCTTGTTTAATATCTTAGAATACAACATTTCTTGTTTAATGTCCTAGAAAACACAATTTCTTGTTCAATGTCCTAGAAAACAATATTTCTTGTTTAATATCCTAGAAAACAACATTTCTTCTTTTATATCGTAGAAAACAATATTTCTTGTTTAATATCTTAGAAAACAACATTTCTTGTTTCATATCCTAGAAAATAATATTTCTTGTTTTATATCCTAGAAAACACAATTTCTTGTTTTATATCCTAGAAAACAATATTTCTTGTTTAATGTCCTAGAAAACAACATTTCTTGTTTAATATCTTAGAAAACAACATTTCTTGTTTTATATCCTAGAAAACACAATTTCTTGTTTTATATCCTAGAAAACAACATTTCTTGTTTAATGTCCTAGAAAACAATATTTCTTGTTTAATATATTAGAAAACAACATTTCTTGTTTAATATCCTAGGAAACACAATTGCTTTTTTAATGTCCTAGAAAACATTTCTTGTTAAATATCTTAGAAAACAACATTTCTTGTTTTATCTCCTAGAAAACACAGTTTCTTGTTTTATATTCTAGAAAACAACATTTTTTGTTTAATATTTTAGAAAACAACATTTCTTGTTTTATATCCTAGAAAACAACATTTCTTGTTTAATGTCCTTGAAAACTGCAGTTCCTGTTTAATATCTTAGAAAACAACATTTTTTGTTTTAATATCTTAGAAAACAACATTTCTTGTTTAATATCTTAGAAAACAACATTTCTTGTTTAATGTCCTAGAAAACAGCAGTTCTTTTTTAATATCTTAGAAAACAACATTTGTTTAATATCCTAGAAAACACATATGCTTGTTTTATATCCTAGAAAACAACATTTCTTGTTTAGTATCCTAGAAAACAAGATTTCTTGTTAATATCCTAGAAACAACATTTCTTGTTGGCGCTATTATTCATAAATACCGAAGTAGAATAATGTGAATGTGACAGTTACCTAGCATTATGTTCTAAATCTTTTGACCACACTACAGTATAACGATTAGAGCCGTTTTGGATAACTGAAGCAAATTATATTCAGGATTGCGGAATTTTTGACTTTCTACAACTGGGACTTTTCACCTGATGTGTGTTGGCGTTGCCTTACAGTAATGCAGCTGTCAAAAGAACTTTCTCTCAAAAGAATCTGATTAAAACGAAACTAAGAAACAGGATAGGGTAAGGCATGATGGAAACTTTGTTCCCCAGTTGACGCTATATGAACCCAACCGGATCTGTTGCAACGGATTTGTCTCATCTACAGCAGTGCTGAGTAATATCAATTCAAAATGTATGCGACAACTGAAATTGCTGATCACGACGAGGACGTTCTACCTGAGGAATACTTTGAAGTTACAGATGAAAAAATGTTTTTAGTGATACTTAATTTATGGTATTTGTCTATTATTTGCTCTTCAGATTTTATTGTATAAATTGGGCGTAACGTGTGTGACGTAAAACTGGAAACCTGAGAATCAGGTAAAGGCGTAAAGGCGTAGAAACCGATCATTATGGTGTTTTTGTATTTTGTTATTATTTGCATCTGTAATATAAATTATTGATTTGATAAGCTCATTCGATTACAATAAGAAATTTATCAAATACGGTGAAAAAATAAAGAAAATATACACAACATTTTTTACAGTTATTACGGTCACATTATAATCAAAACAAAGGACTTAATTTTTTTAAATAAAACTCAGTCTCTGTTTTCGACAAATATTTTTCCTGTTATAAGATAACTGGATGAAGAAATTCAGCCTATATAGTTTTCCATTGGATTATATAATTTTTCTTGCATTATATGCAAAGATGTTATATTTGACAATTTTACATTGCATTTCCGTCCCAGACGTGGTTTTCTATTAATAGAAAATACAGAAAATTATCTTGTAAACAGCTATCCCGAATGTATTTACTAACACTGGTTCATAGACACCAACCTTGAGACAAATACGACATTATTCAAATTGAACATCTCATTTTGTTTTATTTTATTCATAGTTGAATGAAATATTATTGAAATGCCATTGCGTCGAATTTCTAAATCAACACGAACTATCACATTGGCATCGTCATTGTCACTACAACGGATAATACCTATAATTTATACCGAAAACTGCCATTAGCTAACCTTTACATCTCGGTCAGTCCTACCGCCAATCCACTTGTCGAAATGCAGAGATCATCCGATTAGATTAAAATGTCTTTTTCAGAAAACATATCTGACGAATTTGTATGATTTTCCTTACATTACTGCGCCGACTTACATACTGACATACTTTTGTCTGGCAGAAATACAAAATGCGCTCTCTTGCACCAGAAAGACACCAATATATTCATATTGCCAAAATGGGATAAATCAATAATTTCAAGAAAGGTATGAAAAAGAAACGTGCTACTTTTAGTTGTTAATTTTCCTTCCATCTTGTTGTTTCTCTTTATATGCTGGAACGAATGTCAACGAATTTAAACCTTTTCCTAGATTATGGATACAATCATTTCTTCTTTGGCGTATTCTTTATATTCAAGAAATGGTTTGCTTTATGCAGAATAAGTGAATCTCGTGCAAGCACTGGTACAATCCAAAATGATGACTATAGAATAGTTTAGAAAGAGGATGGTGGCCATAATTTATACCACTGTTTTGAAGACAAGAGGCTATATATATATATATATATATATATATATATATATATATATATATATATATATATATATATATATATATATATATATATATATATATAGTCATTTATACACTCCAGAAGAGATGAGTGATAAATTTATATTTTTAATTTTTTTTACTTTACATAACAGACCGGGGCATCAACCGTCAAAGCATTAAGAATTCCAAATGGCTGATATTCATGCACTATAGACGAAAGTCGACTACATTAGGAGCAATGAAGGTTTAGAGATTTAAAAGTATTAACTTCTCATATTCGGATTCCAAAGTAGAAATGGAATTCGTAAATTTCTTCATAGTAACAATTCCTTCAAAATATTTTTTTATGGTTTGTTGGAAAAACCAGTTCATTTTTAAATGTTTTGTGATAAACCCTCAACTGCTTGGAATCGAGAAGATAATCGAAGCTGAACAACATCTGCGAGATAAAATCACCAAGAAAACCGTTTTGCTTGCCAAATACAAGCACATATGTGTCTGTCATGAATGTTATTTGCGGACTATCCGTAGCTACAGCTGTTAGCATTGGAATTGCGAGTATAGCCAATATTATAGGCTTGCCAATCGGAAATGTTTTCTGAACCATATCAATCGCAAGCGCTGTGGTCCGTGGCACAACAAAAATTACATTACGGTTACATTTGCAAATACTTGTCTATCCAGAAATGCCCTCCAAAGATAGTCTCAGCACAAATGCAATACTGTACTAGGTAGCAATCGAAGGTAACAGGATTGCCATGGCTGAGTTCGAAACGCTATGGGCGAAAATGGAAAACCACCTTTGACACCACTCACTAGTAACTTCATCAAGGGAAATGTCCGCCTCCCCCAATACAATAGATTCCGTTTGAAACTTATAAAAGCATATCAACCAAGTAAACAAGTAAGCATTCAGATTACAGATTATATCAGGATTGCAAAACATCCATGGTTTCATTCCTGAAAAAGATATCCAAGAACTCTATTTAATCAGATCAACCAAATTAAATCAAATATGGATTGGTCTCCGAGGCAAATAATAGGTAACCACTTGTAACAAGATAACGGGGACGGACCACTTCGGATTAACAACAAAACACGCTTTGATGATACAGATATAAAAATTATGATTTAATGTGGCGATAAATGTATATAAACAAAACAATGAAATGCGTGCGTATTGTAATCCAAATATTGGATTTAATTATACATAATTACGCACAGACTAGAAGATGCAAACGACTCATATAATGATACAAATAAATGATACAATGATACAAAAACTGATACAAAACACCAGCGAAAAAATATACAAAAAAAAAATGAATACAGTTTACTCACGTAGTAAACAATGCAGGATTACTCATATAGTAAAAATGTATACGCTCAAATAGCGAAACTATATTGGAAAAATAACAGGACAGATAACAACTTATCTTTCCAGTCCCAAACCATATACTGGGTTCCGCAAACCCACATTAGCCCACGGCTAACAATTTACGAATAAATATATATAATGAACTATTAGTATACAGCTCCACAGCTGGTACAATAGAACTTCACAATTTCTACAGACTCCGGACCCTCGGAATACTACGAAACATTAGACCCTCCAGACACTCTGGTCATTTAGACAGCTCCACGCTGAGTCACCCTTGTCACCCTTGACATTAGACACTCCGGCACATTAAACAGCTCTGGACACACCAGTGCATTTAATCACAGCTCCCGACGTTTGACAGCTCCGGACACCCCGGACGTTTAACACCCTCGTACAAATAGCTGAAAAGATACCCGACACCGTGTACTAACCTTGATACAGACATAACGTAATGACGTTATACACGGTAAATTATCAAGACTATTATTATCATAATGACAAAATGACAGGTTCTATAGTACACCTTCCCTGTTTGATAATGCTGAATAGTAAACAATTATATTTTAACAAAATATAGCTTTACTTTACCAATTTAAATGCCTCGCGAACAAGAGTAGAAAATGCACGCATTATGCTGTGTAAAACTATATAACAAACATGCAAAGGTAAATATAGTGATACAAAAAGCTATCACTCAGTATCAAAAATGTACTTACCCCTACAGCTAAAGTTGTGCAATCCTCCCTCCCTCGAATCTATAACCCTATAGCTACAGACCTTGAAACCAGCCGCTTGTTGACAAAACCCGTAGTAATGTAAAGACCCTTTACATACAGCAAAGTATTTATACGGATTCGTGCTCCGTATCAAGAACACTTTGCACGAGCGGCATAGAGCGAATTGTACTCACGATTCCGAAGTACAACTGCCCATAATATATATATATATATATATATATATATATATATATATATATATATATATATATATATATATATATATATATATATATATATATATATATATATATATATATATATATATATATATATATATATATATAAATAAATAAAATCACCCTCGGGTATCGTTGCACACGATAAACAAAACCCGAGTACATGTCTTTCCTAAATAAAAACTACAACATTCCGTGACAATACCTCCCCCCTAAAAAAAAGTGGTATCACTTTTAGAACAATCACGGAATGTGAGGTATGAACCATTATAAAAATCCTCCAAAATTTGTAGGCTGAACGAAATGATCTGCCCACTACACCCTACTTAAAAAATCAGCCCCTACATTTTCTGAACCTCGAATCGCCTCGATTCGGAAACAATACGGCTGCAAAGATAACGCCCAACGCATCAATCTTGCGCCGGCAACCTTCGCTTTATTCAAATATAAGAGTGGCTGATGGTCCGTTTGCAAAGTAAACTCCCTCCCAAAAAGGTACGTGTGGAATTTTCCTATTCCCCATACTAAGCCTAAGCACTCCTTTTCAATCACGGAGTAATTTCTCTCTCTAGGGAGTAATTTCCTACTTGCATAAGCAATGGGCAATTTCACACCCCCTTGCTCCTGTAGCAAAACAGTCCCAAGACCCGTATCGGACGCATCAGTCCTCAGTACAAAAGGTTTATCAAAGTCTGGCAACTTTAAAATTGGTGCACTTACCAGTTTATGTTTTAAAGCGTTAAAGGCTTTTTCCTGGCATGCACCCCATGAAACTTTATTCGGTTCCCCCTTTTTAGTCAAATCTGTTAATGGGCTTGCAATAGCTGAAAAGTTGGGGACGAATTTTCTATAAAACCCCACTAGACCTAGGAATGATCTCACTTGTTTTTTTGTCTCTGGTCTAGGTGCATCCCTGATTGCTCCTATTTTATCTGGCTGAGGTTGCAACTGGCCTAGTCCACTTACCAGATATCCCAAACATTCTAGACTTGAATATCCTATGCTACATTTAGTAGGCCTAACTGAAAGATTTGCAGTGTGAAGTTTAATGACCAAATCCCGCAATACCCTAACATGTTCATCCCATGTATGTGTGTAAACAAAAATGTCGTCAACAAAGCTGTCGACGCTTTCCATTCCGTTTAGCAGTTTACGCATAAGACGGACGCACGACGCTCCGGCATTTACTAAACCAAACGGCATGACTTTAAATTGGAAAAGTCCCTTTGGAGTCGTGAATGCCGTTAATTTGCTGGCATTATCAGAGATTGGTATCTGCCAATATCCTTTGCTTAAATCCAATTTGGAAATGTATTTGTGGCCTGCCAATTTCGAAAGTACATCTTCCATATCAGGCATTGGTTCTGCGTCAAATACGGTGATCTTGTTTAATTGTCGAAAATCGATGCAAAACCGGTTGGTCCCATCTTTCTTTTTGACTAACACCACAGGGGACGAGTATGGGGAATTTGACGGTTCGATCACATCCTGATCTAACATTTTGGTCACTTCTTCGTTGATAGTCTCTCGTGCATTAAAGGGTATCTTATATCCTTTAATCCTGATAGGCTCAGATGTATTCAATTTTATCTCGTGTCGAATTAGATTCGTACGGCCTGGTCTGTCCGTAAACACCTCTGGGTATGTAGAAAAAACCTCCATGATCTGTGTATGCTGACCTTCCGATAAATCAGGGCATATATTTATCTGGTCAATACTTTCTTTGCCTACGTCAATAGGGTATTCAAATGGTAATCCTTTACTGGAGACTAATTCCCCTTCATCATTAGACCCATCTTCTATCACCGCTACGCATACTACATTCAAGATCCCTTTATCAATTGTTTGTACAGGTCTCGCTATGTAGAGTTTAAGCATATTGGCATGAAACGTTTTCGATTTTCCCTCTACTTCAACGATATAATCCATTTCGCCCTTTACCTGTTTGACTTCATATGGCCCCTTCCATTGAACTAGCAGCTTGTTGTTATTCGTTGGAAGAAGCACCAACACTTGATTTCCTACGTCGAACTTTTTCCTCTGCGTTCCTCGGTTGTAATACTTTGCGTATCTACGACTTGATTTCATGAGTTCTTCTTGAGCCAGCCGACATGTACTTTCTAATCTTTGGCGCAAATCAACCACATATTGGTAAGTTGTCTTAACCTCTTCGTCCACGACCTCGTCCGACCACAGTTCGCGAAGTATACGCATAGGACCACGGACTGTCCTACCGTACAATAGTTCAAACGGGCAGAAACCTAAGCTTTCCTGAGGAACCTCACGATATGCGAACAGAAGGGCATTCAGATATCTATCCCAATCCTTCGGTCTTTCCGCACACATCCTCCGCAACATTTGCTTCAGTGTCCCGTTGAATTTCTTGACCAACCCGTTGCACATAGGATGGTAGGGTGTTGTACGTAATTGTTTAATGGATAGCAACCTACTAATTTCTGCCATGAGATCTGAGGTAAATTGTACTCCACAATCTGTAAGAACTTCCTCGGGCACTCCGACCCTGCTGAACATGTCTACGAGCGCTTCAGCTACACGTTCGGTTTCAATTGATGGCAGAGCTGTGGCTTCGGGATATATGGTAGCGTAATCTACCAGCGTCAAAATGTATCGGTTTTTTCGATCTGTATGTGGAAATATTGGTCCTACAATGTCGATGGCTACTCTTTTGAACGGAGTATCTATCAACGGCATCTGACCCAACGGTACTCTAGTTACCCTACCTTTAGGGGTAGTCTTCTGGCAAATGTCGCACGAGCGACAGAACCGAGCTACATCGCTGTTGACACCAGGCCAATAAAATTCTCGTAATACCCTATCCGTTGTTTTCTTTACGCCTAAATGACCCGCCATACTAGACTCGTGCGCGACCTTGAGTACATGTGACCTCAAATTCTGGGGAACCACTAGTTGCAGGAACTTCCTGTCTGATGTAGAATATTCCCTGTACATTAAACCCTTTCGAGTAAGGAATTTAGAGGAACCCCCGTTCTTACACTTTTTCACTGTACCCGTTAATGTTTTCTCTGAAATTGCACGTAAAGACTCGTCACATTTTTGCTCATTTCGAAATTCTTCGCGGGAGATATCAGTAATGGCTTCTGGTACTTTCAATTTACGTAATGGTTTATTTTGCTCCTTAATTTGAGCTCTAGTTTGTACCGCTTGGATGATAGGAAATCTGAAATCTTCTATGGTTGGAAGTCTCGAACCCGGTACATTGCCAATAGTAAGTTCATATATCGGGTTGGCTATGCACAAAGCTTCCACGGTCCCTGTCAGAAAAGGTGGAACATGGCCGATTGTCTGATCAAGTAACATGCAAGGTGATTTAAACCCAAGCAATTGATCATCGCGGACTAAGCTCCGTTTCACGACTACAGTAGTGCATCCAGTGTCTTGTAGAACTGTGACCTCTTGTCCGTTGACAGTGCCGTTTGCGATCGGCACCTGTGCCTCTGGAAAAATACATGTACCGATTGATTGGATTGCATCGCAATTGGTCTCTAAACGCGTCACCGGTTCGCGTACTGCTTCCCGCTTAGCTTGCTGGGAAACATCTAGTTTTCTGTTTACCGACCTTCTGCTTCTAATGGCTACCGCGACTTTCTGGACTGGTCCCTTCCGCTTAGGACAATAATGGGAGATATGACCCACTTCCTTGCAAATGAAACATTTCGCGTCACTCTGCTTCCCCTGGTTACGCCCACCCGATTTATCAGGTTCCCTGGGTTTTCTGTCTTTGCCCTGATTCCCCCCTTGGATATCTCGCGTGACGACATTCTGCGAACCTCCCCGGGCTTCAGCGAACAAATCCGCCTGTGTGGCCATCTCATGTATATTTGTGAAGGACCTTTCCTTCAAAAATAAATATAGCTCCTTACCACATGTTGTTAACAATTGGTCACGAAGCAAGAAATCAACAAGACCCTCAAATGTCTTGACGACTTTTCCACATTCCACCCATCGCTGCAAGTAATTAAAAGTCCTACTGACGAACTGGGTGAATGTTTCGCCTCTCTCGGGTTTGCTATATTTAAATTTCTTGCGAAACCCTTGCTCAGTTAGTTCATATTTCTTGAGAAGTGCCTCTTTCAACACGGGGTAATTGAGCGAATCGGCCGTGGATAAACGCGAATACACGTCTAACGCTTTACCTTTCAGTAACGCGCTAAGGTGAAGCGGCCAATCGTCTTTCTTCCATTTTTGTACCGTAGCATACCTCTCGAACCTATTTAGATAACTATCCATATTATCTTTATCGTCTTCAAATGGGGGCAATTTTGGACCCCTCAGTTTAACATCATGTTCCCCCTCTTTTTTAGCTTGCAATAACTCAGAATTCCTTTGATGCTCCCTCTGCCTATTCCTATCTTCTATCTCCAAAGTTTCTAACCTTACCTGTTTTTCCCTTTCTATCTTCTCCCTCTCTGCTTCCCTTTCCCATTCTATCCTTTCCTTTTCTGCCTGTTTTTCTAATTCTATCTTCCCTTTCTCTAGTTCTATCCTTTCCTTTTCTGCCTGTTTTTCTAGTTCTATCTTTTCTTTTTCAAAAGCCATTCTCCTTTCTTCTGCTTGTTTTCTAATTCTATCTTCCCTTTCTCTAATTCTAGCATTTCCCTCTTGGATTCCCTTTCTAATTCCCTCTCCTTTAATCTTTGGTCCCTCTCCCTAGCCTGTTCCTCACGAACGAAATTTCTAAGGGGCTCCCCCTCATAACCGAACTGTTTCCCCAATTCTACCAGTTCTTTCATAGAAGACATTTCAGAAGTTTGGCGGTGACCAACCTTAAAGTCCAGGCTTAACAAAACACGCAATTACCAGTAAACCGTATTTCCCTTCTCAGAATTGCAACACAATTATTAAATAAATACAAAGAAATAAAAATAACATTAGATACCTACCTAACCCCTCTATACTTTATCAAGCGAGTCAGAAAGACAAAAACCTACAAACCAATTTCAGCGCTCTGTTAAATCCGAAATGATCCCACTTCTGACACCATTTGTAACAAGATAACCGGGACGGACCACTTCGGATTAACAACAAAACACGCTTTGATGATACAGATATAAAAATTATGATTTAATGTGGCGATAAATGTATATAAACAAAACAATGAAATGCGTGCGTATTGTAATCCAAATATTGGATTTAATTATACATAATTACGCACAGACTAGAAGATGCAAAAGACTCATATAATGATACAAATAAATGATACAATGGTACAAAACAATGATACGAATCAATGATACAATGATACAAAAACTGATACAAAACCCCAGCGAAAAAATATACAAAAAAAAATGAATACAGTTTACTCACGTAGTAAACAATGCAGGATTACTCATATAGTAAAAATGTATACGCTCAAATAGCGAAACTATATTGGAAAAATAATAACAGGACAGATAACAACTTATCTTTCCAGTCCCAAACCATATACTGGGTTCCGCAAACCCACATTAGCCCACGGCTAACAATTTACGAAAAAATATATATAATGAACTATTAGTATACAGCTCCACAGCTGGTACAATAGAACTTCACAATTTCTACAGACTCCGGACCCTCGGAATACTACGAAACATTAGACCCTCCAGACACTCTGGTCATTTAGACAGCTCCACGCTGAGTCACCCTTGTCACCCTTGACATTAGACACTCCGGACGCTAGACATTAGACACTCCGGAACATTAAACAGCTCTGGACACACCAGTGCATTTAATCACAGCTCCCGACGTTTGACAGCTCCGGACACCCCGGACGTTTAACACCCTCGTACAAATAGCTGAAAAGATACCCGACACCGTGTACTAACCTTGATACAGACATAACGTAATGACGTTATACACGGTAAATTATCAAGACTATTATTATCATAATGACAAAATGACAGGTTCTATAGTACACCTTCCCTGTTTGATAATGCTGAATAGTAAACAATTATATTTTAACAAAATATAGCTTTACTTTACCAATTTAAATGCCTCGCGAACAAGAGTAGAAAATGCACGCATTATGCTGTGTAAAACTATATAACAAACATGCAAAGGTAAATATAGTGATACAAAAAGCTATCACTCAGTATCAAAAATGTACTTACCCCTACAGCTAAAGTTGTGCAATCCTCCCTCCCTCGAATCTATAACCCTATAGCTACAGTCCTTGAAACCAGCCGCTTGTTGACAAAACCCGTAGTAATGTAAAGACCCTTTACATACAGCAAAGTATTTATACGGATTCGTGCTCCGTATCAAGAACACTTTGCACGAGCGGCATAGAGCGAATTGTACTCACGATTCCGAAGTACAACTGCCCATATATATATATATATATATATATATATATATATATATATATATATATATATATATATATATATATATATATATATATATATATATATATATATATATATATATATATATATATATATATATATATATATATATATATATATATAAATAAAATCACCCTCGGGTATCGTTGCACACGATAAACAAAACCCGAGTACATGTCTTTCCTAAATAAAAACTACAACATTCCGTGACAATACCTCCCCCCTAAAAAAAGTGGTATCACTTTTAGAACAATCACGGAATGTGAGGTATGAACCATTATAAAAATCCTCCAAAATTTGTAGGCTGAACGAAATGATCTGCCCACTACACCCTACTTAAAAAATCAGCCCCTACATTTTCTGAACCTCGAATCGCCTCGATTCGGAAACAATACGGCTGCAAAGATAACGCCCAACGCATCAATCTTGCGCCGGCAACCTTCGCTTTATTCAAATATAAGAGTGGCTGATGGTCCGTTTGCAAAGTAAACTCCCTCCCAAAAAGGTACGTGTGGAATTTTCCTATTCCCCATACTAAGCCTAAGCACTCCTTTTCAATCACGGAGTAATTTCTCTCTCTAGGGAGTAATTTCCTACTTGCATAAGCAATGGGCAATTTCACACCCCCTTGCTCCTGTAGCAAAACAGCCCCAAGACCCGTATCGGACGCATCAGTCCTCAGTACAAAAGGTTTATCAAAGTCTGGCAACTTTAAAATTGGTGCACTTACCAGTTTATGTTTTAAAGCGTTAAAGGCTTTTTCCTGGCATGCACCCCATGAAACTTTATTCGGTTCCCCCTTTTTAGTCAAATCTGTTAATGGGCTTGCAATAGCTGAAAAGTTGGGGACGAATTTTCTATAAAACCCCACTAGACCTAGGAATGATCTCACTTGTTTTTTTGTCTCTGGTCTAGGTGCATCCCTGATTGCTCCTATTTTATCTGGCTGAGGTTGCAACTGGCCTAGTCCACTTACCAGATATCCCAAACATTCTAGACTTGAATATCCTATGCTACATTTAGTAGGCCTAACTGAAAGATTTGCAGTGTGAAGTTTAATGACCAAATCCCGCAATACCCTAACATGTTCATCCCATGTATGTGTGTAAACAAAAATGTCGTCAACAAAGCTGTCGACGCTTTCCATTCCGTTTAGCAGTTTACGCATAAGACGGACGCACGACGCTCCGGCATTTACTAAACCAAACGGCATGACTTTAAATTGGAAAAGTCCCTTTGGAGTCGTGAATGCCGTTAATTTGCTGGCATTATCAGAGATTGGTATCTGCCAATATCCTTTGCTTAAATCCAATTTGGAAATGTATTTGTGGCCTGCCAATTTCGAAAGTACATCTTCCTTATCAGGCATTGGTTCTGCGTCAAATACGGTGATCTTGTTTAATTGTCGAAAATCGATGCAAAACCGGTTGGTCCCATCTTTCTTTTTGACTAACACCACAGGGGACGAGTATGGGGAATTTGACGGTTCGATCACATCCTGATCTAACATTTTGGTCACTTCTTCGTTGATAGTCTCTCGTGCATTAAAGGGTATCTTATATCCTTTAATCCTGATAGGCTCAGATGTATTCAATTTTATCTCGTGTCGAATTAGATTCGTACGGCCTGGTCTGTCCGTAAACACCTCTGGGTATGTAGAAAAAACCTCCATGATCTGTGTATGCTGACCTTCCGATAAATCAGGGCATATATTTATCTGGTCAATACTTTCTTTGCCTACGTCAATAGGGTATTCAAATGGTAATCCTTTACTGGAGACTAATTCCCCTTCATCATTAGACCCATCTTCTATCACCGCTACGCATACTACATTCAAGATCCCTTTATCAATTGTTTGTACAGGTCTCGCTATGTAGAGTTTAAGCATATTGGCATGAAACGTTTTCGATTTTCCCTCTACTTCAACGATATAATCCATTTCGCCCTTTACCTGTTTGACTTCATATGGCCCCTTCCATTGAACTAGCAGCTTGTTGTTATTCGTTGGAAGAAGCACCAACACTTGATTTCCTACGTCGAACTTTTTCCTCTGCGTTCCTCGGTTGTAATACTTTGCGTATCTACGACTTGATTTCATGAGTTCTTCTTGAGCCAGCCGACATGTACTTTCTAATCTTTGGCGCAAATCAACCACATATTGGTAAGTTGTCTTAACCTCTTCGTCCACGACCTCGTCCGACCACAGTTCGCGAAGTATACGCATAGGACCACGGACTGTCCTACCGTACAATAGTTCAAACGGGCAGAAACCTAAGCTTTCCTGAGGAACCTCACGATATGCGAACAGAAGGGCATTCAGATATCTATCCCAATCCTTCGGTCTTTCCGCACACATCCTCCGCAACATTTGCTTCAGTGTCCCGTTGAATTTCTTGACCAACCCGTTGCACATAGGATGGTAGGGTGTTGTACGTAATTGTTTAATGGATAGCAACCTACTAATTTCTGCCATGAGATCTGAGGTAAATTGTACTCCACAATCTGTAAGAACTTCCTCGGGCACTCCGACCCTGCTGAACATGTCTACGAGCGCTTCAGCTACACGTTCGGTTTCAATTGATGGCAGAGCTGTGGCTTCGGGATATATGGTAGCGTAATCTACCAGCGTCAAAATGTATCGGTTTTTTCGATCTGTATGTGGAAATATTGGTCCTACAATGTCGATGGCTACTCTTTTGAACGGAGTATCTATCAACGGCATCTGACCCAACGGTACTCTAGTTACCCTACCTTTAGGGGTAGTCTTCTGGCAAATGTCGCACGAGCGACAGAACCGAGCTACATCGCTGTTGACACCAGGCCAATAAAATTCTCGTAATACCCTATCCGTTGTTTTCTTTACGCCTAAATGACCCGCCATACTAGACTCGTGCGCGACCTTGAGTACATGTGACCTCAAATTCTGGGGAACCACTAGTTGCAGGAACTTCCTGTCTGATGTAGAATATTCCCTGTACATTAAACCCTTTCGAGTAAGGAATTTAGAGGAACCCCCGTTCTTACACTTTTTCACTGTACCCGTTAATGTTTTCTCTGAAATTGCACGTAAAGACTCGTCACATTTTTGCTCATTTCGAAATTCTTCGCGGGAGATATCAGTAATGGCTTCTGGTACTTTCAATTTACGTAATGGTTTATTTTGCTCCTTAATTTGAGCTCTAGTTTGTACCGCTCGGATGATAGGAAATCTGAAATCTTCTATGGTTGGAAGTCTCGAACCCGGTACATTGCCAATAGTAAGTTCATATATCGGGTTGGCTATGCACAAAGCTTCCACGGTCCCTGTCAGAAAAGGTGGAACATGGCCGATTGTCTGATCAAGTAACATGCAAGGTGATTTAAACCCAAGCAATTGATCATCGCGGACTAAGCTCCGTTTCACGACTACAGTAGTGCATCCAGTGTCTTGTAGAACTGTGACCTCTTGTCCGTTGACAGTGCCGTTTGCGATCGGCACCTGTGCCTCTGGAAAAATACATGTACCGATTGATTGGATTGCATCGCAATTGGTCTCTAAACGCGTCACCGGTTCGCGTACTGCTTCCCGCTTAGCTTGCTGGGAAACATCTAGTTTTCTGTTTACCGACCTTCTGCTTCTAATGGCTACCGCGACTTTCTGGACTGGTCCCTTCCGCTTAGGACAATAATGGGAGATATGACCCACTTCCTTGCAAATGAAACATTTCGCGTCACTCTGCTTCCCCTGGTTACGCCCACCCGATTTATCAGGTTCCCTAGGTTTTCTGTCTTTGCCCTGATTCCCCCCTTGGATATCTCGCGTGACGACATTCTGCGAACCTCCCCGGGCTTCAGCGAACAAATCCGCCTGTGTGGCCATCTCATGTATATTTGTGAAGGACCTTTCCTTCAAAAATAAATATAGCTCCTTACCACATGTTGTTAACAATTGGTCACGAAGCAAGAAATCAACAAGACCCTCAAATGTCTTGACGACTTTTCCACATTCCACCCATCGCTGCAAGTAATTAAAAGTCCTACTGACGAACTGGGTGAATGTTTCGCCTCTCTCGGGTTTGCTATATTTAAATTTCTTGCGAAACCCTTGCTCAGTTAGTTCATATTTCTTGAGAAGTGCCTCTTTCAACACGGGGTAATTGAGCGAATCGGCCGTGGATAAACGCGAATACACGTCTAACGCTTTACCTTTCAGTAACGCGCTAAGGTGAAGCGGCCAATCGTCTTTCTTCCATTTTTGTACCGTAGCATACCTCTCGAACCTATTTAGATAACTATCCATATTATCTTTATCGTCTTCAAATGGGGGCAATTTTGGACCCCTCAGTTTAACATCATGTTCCCCCTCTTTTTTAGCTTGCAATAACTCAGAATTCCTTTGATGCTCCCTCTGCCTATTCCTATCTTCTATCTCCAAAGTTTCTAACCTTACCTGTTTTTCCCTTTCTATCTTCTCCCTCTCTGCTTCCCTTTCCCATTCTATCCTTTCCTTTTCTGCCTGTTTTTCTAATTCTATCTTCCCTTTCTCTAGTTCTATCCTTTCCTTTTCTGCCTGTTTTTCTAGTTCTATCTTTTCTTTTTCAAAAGCCATTCTCCTTTCTTCTGCTTGTTTTCTAATTCTATCTTCCCTTTCTCTAATTCTAGCATTTCCCTCTTGGATTCCCTTTCTAATTCCCTCTCCTTTAATCTTTGGTCCCTCTCCCTAGCCTGTTCCTCACGAACGAAATTTCTAAGGGGCTCCCCCTCATGACCGAACTGTTTCCCCAATTCTACCAGTTCTTTCATAGAAGACATTTCAGAAGTTTGGCGGTGACCAACCTTAAAGTCCAGGCTTAACAAAACACGCAATTACCAGTAAACCGTATTTCCCTTCTCAGAATTGCAACACAATTATTAAATAAATACAAAGAAATAAAAATAACATTAGATACCTACCTAACCCCTCTATACTTTATCAAGCGAGTCAGAAAGACAAAAACCTACAAACCAATTTCAGCGCTCTGTTAAATCCGAAATGATCCCACTTCTGACACCATTTGTAACAAGATAACCGGGACGGACCACTTCGGATTAACAACAAAACACGCTTTGATGATACAGATATAAAAATTATGATTTAATGTGGCGATAAATGTATATAAACAAAACAATGAAATGCGTGCGTATTGTAATCCAAATATTGGATTTAATTATACATAATTACGCACAGACTAGAAGATGCAAACGACTCATATAATGATACAAATAAATGATACAATGGTACAAAACAATGATACGAATCAATGATACAATGATACAAAAACTGATACAAAACCCCAGCGAAAAAATATACAAAAAAAAAATGAATACAGTTTACTCACGTAGTAAACAATGCAGGATTACTCATATAGTAAAAATGTATACGCTCAAATAGCGAAACTATATTGGAAAAATAATAACAGGACAGATAACAACTTATCTTTCCAGTCCCAAACCATATACTGGGTTCCGCAAACCCACATTAGCCCACGGCTAACAATTTACGAAAAAATATATATAATGAACTATTAGTATACAGCTCCACAGCTGGTACAATAGAACTTCACAATTTCTACAGACTCCGGACCCTCGGAATACTACGAAACATTAGACCCTCCAGACACTCTGGTCATTTAGACAGCTCCACGCTGAGTCACCCTTGTCACCCTTGACATTAGACACTCCGGACGCTAGACATTAGACACTCCGGAACATTAAACAGCTCTGGACACACCAGTGCATTTAATCACAGCTCCCGACGTTTGACAGCTCCGGACACCCCGGACGTTTAACACCCTCGTACAAATAGCTGAAAAGATACCCGACACCGTGTACTAACCTTGATACAGACATAACGTAATGACGTTATACACGGTAAATTATCAAGACTATTATTATCATAATGACAAAATGACAGGTTCTATAGTACACCTTCCCTGTTTGATAATGCTGAATAGTAAACAATTATATTTTAACAAAATATAGCTTTACTTTACCAATTTAAATGCCTCGCGAACAAGAGTAGAAAATGCACGCATTATGCTGTGTAAAACTATATAACAAACATGCAAAGGTAAATATAGTGATACAAAAAGCTATCACTCAGTATCAAAAATGTACTTACCCCTACAGCTAAAGTTGTGCAATCCTCCGTCCCTCGAATCTATAACCCTATAGCTACAGTCCTTGAAACCAGCCGCTTGTTGACAAAACCCGTAGTAATGTAAAGACCCTTTACATATAGCAAAGTATTTATACGGATTCGTGCTCCGTATCAAGAACACTTTGCACGAGCGGCATAGAGCGAATTGTACTCACGATTCCGAAGTACAACTGCCCATATATATATATATATATATATATATATATATATATATATATATAAATAAAATCACCCTCGGGTATCGTTGCACACGATAAACAAAACCCGAGTACATGTCTTTCCTAAATAAAAACTACAACATTCCGTGACACCACTCCGGTGGCCTAGTGGTTAGCGGGAAGTCGTGGATTCAATCCACGGCCGAGTCATACCAAAGACTTACAGCAGCATTAAGAGGATAGTGTTAGGACTGTTCGGCCTGGTGTCTTGATAATGTGACTGGGTGAGACATCATGCTGCGTATCTGCAGCATGATTCCCCAGTGCTAGACATAACTATAAACTGCCTTACTGCAGACATCGTAGCGATATGACTGAAAAAGTGTTAAAGCTACGATAAAAATCCTAATCAAACAAGACAAACAAACAAACATAATAATTGCGATCACATGTTTTACAGGTAAGTGATGGAATTTTGTTTTCGGAACAAAGGAACATCAAGTTGGGGTCGTAAAACCAACCTTGACAGACTGTTGGGAGGAGGCAGTGTCTGATAATTATCTTAATCAACATCCACTCGGAATTTAGCAAGGCGTGGCCAACATTAGAATTGCAAGCTTAAATATATTATCTTGAAAACTAAACGTCAGTCAGTAGTCGCTAAACCATCTTGCGGAAATTATTAAGGAAGATAAGCTACAC
>JARLTB010000074.1:6005000-6190000 GCA_030141615.1 Unio pictorum | reverse complement strand
AATTGCATGCTTCCTCCCCTACCCTACAAACGAGAAATCATGGTTAATTTCGAAAAATGAACCGTTGTTTGTTTTAAAACCTTTTCAATATGTAAATATCACACGCACGCACGCACACACACACACGCAGATATATATATATATATATATATATATATATATATATATATATATATATATATATATATATATATATATATATATATATATATATATATATATATATATATATATATGAGGACTTTGTATAGCAACTAATCTTTAGAAGCTCTAAGCGCATTACAACATATATAATCATATGACTATCAAAAAGAACTACGATGATAAAGTAGGAAACATTATTATGTCTTTAAAAATTTTCTTGCAGTCGAAAACGATGAGTTTTAAGAGCACTCTAGAAAGGGATCACTGTGTCTCTGTGTTTAATTTCAATGGGCAATTCTTTCCACGTTGCTGGGCCCTGGTATGCAAAAGAATGTTGTCCATATGACTTCCTTTTCATAGTGGGAACAACGAGTATACGATCGTCAGAAGAGGAGCATAAGTATCTTGCTCGTTTGTATGGTTGAGGCTGGATAGGTATGTTGGAGTGGAGTCCGTCAGTGAAACATAGCACAGAGAACAAATTTTGTGTTTGATTCTGGATCGAATGGATAACCAGTGTATGGTACAGATCAGCGGGGAAGTGTGCTCTGATCGTGGTACTCTAAAGATGAAACTCATTCATAAATACGTACTTGTTTACATTGCAGGAAATCAACAAAAACATATAACTGCTAATTTTAAGAATTTCACAATCCAATTTTACAAGTTCCGGGATTGTACATTTGCTAAGCTTGATTACTGTAATGTGGTAAATTATACCAAGAATAAAGATATAATTATTTCAGTCTACAAATGACAAGAATTAACAAGTGATAGAGTTCTTTTATGAATAATTTGGATGATTTGATAGAAAATTCAACAACAGCTCTTACGTTGAAAAACATCCCATTGATTTTGCTAAACCATAGCATATATGTGTGTGTGTGTGTGTGTGTGTGTGTGTGTGTGTGTGTGTGTGTGTGTTCCTCATAAATTAACAACTCATTACATTCAGGCCAGACTGGATATATTACCTCTATCTTTTGTTTTCAGAACTTGTTGCGAATCTCTTGCATCCATCTGGAACAACTGGAAGTAAAAGAGCTATCAGGTGCACAAGAGTAATATTAAATATAGGAACAAAATGATACATATAACGTATCATTGATATTTATTAAATATAGGAACAAAATGATACGTTTCATTGTGATTTAATATAGATATTATGATTGGATCATTGGTACGCTACGACAGGCTACATATATACTTAGACTGGTACATATATACATATATTGGTACATAGATACATATATTGGTACATTGATACATAGATTGGTACATAGATACATAGATTGGTACATAGATACATATATAGGTACATAGATACATAGATTGGTACATAGATACATAGATTGGTACATAGATACATAGATTGGTACATTGATACATAGATTGGTACATAGATACAAAGATTGGTACATAGATACATATATTGGTACATAGATACATAGATTGGTACATAGATACATAGATTGGTACATAGATACATAGATTGGTACATAGATACATATATTGGTACATAGATACATATATTGGTACATAGATACATATATTGGTACATAGATACATAGATTGGTACATAGATACATAGATTGGTACATCGATACCTATGGTACATAGATACATATATTTGTACATAGATACATAGATTGGTACATAGATACATAGATTGGCACATAGATACATATATTCGTGGCAGGTAACATAGATTAAGAGTAAATTGTTGAGTTTCTAATTTTTAGTTATGCACACTCAGAAGTATGTATTGCATATGATTATTTGGGGTATTTTAATATCTTTTTATATATGCTAGTAACTCAAGACTCCTATTATTGATGTGGTTTTCCAAAATCGGTTGACGGCTATTGAATGGTATCTTTCGTCCGTTATTATCAATATTGTTTTACAAAACCGATTACGATCCTTTAAGTATTTCAGTGCTTGTTACTGACAGTTTGATGATGATGATGATGATGATGATGATGATGATGATGATGATGATGATGATGATGATGATGATGATGATGATGATCATCATCATCATCATCATCATCATCATCATCATCATCATCATCATCATCATCATCATCATCATCATCATCATCATCATCATCATCATCATCATCATCATCATCATCATCATCATCATCATTACCTATATAACGACAGTTGATTATCGCCAACAAATCGGATGTATGGCTTTTGTCCATCATTACATTGTCACACCTTGAGTGCCAAGCTTGTCCGGCTCTGTAACAGTGTGATTCAGTGATGTTAGAAACCTGGATAGTGTTCATTGTGTAAGATGGGAACATTCCATTCATTACATTCATTCTGTTCTGCTAAAAGCCACAAATTATTAAAGATTAAAAGTTTGGAGATAAATGTTAAAACCCGAGATGTCCAAACCGTGGGATTGGTCGTCTAGGTTTTAATGATTTATCAAATGGCTATATATTCTTTTGTATAGTGCTGTCGTCGAACAGAAAGCAAAAGATGTCCTGAATTCGTTTGCCACTGACCTGAAGGACAAGTTGCAGGGAGAATATGCTGCTGCCGTACGTGAATTGCAGGCCCTGGCTTTCGAATCCCTGTTTTTGTCACATGATCAACTCAAACAAAAGGTCCAACAAATTGTCTGTAAGTAGCTTTTCTACGTTGAATGTCAAATGTATTACTTATTTGTATTCAAATGAAACGTCTTTGACCCAAATAATTAATGTATGTAATTGAGCGATTATAGTTTTTAAAAGGGTTTATGACTTTGAATTGGTTCCCCTTGTTATCTGGGCTAGACATTGACTATAAAGTATAAATTTGTTTTCGCGGTAATCCCAACTCAGCGGTACTTGGAAAGATTTCGAACGGTCTGCTAGCAAAGTTCACATACAGGGAAAACCATCAAATGACAATGAGGGTACTAATGTCGGTTCTACTAAATAGTGATATTATAAACATAACTAAGATATATATATATATATATATATATATATATATATATATATATATATATATATATATATATATATATATATATATATATATATATATAACTGATGCTGAGTTCAGACAAAAGCTTCGGCGTAAGATGATCAATCAATGAATGTCTACAAGATCGGGTTAAGGTCACATGGCCAACCTTCCACCCCCTTGTATGTTGAAAGGTTAAAATCAGTTTATGCCTTCTATTAAGTGGGTACTATATTATAATAATGCATACTAATGCCTGCATGGTACTGCGGATATGATAATTTTCGCCTGTAGTCTTGTAGATACCAAACATTCTACATTTCATCGTATGATATTTGTACGCACACATAATTCAAGCTTTCATGTTACAAAGTACAATACTCAAAAATATGCTGCTGTTCCTTATGTAGAAAAGAGTGAATGTGTCTAAATCAACATCGTTTTGTATTTCCTAAAGCCTCACACAGCCATCAGATGACAGTCATCATGGAAAGCCTTCCTGCAGACCTGGTCAAGTTTGTCGAGAAAGCTCTTCTCAACAGAAGGCGTGGTCTACTTGATGGCCTTCTGGGAAGTCTTACCCAAACTGCTTCACAACTGGCTGCACAATTCCTGCCTCATGTACTGAACGTACAACAGGTCAGGAATAACTGGATAAAATAATCGAACTATAAAACATGTTCAAACAATTTCGCTCAGATAAATTTACCTTGTTTCACTGTACCGCTTTTAAATGATTTTTGCGCCTTTGTAGTGCTTAGTCTTCCAAATATAGAAAAAATTTGAAAACAGTACGTGATTAGTCTTGACATTTTACTTAAAGAACTAATGCAATCAGAAAACGTGTGCCTTATGCTCACAAGAGATCAATGTGAAGTGTAAAGAAAGCGCGGTATTGGCCCCAATAATGGGCTTAAAATATACGCACCAAACTATTTTGGGACGTCGTCAATAATAAGTTTTCAACACTGCTTACAGCTGCTGAGTAACCTTGGCCAAGCTCTAACTGGAACTGCCACCGGTCTGGCGGGAGAACTTGTGTCCACTCTAACCGACGTCCACCATTCAGTACAAGGTGCACTGTCTGGTGCTTTGCAATCTGCCACTGGCTTTTTGCATCCAGAACAACTTGTTCGTAAGTTTGAGTTTCCTGAACAGCTAATCATTCTTTGGAAATCTTTGATTCTAACTAGATGAAAGTTCACACCAATATTGTAAGAGATAAGTTGCATGTATTCAGCTTCCAACAGAGCATGCCTACATGTGCGGTAATTATCAAACATAATATGGAAATCATCTAATATAATGTGTTTAAAAAAATCTCTTTCTCCAATTAGTTTCAAAAAGTGTGAAAAGCAGTAAACTTTGCATTGGAAAATTCGGACCTTGTATGTTTTAAATTATTCGTGATGGAAATAAAACATCTTTAGTCTCTTACTTTTTTCATGGTTATTGTACGAACTTTATTCCAAAGATCCGTATGTAGTATTTAATAATAAATAAATTAGTACACTTGCTTTTCTACACTGCCAGGTATAAACTCGCAATTTCTTTTCTTTCTTTGCAGCCGGATCGACAGGAGCGAGAAAGTAATTTACACAACATTTAATACCGTTTTCAATAAATTCATATAATACTGACGATATCTCTTTTTCTTGTTCTTGAACTAAACTATGAACATATTAAACAATCTGGTCGAGCACAATCCCATCTCATATGCTGGCCAGCGGTAGTCAAGAATTAAGCAATTGCATATGAGACATTGACTGTCAGACATTTTATTTAGAAGCATAGGTTTCAGATGTATAAGAAAAAAGAAGCTAAATATTTTAAGATGAATTTAAGGATACGAGAGAATTTTGAATCTGTGGTCTTTTTCTATATAAGAAGAGTTCACTTCCGGTTCAAAGTATAGGTCAGATGTATCACGGTACCAATTGTTTTTCCATAATGTATTTTGAATAAATATACTTTATTTCGTACTTCAGCATGCATGTCACACAATGTCACAGAGAACAGTCTTAGATTGTCAATTTGGCAAGGACAAAACCAGGTAATCCATTGCATTTAAGAAAGATAACTCTGCTGGAACTGGGCAGGGGTAAGAGTCAAATAGTCACAACAGACCCAGTTTCACCCATGTTTGCCACATTTAAAAATAAAACAAAATATAAAAAAACAAAGATTAAAAAATTCAAAATAAGATCTAAATGTGAATTAACATAAGCTCACATATTGCAAAATGGCTTAACATTTGTATGCCTAACAGAAAGTACAAAGCTTATATCATTCAACAATCACAGCTAGTGTTGTTTTTTTTTTTAATTTCGGAATGCACTGTTCCTTACACCTTAAGCTCCGCCTACCTTGGGTTGTACACTTTGTACCGCTATACAATTAGACAAGTCGTGCAAAGCAATTAATGGAGAGAAGAGCCATTTTGGATACAAACATTACATATATATATATGGATGTCCAAGAGCGTCATGGCTTTTTCTACACACCAAAATGGTCTAATATAAATCTTGTGAAAATAGCTTAGAGAAAACAAAACAGTTAAAAGTATCCGTGTCATAGTAATCGTGATTTTTTAGAATTTGTACAGGACCAAGAATGTATTTGCTAGAATGAGTGTTGCTTCTACCCTGTACCGACTACACCGCTAGTTATCTTGTTTAATATCCTAGAAAACAACATTTCTTGTTTTATATCCTAGAAAACAAATATTTCTTGTTTAATATCCTAGAAAACACAATTTCTTGTTTAATGTCCTAGAAAACAGCAATTCTTATTTAATATCCTAGCAAACAACATTTCTTGTTTAATATCCTAGAAAACACAATTTCTTTTGTCATATCCTAGAAAACAACATTTCTTGTTTAATATCCTAAAAAACACAATTTCTTGCTTAATATCTTAAAAAACAACATTTCTAGTTTAATATCTTAGAAAACAACATTTCTTGTTTAATGTCCTAGGAAAACACAATTTCTTGGTTAATATCTTAGAGCACAACATTTCTTGTTTTATATCCAAGTAAATAACATTTCTTGTTTAATATCCTAGAAAACAACATTTCTTGTTTAATGTCCTAGAAAACAATATTTCTTCTTTTATATCCTAGAAAACAACAGTTCTTCCTTTATATCTAGAAAACAATATTTCTTGTTTAATGTCCTAGAAAACAACATTATTTGTTCAATGTCCTAGAAAACAGCAATTCTTATTTAATATCTTAGCAAACAACATTTCTTGTTTAATATCCTAGAAAACACAATTTCTTTTGTCATATCCTAGAAAACAACATTTCTTGTTTAATATCCTAGAAAACACAATTTCTTGCTTAATATCTTAAAAAACAATATTTCTAGTTTAATATCTTAGAAAACAACATTTCTTGTTTAATGTCCTAGGAAAACACAATTTCTTGGTTAATATCTTAGAGCACAACATTTCTTGTTTTATATCCTAGAAAACAACATTTCTTGTTTAATGTCCTAGAAAACAACATTTCTTGTTTAACATCTTAGAAAACAACATTTCTTGTTTAATATGTTAGAAAACAACATTTCCTGTTTTATATCCTGGAAAACAACATTTCTTATTTAATATCTCAGAAAACAACATATCTTGTTTTATATCTATATCTTGTTTAATGTCCTAGAAAACAATATTTCTTCTTTAATGTCCTAGAAAACAACATTTCTTCTTTTATATCCTAGTACACACAATTTCTTGTTTAATGTCCTAGAAAACAACATTTCTTGTTTTATATCCTAGAAAACGATATTTCTTGTTTAATATCCTACAAAACACAATTTCTTGTTTAATGTCCTAGAAAACAATATTTCTTGTTTAATGTTCTAGAAAACAATATTTCTTCTTTTATATCCTAGGAAACAACATTTCTTGTTTAATGTCCTAGAAAACACAATGTCTTTTTTAATGTCCTATAAAACAACATTTCTTGTTTAATGTCCTAGAAAACAATATTTCTTCTTTTATATCCTAGAAAACAACAGTTCTTCCTTTATATCTAGAAAACAATATTTCTTGTTTAATGTCCTAGAAAACAACATTTCTTGTTTAATGTCCTAGAAAACAATATTTCTTGTTTAATGTCCTAGAAAACAATATTTCTTCTTTTATATCCTAGAAAACAACAGTTCTTCCTTTATATCTAGAAAACAATATTTCTTGTTTAATGTCCTAGAAAACAACATTTCTTGTTTAATGTCCTAGAAAACCACATTTCTTGTTTTATATCCTAGAAAACACAATTTCTCGTTTAATGTCCTAAAAAACAACATTTCTTATTTTATATCCTAGAAAACGATATTTCTTGTTTAATATCCTAGAAAACACAATTTCTTCTTTAATGTCCTAGAAAACAATATTTCTTGTATAATGTCCTAGAAAACAATATTTCTTCTTTTATATCCTAGAAAACAACATTTCTTGTTTAATGTCCTAGAAAACACAATGTCTTTTTTAATGTCCTAGAAAACAACATTTCTTGTTTTATATCCTACAAAACACAATTTCTTGTTTAATGTCCTAGAAAACAACATTTCTTGTTTTATATTTTAGAAAGCGATATTTTTTGTTTCATGTCCTAGAAAACAATATTTCTTGTTTAATGTCCTAGAAAGCAACATTTCTTGTTTTATATCCTGGAAAACGATATTTTTTGTTTCATGTCCTAGAAAACAATATTTCTTGTTTAATGTCCAAGAAAACAATATTTCTTGTTTTATATCCTAGAAAACAATATTTCTTGTTTTATATCCTAGAAAACAATATTTCTTGTTTCATGTCCTAGAAAACAATATTTCTTGTTTTATATCCTAGAAAACAATATTTCTTGTTTTATATCCTAGAAAACAATATTTCTTGTTTCATGTCCTAGAAAACAATATTTCTTGTTTTATATCCTAGAAAACAATATTTCTTGTTTAATGTCCAAGAAAACAATATTTCTTGTTTAATGTCCTAGAAAACAACATTTCTTGTTTTATATCCTAGAAAACACAATTTCTTGCTTAATGTCCTAGAAAACAATATTTTTTATTTGATATCTTAGAAAACAACATTTCTTGTTTAATGTCCTAGAAAACAATATTTCTTCTTTTATATCCTAGAAAACAATATTTCTTGTTTTATATCATAGAAAACACAATTTCTTGTTTAATGTCATAGAAAACAACATTTCTTGTTTAATATCCTAGAAAACGATATTTCTTGTTTAATATCCTAGAAAACACAATTTCTTGTTTAATGTCCTAGAAAACAATATTTCTTGTTTAATATCTTAGAAAGTAACATTTCTTGTTTAATGTCCTAGAAAACAATATTTCTTGTTTAATGTCCTAGAAAACAATTTTTCTTCTTTTATATCCTAGAAAACATTTCTTGTTTAATATCCTAGAAAACACAATTTCTTGTTTAATGTCCTAGAAAAGAATATTTCTTGTTTAATATCTTAGAAAGCAACATTTCTTCTTTTATATCCTAGAAAACGATATTTCTTGTTTAATATCTTAAAAAACAACAGTTCTTGTTTTATATCCTAGAAAATGATATTTCTTTTTTAATATCCAATTTCTTGTTTAATGTCCTAGAAAACAATATTTCTTGTTGAATATCTTAGAAAACAACATTTCTTGTTTTATATCCTAGAAAACAACATTTCTTGTTTTATATCATAGATAACGATATTTCTTGTTTAATATCTTAAAAAACAACAGTTCTTGTTTTATATTCTAGAAAACGATATTTCTTGTTTAATATCCTAGAAAACACAATTTCTTGTTTAATGTCCTAGAAAACAATATTTCTTGTTTAATATCTTAGAAAACAACATTTCTTGTTTTATATCCTAGAAAACAACATTTCTTGTTTTATATCGTAGAAAACATTTCTTGTTTAATATCCTAGAAAACACAATTGCTTTTTTAATGTCCTAGAAAAATTTCTTAGAAAATAACATTTCTTGTTTTATGTCCTAGAAAACACAATTTCTTGTTTTATATTCTAGAAAACAACATTTCTTGTTTAATGTCCTAGAATACACAATGTCTTTTATAATGTCCTAGAAAACAACATTTTTTGTTTAATATCTTAGAAAACAACATTTCTTGTTTTAAATATTAGAAAACAACATTTCTTGTTTAATATCCTAGAAAACACATATGCTTGTTTTATATCCTAGAAAACAACATTTCTTGTTTAGTATCCTAGAAAACAAGATTTCTTGTTAATATCCTAGAAACAACATTTCTTGTTGGCGCTATTATTCATAAATACCGAAGTAGAATAACGTGAATGTGACAGTTACCTAGCATTATGTTCTAAATCTTTTGACCACACTATAGTATAACGATTAGAGCCGTTTTGGACAACTGAAGCAAATTATACTCACGATTGCGGAATTTTTGACTTTCTACAAATGGGACTTTTCACCTGATGTGTGTTGGCGTTGCCTTACAGTAATGCAGCCGTCAAAAGAACTTTCTCTCAAATGAATCTGATTAAAACGAAACTAAGAAACAGGATGGCGTAAGGCATGATGCAACTTTGTTACCCAGTTGAAGCTATATGAACCCAACGGGATCTGTTGCAACGGATTTGTCTCATCTACAGCAATGCTGAGTAATTTCAATTCAAAATGTATGCGACAACAGAAATTGCTGATCACGACGAGGACGTTCTACCTGAGGAATACTTTGAAGTTACAGATGAATAAATGTTTTTAGTGATAATTAATTTATGGTATTTGTCTACTATTTGCTCTTCAGATTTTATTATATAAATTGGGCGGTTATTGGGGTTGCTTTTTAAAGGTACACGTGCGGAAATTGAAAAAAGTATCTGGCAACACTGTGTGTGACGTAAAACTGGAAACCTGAGAATCAGGTAAAGGCGTAGAAACCGATCATTATGGTGTTTCTGTATTTTGTTATTATTTGCATCTGTAATATAAATTATTGATTTGATAAGCACATTCGATTACAATAAGAAATTTATCAAATACGGTGAAAAAATAAAGAAAATATACACAACATTTTTTACAGTTATTACGGTCACATTATAATCAAACCAAAGGACTGTTGATTTTTAAATATAAAACTTTTCCTGTTATAAGCTAATTGGATGAAGAAATTCAGCCTATATAGTTTTCCATTGGATTATATAATGTTTCTTGCATTATATGCAAAGATGTTATATTTGACAATTTTACACTGCATTTCCGTCCCAGACGTGGTTTTCTATTAATAGAAAGTACAGAAAATTATCTTGTGAACTGCTATCCCGGATGTAATAACTAACACTGGTTCATAGATACCAACCTTGAGACAAATACGACATTATTCAAATTGAACATCTCATTTTGTTTTATTTTAATCATAGTTGAATGAAATATTATTGAAATGCCATTGCGTCGAATTTCTAAATCAACACGAACTATCACATTGGCATCGTCATTGTCACTACTACGGATAATACCTATAATTTCTACCGAAAGATGCCAGTAGCTAACGTTTAATCTCGGTCAGTCCTACCCCCAATCCACTCGTCGAAATGAAGAGATCATCCGATTAGATTAAAATGTCTTTTTCAGAAAACATATCTAACGAACTTGTATGATTTTCCTTACATTACTGCGCTGACTTACATACTGACATACTTTTGTCTGGCAGAAATACCATATGCGCTCTCTTGCACCAGAATGACACCAATATATTATAATTGCCAAAATGGGATAAATCAATAATTTCAAGAAATGTATGAAAAAGAAACGTGCTACTTATTTGTTAATTTTCCTTCCATCTTATTTCTCTTTATATACTGGAGGGAATGTCAACGAATTTAAAGTTTTTCCTGGATTATGGATACAATCATTTCTTCTTTGGCGTATTCGTTATATTCAAGAAATGGTTTGCTTTATGCAGAAAAGCGAATCCCGTGCAAGCACTGGTACAATCCAAAATGATGACTATAGAATATTTTAGAAAGAGGATGGTGGCCATAATTTGCACCACTGTTGTGAAGACAAGAGGATATATATATATATAACCGCTCCGGTGGCCTAGTGGTTAGCGGGAGGTCGTGGATTCAATCCCCGGCCGAGTCATACCAAAGACTTACAGCAGCATTAAGTGGTTAGTGTTAGGACTCGTCGGCCTGGTGTCAGGATAATGTGACTGGGTGGGACATCATGCTGCGTGTCTGCAGCATGATGCCCCAGTGCTAGACATCACTATAAATTGCCTTACTGCAGACATCGTAGCAATATGACTGAAAACGTTTTAAAGCTACGATAAAAATCATAATCAAACAAGACAAATAAACAAACATAATAATTGCGATCACATGTTTTACAGGTAAGTGATGGAATTTTGTTTTCGGATCAAAGGAACATCAAGTTGGGGTCGTAAATCCAAAATTTGACAGACTGTTGGGAGGAGGCAGTGTCTGATAATTATCTTAATCAACATCCACTCGGAATTTAGCAAGTCGTGACCAACATTAGAATTGCAAGCTTAAATATATTATCTTGAAAACTAGACGCCAGTCAGTAGTCGCTAAACCATCTTGCGGAAATTATTAAGGAAGATAAGCTACACCGACGTCATTCGAAATTGGCGGAAACTTGTTACATTGTTATATTGGTACATAGATACATATATTGGTACATAGATACATAGATTGGTACAGAGATACATAGATTGGTGCATAGATACATAGATTGGTACATAGATACATAGATTGGTGCATAGATACATAGATTGGTGCATTGATACATAGACTGGTGCATAGATACATAGATTGGTACATAGATACATAGATTGCTACATAGATACATAGATTGGTACATAGATACATAGATTGCTACATAGATACATAGATTGGTACATAGATACATATATTCGTGGCAGGTTACATAGATTAAGAGTAAATTGTTGAGTTTCTATTTTTAGTTATGCACACTCAGAAGTATGTATTGCATATGATTATTTGGGGTATTTTAATATCTTTTTATATTACCAGTAACTCAAGACTCCTATTATTGATGTGGTTTTCCAAAATCGGTTGACGGCTATTGAATGGTATCTTTCGTCCGTTATTATCAATATTGTTTTACAAAGCCGATTACGATCCTTTAAGTAGCGACAGTTGATTATCGCCAACAAATCGGATGTATGGCTTTTTGTCCATCATTACATTGTCACACCTTGAGTGCCAAGCTTGTCCGGCTCTGTAACAGTGTGATTCAGTGATGTTAGAAACCTGGATAGTGTTCATAGTGTAAGATGGGCACATTCCATTCATTATAATATCGCATATATTCATTCTGTTCTGCTAAAAGCCACAAATTATTAAAGATTAAAAGTTTGGAGATAAATGTTAAAACCCGAGATGTCCAAACCGTGGGATTGGTCGTCTAGGTTTTAATGATTTATCAAATGGCTATATATTCTTTTGTATTGTGTTGTCTTTGAATAGAAAGCAAACGATGTCGTGTATGCATTTGCTACTGACCTGAAGGACAAGCTGCAGGGGGGGGGGGGGAATATGCTGTTGCTGCCAACAAATTGTATGTAAGTACATTTTCTGTACTGGTGGTCAAATACACAGATTTGTTTTCTACATTTCAAATCCGCTATTACATTTCCTGGGAATGATGTCTTCTCGAAGTAATGTCAGAATATGAAAGCAGCATTGAGGTAGATCACAGTGGCAGTGAAAATCAGATCCGTAATACAAGTTTCATAAGTGCTAAGATGCTGAAATATTGTTTTTATCTGAATTTCTATATTAATTAGCCCATATTAATTAGCCCCTAAATATATTTTGAATTTGCTAATACTAGTTGTTTAGTTTTTGCAACTTGTTTAGAAGAAAACATATTCGCTCCATTAGCCTCTATTAAATGGATGGTATTTGCAAAAATTTATTTCGATTTATTGTTGTAAACATACGCTGTCAATATACATATATACTATATAAACGCTACTTGAACGCAGGTGATTTGTTGGCCTGAGATAATCGAAGATCAATTATTTAAATATTAAATTTAAAATCCAGTTTAATTTCAACCATATCAGAACCTTTTGAGAGCTTGACTCCAGTCAACCTTATGGGAACTTTTAGGGAGATCGACTACATTCAGCCTTATGGCATTTTTCCCATCACTCTCGATACCGTTCACAACAACCAGTCTCATGAGTCCTCATTGACCTGGTAATGGGGATATGGGGATGTTCTCAATATATGTAAACATTACATACGGTAGGCATCTGTGTTTATTTTTAAGCCTCGCACAGTCAGCAGATGACAGCCCTGCTGGAGAGCCTTCCTGCTGACCTAGTCAAGTTTGTTCAGAAAGCTCTCACCAGCAGAAGACGTGGTCTTCTTGATGGCATTTTGGGAAGTCTTGCACAAACTGCTTCACAGTTGACTCAGCAATTCCAACCGCACGTACAGAACGTTCAACAGGTCAGTTTTAATTAGATAAGAATATTATGACGAAAAGTTATGACGAAAAATTTTGCAAAATGTTTCATTTTATTTCGTCAGTTTAACCTAGTGTCAAATATGTTACCAGATAGGTAAAATATACTCTAGTATGATCACACTTTATTCATCAAGTATACCTTTACAAGAAAACATTTTTGGAACCCGCATTGTATGTAATTTTACATATTCAGAAACGGTTGTTATGATTTCATTTATATCCAAAGATCTTACTCAAAATGAAAACAGCTTTGTTTTTACTGGATTGAAATTGAAGAATATATTACAGTTAGCAGCGTTGTTTTCAGTGTGATAGGCATGTGTTTTGTGAAGACTAGTTTTAGCTTGTAATATCTTCAAAATATATCAGTTCTCTAAAAGGTAAAAATTTATTGGAAGTATCGCTAAAAAGGCTAAGATTAAAATCAGATCATCACTTTCCTAAGTGAAGATCTGACAGCGGCCGCTTAAGGGTCATGTTCTGGTGACTTTTCAATTAGCCAATGGATATGCCGCTTTCAGAAACTTGAAAGCGAATCAAGCATTTGTTCAGCACATTGAGATCTCATTGGACAGGTTTTTTGTGGCAAATTTTTATCCGACGATGACCTATTGCAGATGAATGATACAAAATATTACATTAAAGATACAAATAAAAACTAGTGATTTTTGTTGAAAAGATGCTTGTAAGATTCTGACTGAGGCATTAAATTTAATTTCTTATAAAACTAGTTTTATATTGAACCAACACTGCCACCAACCCCTCTTTTAACATTCATGTTTTACTGGAAAGAGCTCATTCGAATTTGTTTCCAGTGACAAGACTGCGAAGAGAATGTGTCTTATGCGTGAATAAGTTCACTAGCACTGTAACAAATTAGCATACTTTTCATCAGACCTCAACCGTCTACAGTTCTAGATAGTTATCTCTGTAGCAGACACATGTGAATTCGTAAGCCAAGTTGGCTGCTCATCACACGTTGCGCATTTGATCTCCAATGCAGTCATCGACAAGTCAACCCATCTCCAAGCCTAACTCAACGTCAATGTAAACTACATTACAGATTTAGTTAATGTGTGAACATAAACATGTTAGTAATGTCACAATTAGGATCATTTATAGGTGTCACAATACGAAACTACCCAGTGAGACCTGATTCTCTTCAACCATACTGCTCAGTCTCCACTACATCTACATAACTGATACATTAGCAACAATGACAATAACATAGGTCAACAGAGTATGAATCTTAAGCGGTCGCTAGCAGATCTTTGAGTAGAACAATGGATATCTGATACTAATTAGAGTGTATAGTGAACAAACTAGAGTGTTTATTTAAAAGTCGAAACGTAAAATAATGTTAAATGGAATTTCATAAACTTAAATGTATATATTTTAAATGAAAATGACATATCTTAAAGCAAAATGAAATTAAAATGGCATATCTTAAAGCAAAATGAAATTAAAATGGCATATCTTAAAGCAAAATGAAAAATGAAATTAAAATGGCATATCTTAAAGCAAAATGAACAATGAAATTAAAATGGCATATCTTAAAGCAAAATGAAAAATGAAACTAAAATGGCATATCTTAAAGCAAAATGAACAATGAAATTAAAATGGCATATCTTAAAGCAAAATGAAAAATGAAATTAAAATGGCATATCTTAAAGCAAAATGAAAAATGAAATTAAAATGGCATATCTTAAAGCAAAATGAAAAATGAAATTAAAATGGCATATCTTAAAGCAAAATGAAAAATGAAATTAAAATGGCATATCTTAAAGCAAAATGAAATTAAAATGGCATATCTTAAAGCAAAATGAAATTAAAATAGCATATCTTAAAGCAAAAGGAAAAATGAAATTAAAATGGCATATCTTAAAGCAAAATGAACAATGAAATTAAAATGGCATATCTTAAAGCAAAATGAAATTAAAATGGCATATGTTAAAGCAAAATGAAATTAAAATAGCATATCTTAATGCAAAATGAAATTAAAATGGCATATCTTAAAGCAAAATGAAATTAAAATGGCATATCTTAAAGCAAAATGAAATTAAAATGGCATATCTTAAAGCAAAATGAAATTAAAATGGCATATCTTAAAGCAAAATGAACAATGAAATTAAAATGGCATATCTTAAAGCAAAATGAAATTAAAATGGCATATCTTAAAGCAAAATGAAATTAAAATGGCATATCTTAAAGCAAAATGAAATTAAAATGGCATATCTTAAAGCAAAATGAAATTAAAATGGCATATCTTAAAGCAAAATGAAATTAAAATAGCATATCTTAATGCAAAATGAACAATGAAATTAAAATGGCATATCTTAAAGCAAAATGAAATTAAAATGGCATATCTTAAAGCAAAATGAACAATGAAATTAAAATGGCATATCTTAAAGCAAAATGAAATTAAAATGGCATATCTTAAAGCAAAATGAACAATGAAATTAAAATAGCATATCTTAAAGCAAAATGAAATTAAAATGGCATATCTTAAAGCAAAATGAAATTAAAATGGCATATCTTAAAGCAAAATGAACAATGAAATTAAAATGGCATATCTTAAAACAAAATGAAAAATGAAATTAAAATGGCACATCTTAAAGCAAAATGAAAAATGAAATTAAAATGGCATATCTTAAAGCAAAATGAAATGTGAAATTAAAATGGCATATCTTAAAGCAAAATGAAATTAAAATAGCATATCTTAATGCAAAATGAACAATGAAATTAAAATGGCATATCTTAAAGCAAAATGAAATTAAAATAGCATATCTTAATGCAAAATGAACAATGAAATTAAAATGGCATATCTTAAAGCAAAATGAAATTAAAATGGCATATCTTAAAGCAAAATGAAATTAAAATGGCATATCTTAAAGCAAAATGAACAATGAAATTAAAATGGCATATCTTAAAGCAAAATGAACAATGAAATTAAAATGGCATATCTTAAAGCAAAATGAAATTAAAATGGCATATCTTAAAGCAAAATGAACAATGAAATTAAAATGGCATATCTTAAAGCAAAATGAAAAATGAAATTAAAATGGCATATCTTAAAGCAAAATGAAATTAAAATAGCATATCTTAAAGCAAAATGAAATTAAAATAGCATATCTTAATGCAAAATGAACAATGAAATTAAAATGGCATATCTTAAAGCAAAATGAAATTAAAATGGCATATCTTAATGCAAAATGAACAATGAAATTAAAATGGCATATCTTAAAGCAAAATGAAATTAAAATAGCATATCTTAATGCAAAATGAACAATGAAATTAAAATGGCATATCTTAAAGCAAAATGAACAATGAAATTAAAATGGCATATCTTAAAGCAAAATGAAATTAAAATAGCATATCTTAATGCAAAATGAACAATGAAATTAAAATGGCATATCTTAAAGCAAAATGAAATTAAAATGGCATATCTTAAAGCAAAATGAACAATGAAATTAAAATGGAATATCTTAAAGCAAAATGAAATTAAAATGGCATATCTTAAAGCAAAATGAACAATGAAATTAAAATGGCATATCTTAAAGCAAAATGAAAAATGAAATTAAAATGGCATATCTTAAAGCAAAATGAAATTAAAATGGCATATCTTAATGCAAAATGAACAATGAAATTAAAATGGCATATCTTAAAGCAAAATGAAATTAAAATGGCATATCTTAAAGCAAAATGAAATTAAAATGGCATATCTTAAAGCAAAATGAAATTAAAATAGCATATCTTAAAGCAAAATGAAATTAAAATAGCATATCTTAAAGCAAAATGAAATTAAAATGGCATATCTTAAAGCAAAATGAACAATGAAATTAAAATAGCATATCTTAAAGCAAAATGAACAATGAAATTAAAATGGCATATCTTAAAGCAAAATGAACAATGAAATTAAAATGGCATATCTTAAAGCAAAATGAAATTGAAATAGCATATCTTAAAGCAAAATGAAATTAAAATGGCATATCTTAAAGCAAAATGAAATTAAAATAGCATATCTTAAAGCAAAATGAACAATGAAATTAAAATAGCATATCTTAAAGCAAAATGAAATTAAAATAGCATATCTTAAAGCAAAATGAAATTAAAATGGCATATCTTAAAGCAAAATGAAATTAAAATGGCATATCTTAAAGCAAAATGAAATTAAAATGGCATATCTTAAAGCAAAATGAACAATGAAATTAAAATGGCATATCTTAAAGCAAAATGAAAAATGAAATTAAAATGGCATATCTTAAAGCAAAATGAAATTAAAATGGCATATCTTAAAGCAAAATGAACAATGAAATTAAAATGGCATATCTTAAAGCAAAATGAAATTAAAATGGCATATCTTAAAGCAAAATGAACAATGAAATTAAAATGGCATATCTTAAAGCAAAATGAAATTAAAATGGCATATCTTAAAGCAAAATGAACAATGAAATTAAAATGGCATATCTTAAAGCAAAATGAACAATGAAATTAAAATGGCATATCTTAAAGCAAAATGAAAAATGAAATTAAAATGGCATATCTTAAAGCAAAATGAAAAATGAAATTAAAATGGCATATCTTAAAGCAAAATGAAAAATGAAATTAAAATGGCATATCTTAAAGCAAAATGAAATTAAAATGGCATATCTTAAAGCAAAATGAAATTAAAATGGCATATCTTAAAGCAAAATGAACAATGAAATTAAAATGGCATATCTTAAAGCAAAATGAACAATGAAATTAAAATGGCATATCTTAAAACAAAATGAAAAATGAAATTAAAATGGCACATCTTAAAGCAAAATGAAAAATGAAATTAAAATGGCATATCTTAAAGCAAAATGAAAAATGAAATTAAAATGGCATATCTTAAAGCAAAATGAAATTAAAATGGCATATCTTAAAGCAAAATGAAATTAAAATGGCATATCTTAAAGCAAAATGAACAATGAAATTAAAATGGCATATCTTAAAGCAAAATGAAATTAAAATGGCATATCTTAAAGCAAAATGAAATTAAAATGGCATATCTTAAAGCAAAATGAAATTAAAATGGCATATCTTAAAGCAAAATGAACAATGAAATTAAAATGGCATATCTTAAAGCAAAATGAACAATGAAATTAAAATGGCATATCTTAAAGCAAAATGAAAAATGAAATTAAAATGGCATATCTTAAAGCAAAATGAACAATGAAATTAAAATGGCATATCTTAAAGCAAAATGAAAAATGAAATTAAAATGGCATATCTTAAAGCAAAATGAAAAATGAAATTAAAATGGCATATCTTAAAGCAAAATGAAATTAAAATGGCATATCTTAAAGCAAAATGAAATTAAAATAGCATATCTTAAAGCAAAATGAAATTAAAATGGCATATCTTAAAGCAAAATGAAAAATGAAATTAAAATGGCATATCTTAAAGCAAAATGAAATTAAAATAGCATATCTTAAAGCAAAATGAAATTAAAATGGCATATCTGAAAGCAAAATGAAATTAAAATGGCATATCTTAAAGGAAAATGAAATTAAAATGGCATATCTTAAAGCAAAATGAAATTAAAATAGCATATCTTAATGCAAAATGAACAATGAAATTAAAATGGCATATCTTAAAGCAAAATGAAATTAAAATGGCATATCTTAAAGCAAAATGAAATTAAAATAGCATATCTTAAAGCAAAATGAAATTAAAATGGCATATCTTAAAGCAAAATGAAATTAAAATGGCATATCTTAAAGCAAAATGAAATTAAAATGGCATATCTTAAAGCAAAATGAAATTAAAATGGCATATCTTAAAGCAAAATGAAATTAAAATGGCATATCTTAAATCAAAATGAAAATAAAATAGCATATCTTAAAGCAAAATGAAATTAAAATAGCATATCTTAAAGCAAAATGAAATTAAAATGGCATATCTTAAAGCAAAATGAAATTAAAATGGCATATCTTAAAGCAAAATGAACAATGAAATTAAAATGGCATATCTTAAAGCAAAATGAAAAATGAAATTAAAATGGCATATCTTAAAGCAAAATGAAATTAAAATGGCATATCTTAAAGCAAAATGAACAATGAAATTAAAATGGCATATCTTAAAGCAAAATGAAATTAAAATGGCATATCTTAAAGCAAAATGAACAATGAAATTAAAATGGCATATCTTAAAGCAAAATGAAATTAAAATGGCATATCTTAAAGCAAAATGAACAATGAAATTAAAATGGCATATCTTAAAGCAAAATGAACAATGAAATTAAAATGGCATATCTTAAAGCAAATTGAAAAATGAAATTAAAATGGCATATCTTAAAGCAAAATGAAAAATGAAATTAAAATGGCATATCTTAAAGCAAAATGAAAAATGAAATTAAAATGGCATATCTTAAAGCAAAATGAAATTAAAATGGCATATCTTAAAGCAAAATGAAATTAAAATAGCATATCTTAAAGCAAAATGAAATTAAAATGGCATATCTTAAAGCAAAATGAAATTAAAATGGCATATCTTAAAGCAAAATGAAATTAAAATGGCATATCTTAAAGCAAAATGAAATTAAAATGGCATATCTTAAAGCAAAATGAAATTAAAATGGCATATCTTAAAGCAAAATGAAATTAAAATGGCATATCTTAAAGCAAAATGAAATTAAAATGGCATATCTTAAAGCAAAATGAAATTAAAATGACATATCTTAAAGCAAAATGAAATTAAAATAGCATATCTTAAAGCAAAATGAAATTAAAATGGCATATCTTAAAGCAAAATGAAATTAAAATGGCATATCTTAAAGCAAAATGAAAAATGAAATTAAAATGGCATATCTTAATGCAAAATGAAATTAAAATGGCATATCTTAAAGCAGAATGAAATTAAAATGGCATATCTTAAAGCAAAATGAAATTAAAATGGCATATCTTAAAGCAAAATGAAATTAAAATGGCATATCTTAAAGCAAAATGAACAATGAAATTAAAATGGCATATCTTAAAGCAAAATGAAATTAAAATGGCATATCTTAAAGCAAAATGAAATTAAAATGGCATATCTTAAAGCAAAATGAACAATGAAATTAAAATGGCATATCTTAAAGCAAAATGAAATTAAAATGGCATATCTTAAAGCAAAATGAAATTAAAATGGCATATCTTAAAGCAAAATGAAATTAAAATGGCATATCTTAAAGCAAAATGAACAATGAAATTAAAATGGCATATCTTAAAGCAAAATGAAATTAAAATGGCATATCTTAAAGCAAAATGAAATTAAAATGGCATATCTTAAAGCAAAATGAAATTAAAATGGCATATCTTAAAGCAAAATGAACAATGAAATTAAAATGGCATATCTTAAAGCAAAATGAACAATGAAATTAAAATGGCATATCTTAAAGCAAAATGAAATTAAAATGGCATATCTTAAAGCAAAATGAACAATGAAATTAAAATGGCATATCTTAAAGCAAAATGAACAATGAAATTAAAATGGCATATCTTAAAGCAAAATGAAAAATGAAATTAAAATGGCATATCTTAAAGCAAAATGAAAAATGAAATTAAAATGGCATATCTTAAAGCAAAATGAAATTAAAATGGCATATCTTAAAGCAAAATGAAATTAAAATGGCATATCTTAAAGCAAAATGAAAAATGAAATTAAAATGGCATATCTTAAAGCAAAATGAACAATGAAATTAAAATGGCATATCTTAAAGCAAAATGAAAAATGAAATTAAAATGGCATATCTTAAAGCAAAATGAACAATGAAATTAAAATGGCATATCTTAAAGCAAAATGAAAAATGAAATTAAAATGGCATATATTAAAGCAAAATGAAAAATGAAATTAAAATGGCATATCTTAAAGCAAAATGAAAAATGAAATTAAAATGGCATATCTTAAAGCAAAATGAAAAATGAAATTAAAATGGCATATCTTAAAGCAAAATGAAATTAAAATGGCATATCTTAAAGCAAAATGAAATTAAAATGGCATATCTTAAAGCAAAATGAAATTAAAATGGCATATCTTAAAGCAAAATGAAATTAAAATGGCATATCTTAAAGCAAAATGAAATTAAAATGGCATATCTTAAAGCAAAATGAACAATGAAATTAAAATGGCATATCTTAAAGCAAAATGAAATTAAAATGGCATATCTTAAAGCAAAATGAAATTAAAATGGCATATCTTAAAGCAAAATGAACAATGAAATTAAAATGGCATATCTTAAAGCAAAATGAACAATGAAATTAAAATGGCATATCTTAAAGCAAAATGAAAAATGAAATTAAAATGGCATATCTTAAAGCAAAATGAAAAATGAAATTAAAATGGCATATCTTAAAGCAAAATGAAAAATGAAATTAAAATGGCATATCTTAAAGCAAAATGAAATTAAAATGGCATATCTTAAAGCAAAATGAAATTAAAATGGCATATCTTAAAGCAAAATGAAATTAAAATGGCATATCTTAAAGCAAAATGAAAAATGAAATTAAAATGGCATATCTTAAAGCAAAATGAAAAATGAAATTAAAATGGCATATCTTAAAGCAAAATGAAAAATGAAATTAAAATGGCATATCTTAAAGCAAAATGAACAATGAAATTAAAATGGCATATCTTAAAGCAAAATGAAAAATGAAATTAAAATGGCATATCTTAAAGCAAAATGAAAAATGAAATTAAAATGGCACATCTTAAAGCAAAATGAAAAATGAAATTAAAATGGCATATCTTAAAGCAAAATGAAAAATGAAATTAAAATGGCATATCTTAAAGCAAAATGAAATTAAAATGGCATATGTTAAAGCAAAATGAAATTAAAATGGCATATCTTAAAGCAAAATGAAAAATGAAATTAAAATGGCATATCTTAAGCAAAATGAAATTAAAATGGCATATCTTAAAGCAAAATGAAATTAAAATGGCATATCTTAAAGCAAAATGAAATTAAAATGGCATATCTTAAAGGAAAATGAAATTAAAATGGCATATCTTAAAGCAAAATGAAATTAAAATGGCATATCTTAAAGCAAAATGAACAATGAAATTAAAATGGCATATCTTAAAGCAAAATGAACAATGAAATTAAAATGGCATATCTTAAAGCAAAATGAAATTAAAATGGCATATCTTAAAGCAAAATGAACAATGAAATTAAAATGGCATATCTTAAAGCAAAATAAACAATGAAATTAAAATGGCATATCTTAAAGCAAAATGAAAAATGAAATTAAAATGGCATATCTTAAAGCAAAATGAAAAATGAAATTAAAATGGCATATCTTAAAGCAAAATGAAAAATGAAATTAAAATGGCATATCTTAAAGCAAAATGAAAAATGAAATTAAAATGGTATATCTTAAAGCAAAATGAAATTAAAATGGCATATCTTAAAGCAAAATGAAATTAAAATGGCATATCTTAAAGCAAAATGAAATTAAAATGGCATATCTTAAAGCAAAATGAAATTAAAATGGCATATCTTAAAGCAAAATGAACAATGAAATTAAAATGGCATATCTTAAAGCAAAATGAACAATGAAATTAAAATGGCATATCTTAAAGCAAAATGAAATTAAAATGGCATATCTTAAATCAAAATGAAATTAAAATGGCATATCTTAAAGCAAAATGAAATTAAAATGGCATATCTTAAAGCAAAATGAACAATGAAATTAAAATGGCATATCTTAAAGCAAAATGAAATTAAAATGGCATATCTTAAAGCAAAATGAAATTAAAATGGCATATCTTAAAGCAAAATGAACAATGAAATTAAAATGGCATATCTTAAAGCAAAATGAAATTAAAATGGCATATCTTAAAGCAAAATGAAATTAAAATGGCATATCTTAAAGCAAAATGAAATTAAAATGGCATATCTTAAAGCAAAATGAACAATGAAATTAAAATGGCATATCTTAAAGCAAAATGAAATTAAAATGGCATATCTTAAAGCAAAATGAAATTAAAATGGCATATCTTAAAGCAAAATGAAATTAAAATGGCATATCTTAAAGCAAAATGAACAATGAAATTAAAATGGCATATCTTAAAGCAAAATGAATAATGAAATTAAAATGGCATATCTTAAAGCAAAATGAAATTAAAATGGCATATCTTAAAGCAAAATGAACAATGAAATTAAAATGGCATATCTTAAAGCAAAATGAACAATGAAATTAAAATGGCATATCTTAAAGCAAAATGAAAAATGAAATTAAAATGGCATATCTTAAAGCAAAATGAAAAATGAAATTAAAATGGCATATCTTAAAGCAAAATGAAATTAAAATGGCATATCTTAAAGCAAAATGAAATTAAAATGGCATATCTTAAAGCAAAATGAAAAATGAAATTAAAATGGCATATCTTAAAGCAAAATGAACAATGAAATTAAAATGGCATATCTTAAAGCAAAATGAAAAATGAAATTAAAATGGCATATCTTAAAGCAAAATGAACAATGAAATTAAAATGGCATATCTTAAAGCAAAATGAAAAATGAAATTAAAATGGCATATATTAAAGCAAAATGAAAAATGAAATTAAAATGGCATATCTTAAAGCAAAATGAAAAATGAAATTAAAATGGCATATGTTAAAGCAAAATGAAAAATGAAATTAAAATGGCATATCTTAAAGCAAAATGAAATTAAAATGGCATATCTTAAAGCAAAATGAAATTAAAATGGCATATCTTAAAGCAAAATGAAATTAAAATGGCATATCTTAAAGCAAAATGAAATTAAAATGGCATATCTTAAAGCAAAATGAAATTAAAATGGCATATCTTAAAGCAAAATGAACAATGAAATTAAAATGGCATATCTTAAAGCAAAATGAAATTAAAATGGCATATCTTAAAGCAAAATGAAATTAAAATGGCATATCTTAAAGCAAAATGAACAATGAAATTAAAATGGCATATCTTAAAGCAAAATGAACAATGAAATTAAAATGGCATATCTTAAAGCAAAATGAAAAATGAAATTAAAATGGCATATCTTAAAGCAAAATGAAAAATGAAATTAAAATGGCATATCTTAAAGCAAAATGAAATTAAAATGGCATATCTTAAAGCAAAATGAAATTAAAATGGCATATCTTAAAGCAAAATGAAAAATGAAATTAAAATGGCATATCTTAAAGCAAAATGAACAATGAAATTAAAATGGCATATCTTAAAGCAAAATGAAAAATGAAATTAAAATGGCATATCTTAAAGCAAAATGAACAATGAAATTAAAATGGCATATCTTAAAGCAAAATGAAAAATGAAATTAAAATGGCATATATTAAAGCAAAATGAAAAATGAAATTAAAATGGCATATCTTAAAGCAAAATGAAAAATGAAATTAAAATGGCATATCTTAAAGCAAAATGAAAAATGAAATTAAAATGGCATATCTTAAAGCAAAATGAAATTAAAATGGCATATCTTAAAGCAAAATGAAATTAAAATGGCATATCTTAAAGCAAAATGAAATTAAAATGGCATATCTTAAAGCAAAATGAAATTAAAATGGCATATCTTAAAGCAAAATGAAATTAAAATGGCATATCTTAAAGCAAAATGAACAATGAAATTAAAATGGCATATCTTAAAGCAAAATGAAATTAAAATGGCATATCTTAAAGCAAAATGAAATTAAAATGGCATATCTTAAAGCAAAATGAACAATGAAATTAAAATGGCATATCTTAAAGCAAAATGAACAATGAAATTAAAATGGCATATCTTAAAGCAAAATGAAAAATGAAATTAAAATGGCATATCTTAAAGCAAAATGAAAAATGAAATTAAAATGGCATATCTTAAAGCAAAATGAAAAATGAAATTAAAATGGCATATCTTAAAGCAAAATGAAATTAAAATGGCATATCTTAAAGCAAAATGAAATTAAAATGGCATATCTTAAAGCAAAATGAAATTAAAATGGCATATCATAAAGCAAAATGAAAAATGAAATTAAAATGGCATATCTTAAAGCAAAATGAAAAATGAAATTAAAATGGCATATCTTAAAGCAAAATGAAAAATGAAATTAAAATGGCATATCTTAAAGCAAAATGAACAATGAAATTAAAATGGCATATCTTAAAGCAAAATGAAAAATGAAATTAAAATGGCATATCTTAAAGCAAAATGAAAAATGAAATTAAAATGGCACATCTTAAAGCAAAATGAAAAATGAAATTAAAATGGCATATCTTAAAGCAAAATGAAAAATGAAATTAAAATGGCATATCTTAAAGCAAAATGAAATTAAAATGGCATATGTTAAAGCAAAATGAAATTAAAATGGCATATCTTAAAGCAAAATGAAAAATGAAATTAAAATGGCATATCTTAAGCAAAATGAAATTAAAATGGCATATCTTAAAGCAAAATGAAATTAAAATGGCATATCTTAAAGCAAAATGAAATTAAAATGGCATATCTTAAAGGAAAATGAAATTAAAATGGCATATCTTAAAGCAAAATGAAATTAAAATGGCATATCTTAAAGCAAAATGAACAATGAAATTAAAATGGCATATCTTAAAGCAAAATGAACAATGAAATTAAAATGGCATATCTTAAAGCAAAATGAAATTAAAATGGCATATCTTAAAGCAAAATGAACAATGAAATTAAAATGGCATATCTTAAAGCAAAATAAACAATGAAATTAAAATGGCATATCTTAAAGCAAAATGAAAAATGAAATTAAAATGGCATATCTTAAAGCAAAATGAAAAATGAAATTAAAATGGCATATCTTAAAGCAAAATGAAAAATGAAATTAAAATGGCATATCTTAAAGCAAAATGAAAAATGAAATTAAAATGGTATATCTTAAAGCAAAATGAAATTAAAATGGCATATCTTAAAGCAAAATGAAATTAAAATGGCATATCTTAAAGCAAAATGAAATTAAAATGGCATATCTTAAAGCAAAATGAAATTAAAATGGCATATCTTAAAGCAAAATGAACAATGAAATTAAAATGGCATATCTTAAAGCAAAATGAACAATGAAATTAAAATGGCATATCTTAAAGCAAAATGAAATTAAAATGGCATATCTTAAAGCAAAATGAAATTAAAATGGCATATCTTAAAGCAAAATGAAATTAAAATGGCATATCTTAAAGCAAAATGAACAATGAAATTAAAATGGCATATCTTAAAGCAAAATGAAATTAAAATGGCATATCTTAAAGCAAAATGAAATTAAAATGGCATATCTTAAAGCAAAATGAACAATGAAATTAAAATGGCATATCTTAAAGCAAAATGAAATTAAAATGGCATATCTTAAAGCAAAATGAAATTAAAATGGCATATCTTAAAGCAAAATGAAATTAAAATGGCATATCTTAAAGCAAAATGAACAATGAAATTAAAATGGCATATCTTAAAGCAAAATGAAATTAAAATGGCATATCTTAAAGCAAAATGAAATTAAAATGGCATATCTTAAAGCAAAATGAAATTAAAATGGCATATCTTAAAGCAAAATGAACAATGAAATTAAAATGGCATATCTTAAAGCAAAATGAACAATGAAATTAAAATGGCATATCTTAAAGCAAAATGAAATTAAAATGGCATATCTTAAAGCAAAATGAACAATGAAATTAAAATGGCATATCTTAAAGCAAAATGAACAATGAAATTAAAATGGCATATCTTAAAGCAAAATGAAAAATGAAATTAAAATGGCATATCTTAAAGCAAAATGAAAAATGAAATTAAAATGGCATATCTTAAAGCAAAATGAAATTAAAATGGCATATCTTAAAGCAAAATGAAATTAAAATGGCATATCTTAAAGCAAAATGAAAAATGAAATTAAAATGGCATATCTTAAAGCAAAATGAACAATGAAATTAAAATGGCATATCTTAAAGCAAAATGAAAAATGAAATTAAAATGGCATATCTTAAAGCAAAATGAACAATGAAATTAAAATGGCATATCTTAAAGCAAAATGAAAAATGAAATTAAAATGGCATATATTAAAGCAAAATGAAAAATGAAATTAAAATGGCATATCTTAAAGCAAAATGAAAAATGAAATTAAAATGGCATATGTTAAAGCAAAATGAAAAATGAAATTAAAATGGCATATCTTAAAGCAAAATGAAATTAAAATGGCATATCTTAAAGCAAAATGAAATTAAAATGGCATATCTTAAAGCAAAATGAAATTAAAATGGCATATCTTAAAGCAAAATGAAATTAAAATGGCATATCTTAAAGCAAAATGAAATTAAAATGGCATATCTTAAAGCAAAATGAACAATGAAATTAAAATGGCATATCTTAAAGCAAAATGAAATTAAAATGGCATATCTTAAAGCAAAATGAAATTAAAATGGCATATCTTAAAGCAAAATGAACAATGAAATTAAAATGGCATATCTTAAAGCAAAATGAACAATGAAATTAAAATGGCATATCTTAAAGCAAAATGAAAAATGAAATTAAAATGGCATATCTTAAAGCAAAATGAAAAATGAAATTAAAATGGCATATCTTAAAGCAAAATGAAAAATGAAATTAAAATGGCATATCTTAAAGCAAAATGAAATTAAAATGGCATATCTTAAAGCAAAATGAAATTAAAATGGCATATCTTAAAGCAAAATGAAATTAAAATGGCATATCTTAAAGCAAAATGAAAAATGAAATTAAAATGGCATATCTTAAAGCAAAATGAAAAATGAAATTAAAATGGCATATCTTAAAGCAAAATGAAAAATGAAATTAAAATGGCATATCTTAAAGCAAAATGAACAATGAAATTAAAATGGCATATCTTAAAGCAAAATGAAAAATGAAATTAAAATGGCATATCTTAAAGCAAAATGAAAAATGAAATTAAAATGGCATATCTTAAAGCAAAATGAAAAATGAAATTAAAATGGCATATCTTAAAGCAAAATGAAAAATGAAATTAAAATGGCATATCTTAAAGCAAAATGAAATTAAAATGGCATATGTTAAAGCAAAATGAAATTAAAATGGCATATCTTAAAGCAAAATGAAAAATGAAATTAAAATGGCATATCTTAAGCAAAATGAAATTAAAATGGCATATCTTAAAGCAAAATGAAATTAAAATGGCATATCTTAAAGCAAAATGAAATTAAAATGGCATATCTTAAATGAAAATGAAATTAAAATGGCATATCTTAAAGCAAAATGAAATTAAAATGGCATATCTTAAAGCAAAATGAACAATGAAATTAAAATGGCATATCTTAAAGCAAAATGAACAATGAAATTAAAATGGCATATCTTAAAGCAAAATGAAATTAAAATGGCATATCTTAAAGCAAAATGAACAATGAAATTAAAATGGCATATCTTAAAGCAAAATAAACAATGAAATTAAAATGGCATATCTTAAAGCAAAATGAAAAATGAAATTAAAATGGCATATCTTAAAGCAAAATGAAAAATGAAATTAAAATGGCATATCTTAAAGCAAAATGAAAAATGAAATTAAAATGGCATATCTTAAAGCAAAATGAAAAATGAAATTAAAATGGCATATCTTAAAGCAAAATGAAATTAAAATGGCATATCTTAAAGCAAAATGAAATTAAAATGGCATATCTTAAAGCAAAATGAAATTAAAATGGCATATCTTAAAGCAAAATGAAATTAAAATGGCATATCTTAAAGCAAAATGAACAATGAAATTAAAATGGCATATCTTAAAGCAAAATGAACAATGAAATTAAAATGGCATATCTTAAAGCAAAATGAAATTAAAATGGCATATCTTAAAGCAAAATGAACAATGAAATTAAAATGGCATATCTTAAAGCAAAATGAACAATGAAATTAAAATGGCATATCTTAAAGCAAAATGAAAAATGAAATTAAAATGGCATATCTTAAAGCAAAATGAAAAATGAAATTAAAATGGCATATCTTAAAGCAAAATGAAAAATGAAATTAAAATGGCATATCTTAAAGCAAAATGAAATTAAAATGGCATATCTTAAAGCAAAATGAAATTAAAATGGCATATCTTAAAGCAAAATGAAATTAAAATGGCATATCTTAAAGCAAAATGAAAAATGAAATTAAAATGGCATATCTTAAAGCAAAATGAAAAATGAAATTAAAATGGCATATCTTAAAGCAAAATGAAAAATGAAATTAAAATGGCATATCTTAAAGCAAAATGAACAATGAAATTAAAATGGCATATCTTAAAGCAAAATGAAAAATGAAATTAAAATGGCATATCTTAAAGCAAAATGAAAAATGAAATTAAAATGGCATATCTTAAAGCAAAATGAAAAATGAAATTAAAATGGCATATCTTAAAGCAAAATGAAAAATGAAATTAAAATGGCATATCTTAATGCAAAATGAAATTAAAATGGCATATGTTAAAGCAAAATGAAATTAAAATGGCATATCTTAAAGCAAAATGAAAAATGAAATTAAAATGGCATATCTTAAAGCAAAATGAAATTAAAATGGCATATCTTAAAGCAAAATGAAATTAAAATGGCATATCTTAAAGCAAAATGAAATTAAAATGGCATATCTTAAAGGAAAATGAAATTAAAATGGCATATCTTAAAGCAAAATGAAATTAAAATGGCATATCTTAAAGCAAAATGAACAATGAAATTAAAATGGCATATCTTAAAGCAAAATGAACAATGAAATTAAAATGGCATATCTTAAAGCAAAATGAAATTAAAATGACATATCTTAAAGCAAAATGAACAATGAAATTAAAATGGCATATCTTAAAGCAAAATAAACAATGAAATTAAAATGGCATATCTTAAAGCAAAATGAAAAATGAAATTAAAATGGCATATCTTAAAGCAAAATGAAAAATGAAATTAAAATGGCATATCTTAAAGCAAAATGAAAAATGAAATTAAAATGGCATATCTTAAAGCAAAATGAAATTAAAATGGCATATCTTAAAGCAAAATGAAAAATGAAATTAAAATGGCATATCTTAAAGCAAAATGAAAAATGAAATTAAAATGGCATATCTTAAAGCAAAATGAAAAATGAAATTAAAATGGCATATCTTAAAGCAAAATGAAAAATGAAATTAAAATGGCATATCTTAAAGCAAAATGAAATGTGAAATTAAAATGGCATATCTTAATAAGAGTATATGCATCTAGGTGTTGATACAAACGTTAAATATTCGCGCTTCTTTGCTCCACTTTGCAACACTTTCAGTCGGGGAAACTAACGTATCCTTATGTTTCTGGCATATTCTGAGAGGAACTTTAACTGAAGATTAAGTCTGATGGAAAGTACGCATTGCGTGCAAAAAGAATTTAAGATCACACAAAAAAGAGAACAAAATAGTATAACATTGGTCCTGCATCACGACTAGTTTATACGACATGCGTTGGAATATTTCTTGACTTATTTCAAAACGTCTCTGCGATATTGTTTCCAGCTCCTTGGTAACCTTGGCCAGACCTTATCCAGCACTGCCTCCGGTCTGCTGGGAGAACTTATGTCCACTCTGAGCGATGTCCACCACTCGGTACAAAGTGGCCTGTCTGGTGCTTTGCAATCTGCCGCAAACTTATTGCATCCGGAACAACTGCTTCGTAAGTTGAAAAAGATTGAATGAACAGCTAGCTTACCCATTATTTCAAGAACCTCAGCATCTGTGGAGGCAAAGTTCATAAGAATACTGTCCAAGAAGTTGCATATACATACAATTGTCCCCAATATGGTTCCCGGGACAAACAAAATGTCTATAGTTCCACAATAAGATCCTCCGCTATATGTGAAATTTATTTTAAGGCATTGAACAAAAAGTCGTAGTATTCTTTGGACGAAACTCTCCTCGTCATCATCAGTCTCTTGACCTAGTGTGGTCGATGAGGCACTGTGTTGCTGGACATCTGACCAGTTCCTTCCACTTTCCAGTTTCCTCTCCTACGCTCTCTTTATACAACTACAACTTACGCCGTCATCAAGCCAGTAAAATAATCTCTTGTACATCAAAGGAAGTGACCTCGTGACGATAGATGGGTGACTGTATTGGGAAGAAAAAATCTGACTGGGTCATTTAGTCAGCATGAAAAGTAATATTAGGTCAGATATTAAGGAATATTTGAACTAAAAGGCTAAAAAGGATTTGAATAAACCGGATTATGTATATTCAGTGAAAAAGGGGGAAATGTTATCACAGACAATCTTAGGTACAATGTGAGCATAACGGAGTTTCGCCCTATGCTAAAACTACAGGAAAAGAAAGCTAGCGTAATTGAAGATTTCTGATCAAAACAGACTTCAACATCTCTTTAACACGGACTGATAAAAATACATTTTGGAATGGTAAAGGTTGTACATTTTTAGCAGTACTTGAATCATGGTGGAAACCGCAGCTCAGATATAAATTGTGTTGTTGTGTGTGTATGTGTATGTTTTCATTAGTATTAAACAGCAAAAATATTCGTCATTTCACAAGAGAGAGAAACGTTTGGAACGATACTTCAATTCTTAAAGTTTGGAATTGGTCATATATTTACAATAGAAATACGGTTCATTATGCGTTTAAATTTTTTTATGTAGCAACAACAAAATTCACCACAACTGGAATCCCACTGAAAATACTAAATTTTAATAATAGTTCGAACGATACAAAATACTTGGTTTGAGTATAGTTCTGCATGGTCGTAACCTTGAAAATATGATGCATCTTTGACTGAACGAATCATTAGAATGATCCCGAATATTCTTGTCATTTCTGCTTATCAAATTTAATTTTTCAGTGTATATATTTATAATTAGTTTCAATCAAGCTGTACTTAATAATTATTGTAAGTTATCTAGATGTTAAATTCCTATGAACTATGCTTTATACGTTTTGTTCAAATCCAAATATACTTATTTAACATGGAATATTTCAAATCCAAACGTTCTTATTTGACTTGGAATTCTTCACATACTAATGAACTTATTTCACTTGGAATTCTTCACATACTAATGTACTTATTTCACTTGGAATTCTTCACATACTAATGTACTTATTTCACTTGGAATTCTTTACATACTAATGTACTGATTTCACTTGGAATTCTTAACATACTAATGTACTTATTTCACTTGGAATTCTTTACATACTAATGAACTTATTTCACTTGGAATTCTTTACATACTAATGTACTTATTTCACTTGGAATTCTTCACATACTAATGTACTTATTTCACTTGGAATTCTTTACATACTAATGTACTTATTTCACTTGGAAATCTTTACATACTAATGTACTTATTTCACATGGAATTCTTTGCATACAAATGTATTTATTTCACTTGGAATTCTTTGCATACAAATGTACTTATTTCACTCGGAATTATTCAAATCTAAATGTACATAGTTTACTTGCATTTCTTCACATACTAATGTAGTTATTTTCTTGGAATTCTTTGCATACAAATGTACTTATTTCACTCGGAATTATTCAAATCTAAATGTACTTATTTGAAATGCAATTGTAAATGTAAACAATATTCCATAAGCCATTTTACAACATTTAATGAAACACTTCATTTCCTTTCAGAGGTTGCTGTTGCAGGACTGCAATAAACATTAGGTGGGAAATTTTCTAATTCAATGTAATGTAAAAAGAGAAATAAAATATATCTGTGTTGTTTTCATTGAGTTTATCATTAGTTTGTGCATTGCATAAGGTTTAACAGAGAAGCACAACTGATTGTAATAAGATGGGGTTTACAAAATTATAGTACATAATACAAAAATCAATAAGCTACACTTAAAAGTTTTGTGTTAGAATGGAAGCATTTAAACTGCTTGGCTTCTAAAAAGTACACAACACAAACAACAACTCTAGAAAACGATAAAGTCCATCTCTTATGCACTTATATCAGATGATAAATCTGTATTTTAAAGTCCATCTCTTATGCACTTAGATCAGATGATAAATCTGTCTTTTAAAGTCCGTCTCAGGTGCACTTCGATCAGAAGGAAACTCTGGTGCTTCGGTCATTATCAATAGATATTATTCGATCAGTATGATTTGATATGATTTGGTCAGTATGATTACATATGATTCGGTCAGTATGATTCCATATGATTCGGTCAGTATGATTCCATATAATTCGGTCAGTACGATTAGATATTATTCGGTCAGTACGATTATATATGATTCGGTCAGTATGATTATATATGATTCGGTCAGTATGATTTGATTTGATTCGGTCAGTATGATTAAATATGATTAGATATTATTCCACCAGTATGATTAAATATGATTCGGTCAGTGAAATTAGATATGATTCGGTCAGTATGATTAGATACAATTTGGTCAGTATTATTATATATTATTCGGTCAGTATGATTATACATGATTCGGTCAGTATGATTTGATTCGGTCAGTATGATTAAATATGATTAGATATTATTCCGCCAGTATGATTAAATATGATTCGGTCAGTGAAATTATATAGTATTCGGTCAATATGATTAAATATGATTTGGTCAGTACGACTAGATATGATTCGGTCAGTATGATTACATATTATTCGGTCAGTGAAATTAGATATGATTCGGTCAGTATGATTACATATTATTCGGTCAGTGAAATTAGATATGATTCGGTCAGTATGATTACATATTATTCGGTCAATGAAATTATATAGTATTCGGTCAATATGATTAAATATGATTCGGTCAGTACGACTAGATATGATTCGGTCAGTACGATTAAATATGATTCAGTCAGTATGATTATATATGATTCGGTCAGTGAAATTAGATATGATTCGGTCAGTATGATTACATATTATTCGGTCAGTATGATTACATATTATTCGGTCAGTATGATTAAATATGATTCGGTCAGTGAAATTAGATATGATTCGGTCAGTATGATTACATATTATTCGGTCAGTATTATTAAATATGATTCGGTCAGTATGATTAAATATGATTCGGTCAGTGAAATTAGATATGATTCGGTCAGTATGATTACATATTATTCGGTCAGTGAAATTAGATATGATTCGGTCAGTATGATTACATATTATTCGGTCAGTATTATTAAATATGATTCGGTCAGTGAAATTAGATATGATTCGGTCAGTATGATTACATATTATTCGGTCAGTGAAATTAGATATGATTCGGTCAGTATGATTAAATATGATTTGGTCAGTGAAATTAAATATAATTCGGTCAGTACGATTAGATATTATTCGGTCAGTATGATTATATATGATTCAGTCAGTATGATTAAATATGATTCGGTCAGTGAAATTAGATATGATTCGGTCAGTATGATTACATATTATTCGGTCAGTGAAATTAGATATGATTCGGTCAGTATGATTACATATTATTCGGTCAGTATTATTAAATATGATTCGGTCAGTGAAATTAGATATGATTCGGTCAGTATGATTACATATTATTCGGTCAGTATTATTAAATATGATTCGGTCAGTATGATTAAATATGATTTGGTCAGTATGACTATATATGATTCGGTCAGTATGATTAGATATGATTTGGTCTGTATGATTAAATATGGGGTTGTACAATTGGCACCATTATACCTACTATTTATATCATAGGATACATTTTTCTCACCTATTGTGTCCAACACTGTCTCCATATATTTTACAGATCTTTTCATGATAACTAAACTAGATTTGTTAAGATCGACGCATAACAGTGAAACATTTTTAGCATGGTGTACGCGGCATACACGAGTTATGGGATTATGACGGTAGAAAGGAAGCCTCTAGTAAAACACAACTGTCTTCAGTCCTGAACTATAACCTTAGAAATGCCATATCCATCAGTAGCTGCAAGACTATTCCTAAAGGAAGTCATCATTAATTTAATGGTATATTCATTTATGACTTTTATGAAGTGTGTATGTTCTTGTGAATCAAAGTTCGTTGCAGAATTTCTGAACACAGTTAAAATACATAGATGAATTTGTGACAAGAATGGATTTAAATTAAGCAAGGTATGAGGGCATGCTAAGCAGTGTTTTTTGATGATCTTGAAACATGACTATAACTCTTCAGTTTGCTTCTTTTTCCGATGACTGTTTGTATCCTGTTGTGGACCTCTTTGTTGGTTACATGGTCGATGTATGAGAAACACACAATCGTGCTGTAGCATCTAATTTCGAAGGTTACATATTAAATATACTAAATAAACCGGTGTTTATATGATCAAACTTCCGGGAGATACCTGAGGGGAAAAAGTATATAAAATATATCCTTGCATGCTTGATTTGATAATTATGTATTCGCGCTGTAACTTCCGTTGAAGATATCACATGAAAGATTCATAGCGATCACAGAGGTTATATCAACGTTGCCCGGTGATACATGTCCACCAGTTCCGTCGGGGGCGTTATTGTATCGGAGAATAGTTGGTGATGGTGATATTTATGTCCACGCGTTTAGTATCGAGGGGAAGTATTCATCGATGACATCGTTGAGTTTTTTCTTTAGTTGTTCGGTTGCAAGAGCTGGTATTACAGATGTTGGTAGCTGTTGTTAGGTTATTTTGAAATGATTTAGAAATGTTGTAGATATCTCTCTTTCATAATACCCCGAACAATACACTGTTGAAGGTATTTCCCTACTATTAAAATAAATTATTGCATCAACAGTTTCTTGATTAAACACCTCGAAATCGTTTATTATATGGTTTAAATGTTGAATTGTTTCAAGAATCTGTTGCTTTAGATCATCAGAATAATATCGTGTAATACTACAAATAATTGTTTTTATTTATCAAACATACGAGTAAATTCAAGAGTAACCATATCTGCACGATATGTACAATATTCATCATCAATAATAACATTATCCCTGATACTTGTTACAAACTCATCAACAGGCCAGTTAAAAAGCATCTTGGGAAATCTACCCAATTTTTTTTCTATATTTGGTAATTGTTATAATTTTTTTTTACATCCGTGGTATAATCAGATAATAATAATAATAATAATAATAATAATAATAATAATAATAATAATAATAATAATAATAATAATGAGGACTTTGTATAGCGCCTAATCTTTAAAAGCTCTAAGCGCTTTACACCATCAATAATGATATGACTACACTACAGAACAACAAATGACAAAAACAATGAAATTGGAAAACATAAAAACATGCTGAAAATATATAAGATACAAAACATGATTAGGTCGCTAAGTTTGTCCCTGAAGTCGAAACAGGTGAGTCTTAAGAGCACTCTTAAAAGGGACCACTGTGTCTTTGTGTCTAATTTCTCTAAGATCTCGATGGTTCAACAAAACGAGGTTTCTCTTAAACCGGTGGTTTTTCAGGCCATCATAATAAAGTTCTGATCGAGCAATTATAAATATCCACGGCATAATCCGGTGAAGTGATCTCGATGGAAGTTGATAACGACGATTCGTGAACGGTTATCGCGATCTTAGATTCTACTCCTGTGAGAGATTTTATCCTGCGTTGAATTTCATCGTTGATATCCTCGATGTCATAACTTCCCTTGGGGGAGATATACAGTCTGCCGATCGGGACCGCCGTCAGGTTTATCCTTATTCGCAAACACAAAGGTGTTATTGGGTGGTTTACCAGCGAATGATGCCGATCTAATATTAGGCCAGCTTTAATATACTCGTAATTGTGTATGCGTGATCTCGCTTACTGCAATCGGATTTGGAAAATCAACGCTGAATTCCGGACTCTTTGATGTTATTGATATCATCGTCGTTGTTACCGGGGTTGTGTTCTCGACTATCCACTGAAGTAATTATTGTGGGGTTGTCAATGACACTGTTATCAATATTATGTTATTCTAATTTTGACATCGCGGTATCATAAATACTAACCATCGCGGAGAATTTATCATCGGATATTACAGTATCATCGAGGCTAGATGAAATCATCGCGGATATTTGCAAATATGCGGTTGACGCTGTGTGTAATTTAACCGTACAATCATGTAGTTTACGCTGACTACACGATGATATTTTTTTGTGATAATCCCGAGAACTCCTGTGATCGTCGTCGCCGCAGAGATACAAATTGGGACAACCACAGGAGCGATCATCGTCACCGACGATAATATCACGCCGGTTCCAACGATGACACCTAAAACCGATTATACGATTATATCAATGCGGGTAATACGTCTGTGATATTTTTTTACTTTTATTTGATACTCGTTCGTAAGATCCTTAAGTTTAGTTTGTAACTCGCGGACTTGATGTATCGATACTGTTGAGTGGTCATTATTTAATTAAGTTGTTTATTTAAATCAACTACAAATTTTACGTACCATGTGATCGATGCTCGAGCTAATTTGTCATCGGTGGAAGCTATCGTAAATATTTCAGTTCATCCCTTTTCTATTACCGTGCTTATAATATTATTAACCCCGACGGATGAACTCGATGCTATATTAAATTGCATCGAGGAAACTAATGTTAATCAGTAAATACCTTTAACTTCCGCGGTAATACCAATAACATTGTTTTGAGGTGTCCACTCGAATGATCCATATTGTATCGCATATACGTTGCTGATATTTTGCCCATGAGGAATTTTAACTTTATCGAGCCGGGCGGTCATATTAGGAAAATCATCTTTGATAGCCTCGTGAGTTTTGTTTTTAATCTCGTCGATGGATGTTTTAATCTCGCCGAGTTTTATAGAGACCGACGGTGGTTTTCCAAAGAAATCATCTGCAGTTTTATTAACTCGTGGAGAATTTTTACTAAGATTATCAAACGCATCGATGTGTTTATCATAATCAGATTGCAGCGTTGTTAGTTCATCATTGATAATTTTAATATCAGCAAAATTCAACGGAATCGCTAGTGTAATTCCAAAGAACCTGAGGATGGTTTTTTCAACAGTTTTTCAAAATTATTTTGGACATCTGTAAATTTATTTATGTGAGTGTCATACTCGGATCGTAGCGTTGTCGGTCTTGAAATACAACTATTTCATCCGGTGATACGTCTACGATATTTAATGTCTCAGATAACGCCTCGGTGATAAGTTTCTTTACAATTTCGAGTGAAACGCCCTTAGTTTTCTTTGTTTGTGAGAGAGATCTTCCCCAAATATCTACTATTATACATTTAAGATCTCTTTAAAAAGATATCGCTGGTATATTCGTGTATGGTTTTATGAGGCGGTGATGATGATTTTGATATCGCGTTGAGGACATTAATAACTTCTCGGCCTCATATCAGTGGATTGGTCATTGTCTGTGTTGGCAACGTTGAATACCAAATCGGGATCTTTAACCGAGATGTATATTTGAGAAATTCTTTAGGTGGTGCTAGCCCGTAAAAAGAGTTAAAAAATAATTACCCGTGGATCAATCGCGTATGCGACCCAATGAATTCCAGGTGCAGTGTTATTATCAGCATTAGCGATCGCGGGGACAGCGCCATTAATCAATGCTGGTAACGCAGCAAATAACGGGAATATACCGCCTGATTTAATCATATTTTAACCGCGGAGGGAACAAACTCAAATCGAACACCTGTGTTTGCTATTAACGCTTTATTGAAATGATTAAGTTGCGTTTTAGTCAATGATAATTTATTTGGTCCACCGTTAGCAATCTGATGCCGCTTCAAAGTTATTTGTACCCCGCATGTACTCGCGTTTTTCGATTGCAATTTCTTTACCTGACCGGGAGTCAGAGTAACATTAACATTATTGTACGAGATTTTATTTAATACGAGATTGATTTAATTGTCTACGTGTTTAAGAAAACATTTACATGTTTTCTACTGGGGCGTCAATGAGCCTCATTCATCCACCGGCACCTTCGAGTAACATTGATTTATCACTGTGAATGGCAGCAACCGCCCTATATTGAACACCTTCAGCAGGATTTACACGAGCTCGGAAATGTATATCAACGACACTTTGCCCGTTTAGATCGAGATGTTGTAGTGAAAAATAATAGATAGGATACACATTTATAAAATCCAACTGAGATATATGTAAACCAGTATCGACATTTTGATCGCGTCTCATAAACGTTCATAACCGATGATAAGCGAGTGCTATTTGATTGTTGTCATAATCAAGTAAAATATCCTCGGAGGTTCTTGTTGACCATTTATACTCAATGATGCCTCATTAACACCTAGTTTGTCAAATATCATATGTCAACGTTGTTGTTTATTAACCAAATATAATCGAGTTGTGCTCTGCAACACAATGAAAATATGCCTGGGAGCGGAAATACTCTTTGTCGATATTATCTGCCATGTAAATACACCGTTAACAGAACTCGTCGTTGTAACAGTTGTAAGATCTAACCATGACATCAATGATTTAACGCCTTGATCCATAAAAGATAGCAATCGCTGTTTTGTGGTGATCGATAGGGTCATTACTGGCATTCAAACCCTCAATGAGGTTGAGAGTTTGAATCCCGGCCAAGTCATAACAAAGATTTATATAAATGGTACGAGCAGTTGCCTAGCTTGGCGATCAACATTAAGAAATTAGAGTTAAGACTGGTCAGTCTGGCTTCAGGATAATGTGACAGGGTGGGACTTGTGCTACATGTGTGCGGCATGATGCCCCATTGCTAGACATCACTATAAACTGCTACACCGCAGACGTCGTAGCAATATGACTGAAAATGTTTTATAGCTATGTTAAAAGTCCAGCACATACTTTCATAATTTAAGTGTTGTCATTTGAGTAAATTTTCAAACCATTAAACCAACTCATTTTTTTAGCCTTTGAAATATTTAGAAATAAATATTTAGTTTTAAACACATAATAAATTTGTATTTTTATTTCTAGGCATTTGTATCTAAATTCCTGATTCATATGGCATTTGTATTTTTATTTCCTGGTATTTTTATTTTAATTCCTGATTCATATGGCATTTGTATCCTTATTTCCTGATTCATATGGCATTTGTATTTTTATTTCCTGATTCATATGGCATTTGTATTTTAATTTCTGATTCATATGGCATTTGAATCTTTAATTCCTTATTTATATGGCATTGGTATTTTTATTTCCTGGCATTTGTATCCTTATTTCGTCATTCATATGGCATTTGTTGTTTTATTTCCTGACATTAGTATTTTAATTCCTGATTCATATGGCATTTGTATTTTTATTTCCTGATTCAAATGGCATTCATATTTTTAATTCCTGATTCAGACATAATTTGTATTTTTATTTCCTGATTCAGATGGCATTTATATTATTTCCTGATTCATATGGCATTTGTATTTTATTTCCTGATTCTTTTGGCATTGGTATACTTATTTCCTGATTCATATTACATTCATATCCTTATTTCCTGATTCATATGGCATTTGTATTTTTATTTCCTGGCATTTGTATTTATTTTCTGATTCATATGGCATTTTGTATTTTTATTTCCTGGCATTTGTATTTATTTTCTGATTCATATGGCATTTTGTATTAGTATTTCCTTATTCATGTGGCATTTCTATTTTTATTTCCTGGCATTTTCATTTTCATTCCCTATTCATATGGCATTTGAATTTTCCTTTCCTCATTCATATGGCATTTGTATTTTTATTTCCTGACATTTGTATTTTATTTCCTGATTCATATGTCATGTAACTTTTCCTTTCCTCATTCATATGGCATTTGTATTTTTATTTCCTGACATTTGTATTTTATTTCCTGATTCATGTGGCATTTTGTATTTTATTTCCTGATTCGTGTGGCATATGTAATTTTATTTCCTGATTCGTGTGGCATATGTAATTTTATTTCCTGATTCATGTGGCATATGTAATTTATTTCCTGATTCATGTGGCATACATAATTTTATTTCCTGATTCATGTGGCATATGTAGTTTTATTTCCTGATTCATGTGGCATATGTAATTTTATTTCCTAATTCATGTGGCATTTTGTATTTTATTTCCTGATCCATGTGGCATATGTAATTTTATTTCCTGATTCATGTGGCATATGTAATTTTATTTCCTGATTCATATGGCATATGTAATTTATTTCCTGATTCATATGGCATATGTAATTTTATTTCCTGATTCATGTGGCATATGTAATTTTATTTCCTAATTCATGTGGCATTTTGTATTTTATTTCCTGATTCATGTGGCATATGTAATTTTATTTCCTGATTCATGTGGCATATGTAATTTTATTTCCTGATTCATGTGGCATACATAATTTTATTTCCTGATTCATGTGGCATACATAATTTTATTTCCTGATTCATGTGGCATATGTAATTTTATTTCCTGATTCATATGGCATTTTGTATTTTATTTCCTGATTCATATGGCATATGTAATTTTATTTCCTGATTCATGTGGCATTTTGTATTTTATTTCCTGATTCATATGGCATATGTAATTTTATTTCCTGATTCATGTGGCATATGTAATTTTATTTCCTGATTCATATGGCATATGTAATTTATTTCCTGATTCATATGGCATACATAATTTTATTTCCTGATTCATGTGGCATTTTGTATTTTATTTCCTGATTCATATGGCATTTTGTATTTTTATTCCTGATTCATGTGGCATATGTAATTTATTTCCTGATTCATGTGGCATTTTGTATTTTATTTCCTGATTCATGTGGCATATGTAATTTTATTTCCTGATTCATGTGGCATTTTGTATTTTATTTCCTGATTCATATGGCATATGTAATTTTATTTCCTGATTCATGTGGCATATGTAATTTTATTTCCTGATTCATGTGGCATATGTAATTGTATTTCCTGATTCATATGGCATATGTAATTTTATTTCCTGATTCATATGGCATACATAATTTTATTTCCTGATTCATGTGGCATACATAATTATATTTCCTGATTCATGTGGCATTTGTATTTTTATTTCCTGATTCATATGGCATTTATTTTGTTTTCCTGATTCATATGTCATTTGTATTTATTTCCTGATTCATATGGCATTTCCTGATTCATATGGCATTTTGTATTTTTATTTCCTGATTCAGATGGTATTTGTATTTTTATTTCCTGATTCATATGGCATTTGTTTTTTTATTTCCTGACATTTATATTTATTTCCTGATTCGTATGGCATTTATATTTTTATTTCCTGATTCATGTGACATTTGTATTTTATTTCCAGATTCATATGGCATTTGTATTTTTATTTCCTAATTCATATGGCATTTGTATTTTATTTCCTGATTCTTTTGGCATTTGTATACTTATTTCCTGATTCATATGGCATTTGTATTTATTTTCTGATTCATATGGCATTTTGTATTATTATTTCCTTATTTATGTGGCATTTCTATTTTTATTTCCTGGCATTTCCATTTTCATTCCCTATTCATATGGCATTTGCATTTTCCTTTCCTCATTCATATGGCATTTGTATTTTTAATTCCCGATTCATATGACATTTATATTTTCATTTCCTGGCATTTTTATTTTAATTCCTGATTCATATGGTATTTGTATTTTTAATTCCTAATTCATATGGCATTTGTATTTTTAATTCCTAATTCATATGGCATTTGTATTTTAATTCCTAATTCACATGGCATTTTGTATTTTTATTTCCTGATTCATATTACATTATTTTTATTTTTATTTCCTGATTCATTTGGCATTTGTATCTTTAATTCCTAATTCATATGGCATTTGTATTTTTAATTCCTAACTCATATGGCATTTGTATTTTTAATTCCTGAATCATATGACATTTGTATTTTTAATTCCTAATTCATATGGCATTTGTATTTTTAATTCCTAATTCATATGGCATTTGTATTTTTTCTCCTGATTCATATTACATTTGTGTACTTATTTCCTGATTCATATTATACTTGTGTACTTATTTCCTGATTCATATGGCATTTGTATTTTTTCTCCTGATTCATATTATATTTGTGTACTTATTTCCTGATTCATATTACATTTGTGTACTTATTTCCTGATTCATATGTCATTTGTATTTTATTTCCTGATTCATATTACATTGATATTCTTTTTCCTGATTCATATGGCATTTGTATTTTTATTTCTTGGCATTCGTATTTTTATTCCTCTTTCATATGGCATATGTATCTTTATTTTCTGATTCATATGTCATTTGTATTTTTATTTCCTGGCATTTGTATTTTTAATTCCTGATTCATATGGCATTTGTATTTTTATTTCTTGATTCATTTGGCATTTGTAGGTTTTTTTCCTGATTCATATGGCATTTGTATTTTTATTTCCTGATTCATTTGGCATTTGTTTTTTTATTTCCTAGCATTTGTATTTTTAATTAAAGATTCATATGGCATTTGTTTTTTTAATTCCTAGCATTTGTATTTTTAATTCCTGATTCATATGGCATTTGTATTTTTATTTCCTGATTCATATTACATTATTTTTATATTCTATTTCCTGATTCATTTAGCATTTCTTTTTTATTTCCTGATATTTGTATACTTTTTTCCTGATTCAGATGGCATTTGTATTTTATTTCCTGATTCATGTGGTATTTTTATCCTTTTTTCCTGATTCATATGGCATTTGTATTTTTATTTATTGGCATTTTTATTTTCATTCCTGTTTCATATGGCATATGTATCCTTATTTCCTGATTCATGTGGCATATGTAATTTTATTTCCTGATTCATATGGCATTTGTAGTTTTATTCAAGGATCATTTGACATTTGTATTTTATTTTCTTGCATTTATATTTTTTCCCAGATTCATTTGATTATTGTATTTTTATTCCTGATTCATGTGGCATACATAATTTTATTTCCTGATTCATGTGGCATTTGTATTTTTATTTCCTGATTCATGTGGCATATGTAATTTATTTCCTGATTCATGTGGCATATGTAATTTTATTTCCTGATTCATGTGGCATACATAATTTTATTTCCTGATTCATGTGGCATACATAATTTTATTTCCTGATTCATGTGGCATATGTAAATTTATTTCCTGATTCATCTGGCATACATAATTTTATTTCCTGATTCATGTGGCATACATAATTTTATTTCCTGATTCATGTGGCATTTTGTATTTTATTTCCTGATTCATATGGCATATGTAATTTTATTTCCTGATTCATGTGGCATATGTAATTTTATTTCCTGATTCATATGGCATACATAATTTTATTTCCTGATTCATGTGGCATACGTAATTTTATTTCCTGATTCATGTGGCATATGTATTTTATTTCCTGATTCATGTGGCATACATAATTTTATTTCCTGATTCATGTGGCATTTGTATTTTATTTCCTGATTCATATGGCATATGTAATTTTATTTCCTGATTCATGTGGCATACATAATTTTATTTCCTGATTCATGTGGCATTTGTATTTTATTTCCTGATTCATATGGCATATGTAATTTTATTTCCTGATTCATGTGGCTTACATAATTTTATTTCCTGATTCATATGGCATATGTAATTTTATTTCCTGATTCATGTGGCATACGTAATTTTATTTCCTGATTCATGTGGCATATGTAATTTTATTTCCTGATTCATGTGGCATATGTAATTTATTTCCTGATTCATGTGGCATATGTAATTTTATTTCCTGATTCATGTGGCATACATGATTTTATTTCCTGATTCATGTGGCATTTGTATTTTATTTCCTGATTCATATGGCATATGTATTTTTATTTCCTGATTCATGTGGCTTACATAATTTTTTTTCCTGATTCATATGGCATATGTAATTCTATTTCCTGATTCATGTGGCATATGTAATTTTATTTCCTGATTCATATGGCATACATAATTTTGTTCCTGATTCATGTGGCATATGTAATTTATTTCCTGATTCATGTGGCATACGTAATTTTATTTCCTGATTCATGTGGCATATGTAATTTTATTTCCTGATTCATGTGGCATACATAATTTTGTTCCTGATTCATGTGGCATATGTAATTTATTTCCTGATTCATGTGGCATACATAATTTTATTTCCTGATTCATGTGGCATATGTAATTTTATTTCCTGATTCATGTGGCATACATAATTTTATTTCCTGATTCATGTGGCATTTGTATTTTATTTCCTGATTCATGTGGCATATGTATTTTTATTTCCTGATTCATGTGGCATACATAATTTTATTTCCTGATTCATGTGGCATTTGTATTTTATTTCCTGATTCATGTGGCATATGTAATTTTATTTCCTGATTCATGTGGCTTACATAATTTTATTTCCTGATTCATGTGGCATATGTAATTTTATTTCCTGATTCATGTGGCATACATAATTTTGTTTCCTGATTCATGCTGCATATGTAATTTATTTCCTGATTCATGTGGCATATGTAATTTTATTTCCTGATTCATGTGGCATATGTAATTTATTTCCTGATTCATGTGGCATACATAATTTTATTTCCTGATTCATGTGGCATACATAATTTTATTTCCTGATTCATGTGGCATATGTAATTTATTTCCTAATTCATGTGGCATATGTAATTTTATTTCCTGATTCATGTGGCTTACATAATTTTATTTCCTGATTCATGTGGCATATGTAATTTTATTTCCTGATTCATGTGGCATACATAATTTTATTTCCTGATTCATGTTGCATATGTAATTTATTTCCTGATTCATGTGGCATATGTAATTTTATTTCCTGATTCATGTGGCATATGTAATTTATTTCCTGATTCATGTGGCATACGTAATTTTATTTCCTGATTCATGTGGCATACATAATTTTATTTCCTGATTCATGTGGCATATGTAATTTATTTCCTAATTCATGTGGCATATGTAATTTTATTTCCTGATTCATGTGGCATACATAATTTTATTTCCTGATTCATATTGCATATGTAATTTTATTTCCTGATTCATGTGGCATATGTGATTTTATTTCCTGATTCATATGGCATATGTAATTTTATTTCCTGATTCATATGGCATACATAATTTTATTTCCTGATTCATATGGCATATGTAATTTTATTTCCTGATTCATATGGCATATGTAATTTTATTTCCTGATTCATATGGCATTTATATTTTTATTTCCTGATTCATGTGGCATATGTAATTTTATTTCCTGATTCATGTGGCATATGTAATTTTATTTCCTGATTCATGTGGCATACGTATTTTTATTCCTGATTCATGTGGCATATGTAATTTTATTTCCTGATTCAAATGACATTCCTCCCCCAACTAAATATTTTTGAATAATGGTAAATAGATTATCTTCTACCATGTGAGCCCATCCATAGGGGCGAAGGAGGAATCTCCCTCCTGAAAATAATCTGTGGGCAACCTTGCTGTCTTCCACATTAATTCGCATCATAATTATGTTTTTTTTCCCACAGAAAACAATGAAGTCTTCCAAAAAGTCCATGTATTACACATCGGTAAGCCTACTGCAAGAAAGACAAAAATACTGTTTTCATAATATTCATAAACTTAACAGTTCTTCAAATTGAAACCATGTCAAGGGACAAAACTCAAGTGAAATACTGCACAATGATATTAAACTAGTTGTGTACCTTTAACCACCAATCTACAAACATATACGACCTTTGTTAATGACGTAATACATGCATTTCATTGTATGCAATCAATACTGGGTAAATAAGAGATGTTTTGCTTGTTTCCCATCGATGCAAGTAAGTTTTGTCAAAATTAGGTCTGCTATTCTGGACACATGGACAAAAGAGACTTTCTTTCTGGTTGCTGTGGAAGCTATTCCAGAGATAATTTTTTGTCAAAATTAGGTCTGCTATTCTGGACACATGGACAAAAGAGACTTTCTATCTGGTTGCTATGGAAGCTATCCCAGAGATCAATTTTTGTCAAAATTAGGTCTGCTATTCTGGACACATGGACAAAAGAGACTTTCTATCTGGTTGCTATGAAAGCTATCCCAGAGATAATTTTTTGTCTAAATTAGATCTGCTATTCTGGACACATGGACAAAAGAGAGTTTCTATCTGGTTGCTATGGAAGGTATTCCAGAGATTAATATTTGTCAAAATTAGGTCTGCTATTCTGGACACATGGACAAAAGAGACTTTCTATCTGGTTGCTATGAAAGCTATCCCAGAGATTAATATTTGTCTAAATTAGGTCTGCTATTCTGGACAAATGGACAAAAGAGACTTTCTATCTGGTTGCTATGGAAGCTATCCCAGAGATAATTTTTTGTCTAAATTAGGTCTGCTATTCTGGACACATGGACAAAAGAGACTTTATATCTGGTTGCTATGGAAGCTATCCAGAGATAATATTTTGTCTAAATTAGGTCTGCTATTCTGGACACATGGACAAAAGAGACTTTCTATCTGGTTGCTATGGAAGCTATCCCAGAGATAATTTTTTGTCTAAATTAAGTCTGCTATTCTGGACACATGGACAAAAGAGACTTTCTATCTGGTTGCTATGGAAGCTATCCCAGAGATAATTTTTTGTCTAAATTAGGTCTACTATTCTGGACACATGGACAAAAGAGACTTTCTATCTGGTTGCTATGGAAGCTATCCCAGAGATCAATTTTTGTCAAAATTAGGTCTGCTATTCTGGACACATGGACAAAAGAGACTTTCTATCTGGTTGCTATGGAAGCTATCCCAGAGATAATTTTTTGTCTAAATTAAGTCTGCTATTCTGGACACATGGACAAAAGAGAGTTTCCATCTGGTTGCTATGGAAGCTATCCCAGAGATACATTTTTGTAGAGCATGTCCTAAGGAACATTCCCACCAAAACTGGCTTGAACTTTCTGGTGAGTAATAAAGGCTTTGAGTTTACACAGCAAGTTAGAATTTTTTTAAACACTTATATGGGGGGGGGGGAATGGTTTTTATATCTGGATTTGAAATGAAAGATCTAACTCAGGTTTTTATTTCTGGATTTGAAAGATAAAATCTAGATCAGATTTTTATATCTGGATTTGAAACAAAAGATCTAAATCAGGTTTTTATTTCTGGATTGAAACAAAAGATCTAAATCAGGTTTTTATTTCTGGATTTGAAAAATAAAATCTAGATCGGGTTTTTATATCTGGATTTGAAACAAAAGATCTAAATCAGGATTTTATTTTTGGATTTGAAAGATAAAATCTAGATCGGGTTTTTATATCTGGATTTGAAACAAAAGATCTAAATCAGATTTTTATATCTGGATTTAAGGAAAGATCTGGATCAGGGTTTGGTATCCGTTTATAACTGCTGTGCCATGTCCGCTAAGTTGTAGAATGCTGCATGCCAAGTCATACTTGTTCCTTTAATTTAATTATCAGTTTTGGTACATACAGTTAAGAAGAATGAATTTCAACTAGTCCCATATGCATTTACAAAGGATTGGCATGTCACTGTTGTCATGAGTGTCACTGTTGTCATGAGTGTCACTGTTGTTGTGAGTGTCACTGTTGTCATGAGAGTCATTGTTGTTATGAGTGTCACTGTTGTCATGAGTGTCACTGTTGTCATGAGTCATTGTTGTTATGAGTGTCACTGTTGTCATGAGTGTTGTAGTTTGCTGACACCTGATCTAGATCCAAGGTTGTTTGTGCCACTTTCTTTGACAATATTTGTATAAATAATAACAATTTTACTTAAAGCTGAGTCTGTTTTCTTTTAAAACAAAATATAAAAAGTAATATATATTTGTTTAAAATCAAGGTAAAACATACACAATTATTTATTTACATTATTAGTAAAATATATTTGTTTAAAATCAAGGTAAAACATACACAATTATTTATTTACATTATTAGTAATATATTGATGTAGAAAATGATTTACAAATGTGAGATATGCAAATCATTGTACCCAAATGTATTACTTCATGATCTACAGTGTTTTATTTTAAAACCTAATTGAGGCAATCTATAAAATACCAAAAGAACTTTCAACAAGGTTTAGCATGGGTGTTGAAAAAGTTAAAAGAAAAAGAGTACTGGAATAAGTGCACTGGGTTGGGATAGGTGTAATATTTTTATAAATAATATATATATATATATATATATATATATATATATATATATATATATATATATATATATATATATATATATATATATATATATATATATATATATATATATATATATATTTTATTTAATAATTTGAATGCTTTCCCACCCCACCCCCACCCCACCCCCACCCCACCCCCGAACTTGCATATGCTGTAAAATTGACATAGCTTATGTACTATGTCCTATGTCAACCTACCCTCCAAAACAAAGTTGAAATGGTGTCCCTGATGTAACCCAAAATTAAAACTTCTTTTAACATGAATGAACTTAAATAGCCACTTTCTAGCATGTTAGTTTTCTCACACAAATTTCCTGTTGTAAAATTTTTCACAGTGTAAGCATGACAGTTGCCACAGTTCATTTAGACTGGAGAGAATTTAAAGAAGCTTGAACTGTTGTAATGTTTGACCAATTGAAAAAAAAAATTTACATTGGGAAAGGATTGAACTATGGTGTGTTGTCTTTCAAAGAAAACATTTGTTTTAATATTTAGTGTGATTGTATGCATGCACATTTTTTTTTAAAATTTCCTTGAAGTAATTGTTTTATTCATGCTATCTGGAAATAAAAAGTTTTGTTTTTTATAATGTATTAACTTTCTTCAATGTATTAACTAAAATACATACTTTATAACATCATGAATGTTATCACATTTAGACCATACTTTATAACATCATGAAATGTTATCACATTTAGACCATACTTTATAACATCATGAAATGTTATCACATTTAGACCATACTTTATAACATCATGAAATGTTATCACATTTAGACCATACTTTATAACATCATGAAATGTTATCACATTTAGACCATACTTTATAACATCATGAAATGTTATCACATTTAGACCATACTTTATAACATCATGAATGTTATCACATTTAGACCATACTTTATAACATCATGAAATGTTATCACATTTAGACCATAATTTGTTGTCAATAACATATTTTTAGAACTGTACAAGTTTTTTTAAAAATATATTGATGTGGTGCTGCAGAAAGACCATCTTGAAAACTGGTGAAAAAAGGCTTTTGTGCATTTGATGTTTGTCAATTTTTAATAATATCTTTATAAAGATGATTTTGAAGGATATGTCTTTAGTATGTGCTGCTTGGGTTTATGAAGAATATTTATTGTTTTTAAATTTTTTAAATTTTCAAAGAATAATTGTAATTTACATAATTTTTTAAAACATACCTCTACATTTCCTACCTTTGATTGTGTAATAACTAATACAGCTCAGGAATTTAATTGACATACTTTTTTAAAACATACCTCTACATTTCTTACATTTAATTGTGTAATTACTAATACAGCTCAGGAATTTAATTTACATAATTTTTTAAAACATACCTGTACATTTCTTAATTTTAATTGTGTAATAACTAATATAGCTCAGGAAATTTCCTACAAAGTTTGATGCAGCATCTGAAGCACTTGGAACTAGAAAATTTGCATGGCAATAAGCTTAATATGTTAAGTTTCAGAATAAAAAGAAAAACAAAACAGCAGGTATATTTGTGAGATAAAATAAGCATATGGTAATGCCATATATAAAAAAAGACAGTCAATAAGTACTATCATAAAGCTTACTAACTCATAAGGGTGTCTGCCTTACAGCATAAACCAGTCAATAAGTACTGTCATAAAGCATACACCAGTCAATAAGTACTGTCATAAAGCATACACCAGTCTATAAATACTGTTATAAAGCTTACTAACTCACAAGGTGGTCTGCCAAAAAGTGGACTGCCTTACAGCATAAACCAGTCAATAAGTACTGTCGTAAAGCATAAACCAGTCAATAAGTACTGTCATTAAGCATAAACCAGTCAATAAGTACTGTCATAAAGCATAAACCAGTCAATAAGTACTGTCATAAAGCATAAGCCAGTCAATAAGTACTGTCATAAAGCATAAACCAGTCAATTAGTACTGTCATAAAGCATAAACCAGTCAATAAGTACTGTCATAAAGCATAAACCAGTCAAAGTACTGTCAGCCAATAATACTAACCACTTATTGTTAACCAATAATACTAACAAAAAGATGTAGAAAAAGGCTGTAACATGTTTACTGTTAAGCAGTAATAAAAAAAAAATGATGTAGAAAGCATGATGTTGGATCTGTGGCATGTGATACCTAATTTGGCAAATTCTCAATAATAATGATTTATTTTTTATTTAAAATGTATTATCAGTTTCAATATTAAAATAAAGAATGCAGCCAAATTGCAATTGTTGTATTATATATTAAAAACTACTTTATTATATACATGAAAGGTTATCCTAATTTTAACTCTTTTCCTTGCAGCCAGTAAATGACATAATCAATATTTTGTTAGACACATTTTTTTATTTCAAAATTATTTGTAGTATACTGCACCAAATTTCAATGTACTTATGTGCATTTCATACCTGCAGTCCTCTGCACTCCCTGACTGGAGGAGTACTGGTGTTTACACATAGGTGTAAAATTTACAACTCACCTGAGATATATGTTTGCTTTGATATGTTGTTGCTTCTTTTCAGTGGTTTATTAACCAGCAAGACATTTGGTCAGTTGTACTAAAACTGCCATATGAATTGGGAAAAATGTGAACTTGTTACAGTATACATGTACATATATTTATATGTGAAACTGATCTACAGTATATGTGTACATATATTTATAAATGAAACTGATTTACAGTATACATGTACATATATTTATATATGAAACTGATTTACAGTATACATATACATATATTTATATATGAAACTGATTTACAGTATACATGTACATATATTTATATGTGAAACTGATCTACAGTATATGTGTACATATATTTATACATGAAACTGATTTACAGTATACATGTACATATATTTATATATGAAACTGATTTACAGTATACATATACATATATTTATATATGAAACTGATTTACAGTATACATGTACATATATTTATATATGAAACTGATTTACAGTATACATGTGCATATATTTATGTATGAAACTGATTTACAGTATACATGTACATATATTTATATATGAAGCTGATTTACAGTATACATGTACATATATTTATATATGAAACTGATTTACAGTATATATGTACATATATCTATATATGAAACTGATTTGCTGATCATAATGCCAAAATATAAAGTTACATATATACCATGACATAATTACATTGGTATTTTGAATAAATGAACTATCCTATCTTTTTAAAGTAATAATAAATGTAATTAGGAGAGAAAGAAAGAGGTAGAGATAAAGTATTGTCTTGCACAATAATGTAGCTAAATGAGTGTCCATATGCCAGTATGTAATTTGTCATCCAAAATAACCAAGGCTAATAAAATAAAATTGAAGACTGATAATTGTCTGATCAAATGCATTCTGTAGTCGAAATGGATCTAATTAACTGTCAATCAATGTTGACTTAATGGGTGATGCAAGTTGATTGTCTACCAGCAATTGTACAAATAGAATTCACCTCCTCTGAGTTCAGTCCAAATAGAATCTATTTTCTCAGATTTTTCCTTAATCAGAGTCCTTTTATCACACCTAATTTATTAATCCATTAAAGACAGTTCAAATAGAATCATGTTGTCAGATTTTACATTAAGCGGTGTCCTTTCATCACACCTATGTTATCATGCCATTATAGACTGTCCAGGTAGAATTCATGCTAACAACATTTACCTTATTCAGAGTCCTTTCATCACACCTATGTCATCATGCCTTTATAGACTTCCAGGTATAATTCATGTGGTCAGAGTTTACCTTATTCAGGGTCCTTTCATCACACTTATGTTATCATTCCATTATAGACTTTCCAGGTAGAATTCATTTGGTCAGATTTTACCTTAATCAAAGTCCTTTTCATCCATTACACCTATGTTATCATACCATTATTGATGGGTCAAACTGAATCCATATTGTCAGTTTACCTTGATTAGGCTCTATTCCATCCGTTACCCCTGTGTCATCAATCCATTTTGTCAGAGTGTACCTGTACCTGAGTCAATTTTATCTATTATGCCTATGGTACCATTCCAAATAGAATCCATGCTGGTGCTGATTTAGATACACCAGCAACAACTCTTTTATTAAACCCTAAACTGGCTTCCATTTCAGCAGAGAACTCAGTTTCAAAAGGGTTTACTAGTCTGTAAATTCTTACAGAGTTTAGCTCCTGATTCTCTTAAATTTAATTTTAAAATCCTTACAAAGTTACGTATGTATGGACCATATTTACTGAAACCAAATTCAGAGTTTTGTAAGAGTTTTGCTTTTTCTAGAACCAAACAATGGAATTCCAAACCACCTTATATAACTCATGCCAATTTTTTAAAAAGCTTCTTAGTCAACAGAAACAATTATTTGTATGATTTTGTTTTACTAAGTAAATGTACTACTTTTTACAGCATTGTTATTTAGTACTCACCTATAATGTTTTACATTCTCTACTACTATTTGTATGAATCATGTATGTACTCATCCTTGAAACCTTATACTTATTTTATTGTACCAGAAAATCAATTTTCTAGTTTATATATATCATTCTAACACTGTCCCATGATAGAGTGTACTGTCTTATCATGAGACTGCCTTATAATGAGGTACATAATACAGTACTCCATCATTCTAACACTGTCTATGATAGAGTGTACTGTCTTATCATGAGACTGCCTTATAATGAGGTACATAATACAGTACTCTATCATTCTAACACTGTCTATGATAGAGTGTACTGTCTTATCATGAGACTGCCTTATAATGACGTACATAATACAGTACTCTATCATTCTAACACTGTCCCATGATAGAGTGTACTGTCTTATCATGAGAATGCCTTATAATGAGGTACAAACTAATGTACTTCATCATTCTAACACTGTCTATGATAGAGTGTACTGTCTTATCATGAGACTGCCTTATAATGAGGTACATAAGACAGTACTCCATCATTCTAACACTGTCTATGATAGAGTGTACTGTCTTATCATGAGACTGCCTTATAATGAGGTACATAATACAGTACTCCATCATTCTAACACTGTCTATGATAGAGTGTACTGTCTTATCATGAGACTGCCTTATAATGAGGTACATAATACAGTACTCTATCATTCTAACACTGTCTATGATAGAGTGTACTGTCTTATCATGAGACTGCCTTATAATGACGTACATAATACAGTACTCTATCATTCTAACACTGTCTCATGATAGAGTGTACTGTCTTATCATGAGAATGCCTTATAATGAGGTACATACTAATGTACTTCATCATTCTAACACTGTCTATGATAGAGTGTACTGTCTTATCATGAGACTGCCTTATAATGAGATAATGAGGTACATAAGACAGTACTCCATCATTCTAACACTGTCTATGATAGAGTGTACTGTCTTATCATGAGACTGCCTTATAATGAGGTACATAAGACAGTACTCTATCATTCTAACACTGTCTATGATAGAGTGTACTGTCTTATCATGAGACTGCCTTATAATGAGGTACATAATACAGTACTCTATCATTCTAACACTGTCCCATGATAGAGTGTACTGTCTTATCATGAGACTGCCTTAAAATGAGGTACATACTAATGTACTCCATCATTCTAACACTGTCTATGATAGAGTGTACTGTCTTATCATGAGACTGCCTTATAATGGGGTACATACTAAAGTACTCCATCATTCTAACACTGTCTATGATAGAGTGTACTGTCTTATCATGAGACTGCCTTATAATGAGGTACATAAGACAGTAATCCATCATTCTAACACTGTCTATGATAGAGTGTACTGTCTTATCATGAGACTGCCTTATAATGAGGTACATAAGACAGTATTCTATGTACATACTTATCATGAGACTGCCTTATAATGGGGTACATACTAAAGTACTCCATCATTCTAACACTGTCTATGATAGAGTGTACTGTCTCATCTTGAGACTGCCTTATAATGAGGTACATAAGACAGTATTCTCTGTACATACTTATCATGAGACTGCCTTATAATGGGGTACATACTAAAGTACTCCATCATTCTAACACTGTCTATGATAGAGTGTACTGTCTTATCATGAGACTGCCTTATAATGGGGTACATACTAAAGTACTCCATCATTCTAACACTGTCTATGATAGAGTGTACTGTCTTATCATGAGACTGCCTTATGACGAGGTACATAAGACAGTACTCTATGTACATACTTATCATGAGACTGCCTTATAATGGGGTACATACTAAAGTACTCCATCATTCTAACACTGTCTATGATAAAGTGTACTGTCTTATCATGAGACTGCCTTATAATGAGGTACATAATACAGTACTCTATGTACATACTTATCATGAGACTGCCTTAAAATGGGGTACATAATACAGTACTCTATTATTCTAACACTGTCCCATGCTAGACATATTATAACACTGTGCATGGCAAACCATAGAGTATCATAACTGCCTTATAGTGAAACCATCTTGTAATGAAGTGAATGTCAATTTGCTCTCATTTGATGACAATACATGCCTAATAACATGTAAATATGTCATTATAACAATGTTATAATAATGAGTTCTGACCAGTAACATTGATTTATTAAACAACATAATACATAGATAAATATTTCTCTAAGATTGGGGATTAAATATTTACATCATTATTAAAGATAATCATGTTGATAATCCTGATTATAACCTTAGAAATGAATAGAATGGAAAATTCCATTAATGAAGTATTTTCAGAACATGATAATTGTAATCTAGGTCATGTAGAAGGGTACCGGTAAATAATCTTGTTTACTTAAAAAATGAATCATTCCTGCCTTAAATTGGAAGCAGAATCAGTCATAAAATAATGTTTCCAGGCAACCCACCATATATGTTTCTCTTTACTAATCTTAGCACTATCCCCACAAAATAAATAAATACAATATTCCTAAAACAGATTTCTATAAATACAATATTCCCAACACAGATTTCTATAAATACAATATTCCCAAAACAGATTGCTATAAATACAATATTCCCAAAACAGATTTCTATAAATACAATATTCCCAACACAGATTTCTATAAATACAATATTACCAAAACAGATTTCTATAAATACAATATTCCCAAAACAGATTTCTATAAATACAATATTCCCCAAACAGATTTCTATAAATACAATATTCCCAAAACAGATTTCTATAAATACAATATTCCCAACATAGATTTCTATAAATACAATATTCCCAACACAGATTTCTATAAATACAATATTCCCCAAACAGATTTCTATAAATACAATATTCCCAAAACAGATTTCTATAAATACAATATTCCCAACACAGATTTCTATAATACAATATTCCCAACACAGATTTCTATAAATACAATATTCCCAGCACAGATTTCTATAAATACAATATTCCCAAAACAGATTTCTATAATACAATATTCCCAAAACAGATTTCTATAAATAAAATATTCCCAACACAGATTTCTATAAATAAAATATTCCCAACACAGATTTCTATAAATATAATATTCCCAACAAGATGAAAAAACATTCAATTTTATTTTGCATGTGCTTATGGTTTGATGAGGGCTGTTAGATACAGTCATTAGGGGTATATTAACTAATCAATACCTTAACATGGTTTGATGGGGGCTGTTAGATACTGTCATTAGGGGTATATTAACTAATCAATACCTTAACATGGTTTGATGGGGGCTGTTAGATACTGTCATTAGGGGTATATTAACTAATCAATACCTTAACATGGTTAGATACTGTCTTTAGGGGTAATCAATACTTTAACATGGTGTGATGGGGGCTGTTATATACTGTCTTTAGGGGTAAATCAATACCTTAACATGGTTTGATGGGGGCTGTTAGATACTGTCATTATGATGTAGACATGTCACATGAAAATGGCAGGTGATGAACAATGTAAAGAATAGATTTACTGATGCCCAATCTAAAGTGTGGAAAGTTTGTCTGCAGATCTTGTAAGATTAAATGTGCATTCAGAGATTTTTAGAAAAGTTTGAATTATGTCTGTCCCAAATAAAACTTTTTTGGGCCCTGCTTGCATTTACATAAACTTTGCTCATATTTTCATAGACCCTGTTTCTATTTCTTTAGGTCCTGTTTGTATTTTGAAAGACAATTTTCCAAAGTTGGTTTTCATTTAAATATTATGTCAAGTTAACACATTAAATTAAATCATTGGTTACTTGATTAGGATTGAACAATTTCATCTGGTTTCAATGGGTCATTACTCACCACTACGGCAGAACCTGTCTTCAAAGACCACCCCTTTTGCCAAAACATAATGGTCTCTCATGATAGGTGGTCTTCCATAACAGGTCATAACACTATTTAATCAAGACAGGTGGTCTCTCTTAGCAGTGGTCTCTCAAGACAGGTTTTACTGTAATATATTATGTATTAAAAAATAGAATTTTATTTGTAACTTGAATCTGTTTTACAAAAGTACACATCTAATGATATGTCAATGAAAATCACTTCACGTGTATCTTTCTTTAGTATGATAATTTTAAAGTGACCACTACATTTTGCACTGTCCTTAGAGAGTCAGTAATTTATGTCTTTGACATTCTTGCCCTGGTCACAGCTAGCTTTATCATCTTTACTGTTGACTTTGTTGCACTCAGTTTCCATTTCAAAAAGTTTTTTTTTGGTTTTGATGGTGGAATGGGGGAAGAGAGAAAGTGCCTTTTAGAGACCTACAGCTCTTATGATTTTAAATCTTCCGGAAATTACCTTTAAATGTAGGACTTAATGGGATAATAGCCAAAATTAGCAAAACACTAATATTTCAGGCAAATCTAGAAACTCGCTTTGTCTGAGTTTAGTCTGGATCTAAGTTTCTTAACAGAGTAAATAGAGTTGGTCTGGAAACCAAATTAATTTTTGCAGCAGTAACTGTTATGTGTATTTAATGCATATTGTGTGGTGGTCCTTTGCTGTTATTAAGGGTAGAGTTTTGGCCTTTCAGTAACTGGCTTTGGTCATTTTTTTATAAAGGTATTTAAGATGTTACTTTAAATTGCATTTAAGTCTTAACTATATTTATGAACTTAATATTTTCTGGAAGCAAACAAAGTGTCCAGTCTGATGGAATTTTCCATTTAAAATTAACCATATCCTAGGCATTCTGTTGTGTCTTTAGGTCAATTGCAATTAGTATATATATAGAACGATATAACCAATGATTCATTCCTATTTTAAGTTAAAACTGGAATCAGTTACCTTTGTGTTCAAATATAATTTGTGATGAAACATTTATATAAATTATTCAATGGAATTACAAAATATTCATTGACTTTTTGAACTTGGCACATCAACATTCAAGGTCATTGAAATTCATTTGGAAAATACTATACTTTTGGGGTTGTGGTAGGACATTTGGGATTATTTGGGATTTAAATTACAATTTTGTAAGTTCCTTTTATATTTTCAAATTGTAACATGGAGAATAAATTGATTCTTAAATTTTGCATAACTTGGCTTCTTTCTGTTACTTAGAATTGTAACATAACTCAGATACTTTACACTGCTCATATTTTCCATGTAAAATGACAGCATGATAAAGCTGGTGCCCATAGCATTCTCTAGAAATGACATCAATTGGAAAAGAAGCAATTCAAAGACAAACAGGACAAAAAAACCTTTTAAAAGTTTACACAATCAACATTTAAGTACTGTCAAAAATAAATATTCATATTCTTGGGGGGAAAAGCAGAAAGGCAATAATTGTGTTTATTGGAACTTGTGTTGATTTGAGTATGTCTCTTGGCAGGAGAGATAATTGTAATTGCCTCTTGAAGAAAATGGAAAAAGCAAAAACAATTAATGACAAGTGGAGACTTTGAGTTCCATGGATCTATTAGCTTCAGTTTTTTTAATGTTTTAGTGATAAATAAGGTCTAAGTGTACTTTTTAATTGAACATTATGTTGAACAATGCTGCATTAGTCTCAAATCACATTTCAGAACATTTTAAATGCATTCATTCTTCCACATTGACAAAAGCAACACATGATACTTCATTACACCTTACTGCAAAGCGTAAAGAAATTTTGACTCTTTCACTGATAATGTATTGCTACAGTTGGCAAACCTCTTCTTCATTTGGATAGTAACACTTCAAGTTTTCTTAATTTGGGTGATTGTCTGGGAAAATGGTGTAAATATTGGAAAGAATTATCTCTATTGAATATGCCTGTTTGCATACCAGATGCATGCATGGTTATCATCATTTACCACTATATTAAAAATGAATTTACTGGCAACAGGTTGTGTAACCAGTCTGTAAACAAAGCCTCTGCAAGACAAGATTTCATCAGCTACAGGGCTGAATTAACAATCAAGGAAATGATGACTCTGAGAGGTGCTAAATTTGAAACATTTTTTTTACATCACAGGATGAGGATATGTCATTGGTGTTGTAGACAATTGATAATTGTCGTGCACCTTGGATAACAAGCTAGCAATCTGTGTTATGATTTACTGGTAATAAAAGTTCTTTGCATGTTTATATTTCTAAAAGGAAGGTGCAAATTAGATAGCCAAACACCTGTGTCAAGTTGGTGTTTATATGGGACATTTTCTCAAGGGCTGTGCGATCGGAATGGTTCCAATGCCTATGTTAAGTTGATGTTTCTGTTGAACAAATTCCATGACTGTAAGAATTGTCTCGCATATTTGTACTCTGTGCCATTTTTTTGGGAGAGGATTATCATACCACATTCAACTTGTCAAGAACTTGCATTTTAATTTTTGTAATTTTAATGATTAGCTTTTATATTCAAATGACTGAAATTAAAAATGTAATACCTAGGTTTAGTGATTTAAAAAAGCTAAACTTTAATTAAATAGATACTTCAACATAACCCATATACAAGAAAACACAAAAGCACTTTATGTAAACTATATTATTCACACATCCTCCAGCTTCTTTTTACCCAACCACCTATTTTTAAAACAAAAAGTGTAAAGTATATAAACAAATGTACAAAATGTAGTGATTTCAATTTATAATTTCAAACTTGATTGCTGAAAGGGAGTACCAAACAGTGATATCTTGTCATTATGAATCGCAGAATTGTTTATGTTTTTTCTGTAGACAAATATGCTTGGGCAAGTATATATTTTGACCAACAGATAGTCTTGTTTACTGTCTTTAATATTCTCAATAATTCCATAAATTATGGAGTTATCTCTTTGAATACATGTATACTCGAGTTCTTCCTCTTTATTTATCAATTTTTTTATATATACATGTAGAAATATTAAACCTAACTTTTTGCAAATATTTTATGCATATGTCACCGTTTTTGGACTGTTCTTGAAAAAACAAGAGTACAGTAAGAGGTCTGCTTTTTTACATTGAGAGCTTCCATTGGTTTGAAATACAAGTATGTTGACAGTGTTCCTATGCCAACAATCTGATTACAAATTTTAAATTGATGAATGAAATGAGTAAGTTTTGTTTATTTTTTAACATTGATGCTTTTGAGTTTTTAAATCAGTATGGGTCACACAAAACTGGGAGTGTGTGAATACTATGGCACTTTTGAGTTTTTGAATCAGTATGGGTCACACAACAATGGGAGTGTGTGTGAATACTGTGGTACTTTATATTAAGAGAGCATTAGTAATTCCCACCACCACCACCACCAACATGTTATTTTTAGATTCTAGCTCAGACATTGAAAAATGAAGAAAATGGTAAGAAAAATTGGTCAAAAAGATAGGTCAAGACAAGTAACTTTTTCATAATCAGACATGTAACTGGAAAAATTGAATAAAATATTGTAGACACCTGCTTACCTCTTCAGGGCAAACATGATTAATTCTTCTGCAGTTTCACCCATTTTCTGAGTCAAGGTGACATTTATAGTTGGTGAAAGTTTTAAAATGGCTTTTATCACAGCCTTGATGGGTTATGTTAATACTGGAATGTCACCATGACGACAGCTTTTTGTGATACACATGCCCACTTCTTTGATGCTGTGGATCAATGACTGCCAGCTTTTTGTGATACACATGCCCACTTCTTTGATGCTGTGGATCATTGACTGCCAGCTTTTTGTGATACACATGCCCACCTCTTTGATGCTGTGGATCATTGACTGCCAGCTTTTTGTGATACACATGTCCACTTCTTTGATGCTGTGGATCATTGAGTGCCAGCTTTTTGTGATACACATGCCCACTTCTTTGATGCTGTGGATCATTGAGTGCCAGCTTTTTGTGATACACATGCCCACTTCTTTGATGCTGTGGATCAATGACTGCCAGCTTTTTGTGATACACATGCCCACTTCTTTGATGCTGTGGATCATTGAGTGCCAGCTTTTTGTGATACACATGCCCACTTCTTTGATGCTGTGGATCATTGAGTGCCAGCTTTTTGTGATACACATGCCCACTTCTTTGATGCTGTGGATCAATGACTGCCAGCTTTTTGTGATACACATGCCCACTTCTTTGATGCTGTGGATCATTGAGTGCCAGCTTTTTGTGATACACATGCCCACTTCTTTGATGCTGTGGATCATTGAGTGCCAGCTTTTTGTGATACACATGCCCACTTCTTTGATGCTGTGGATCATTGAGTGCCAGCTTTTTGTGATACACATGCCCACTTCTTTGATGCTGTGGATCATTTTGCCTAGGCTGACCTTGACCTAATAGCAAGGGCAAAATATATGCAAGCAGTGGCACGTTTATTAAAAATTTAATTTGAAGAATACGATACAGTCAAAATTTGTAAATAAATTCGCAGTCAAAATGGTGTAGATTACACTGAAGTTAAAGTTTTGATCTTTATTTGGGAGCCATATGTTTTCCCCACACTTTCCAATCTTGTCTTGTTTCTCTCAAGACAGACGTAATTTAAAAGACTTGTTTCTCTCAAAACAGATGTAATTTAAAAGACTTGTTTCTCTCAAAACAGATGTAATTTAAAAGACTTGTTTCTCTCAAGATAGACATAATTTTAAAGACTTGTTTCTCTCAAAACAGATGTAATTTAAAAGACTTGTTTCTCTCAAGACAGACGTAATTTAAAAGACTTGTTTCTCTCAAGACAGACGTAATTTAAGACTTGTTTCTCTCAAGACAGACGTAATTTAAAAGACTTGTTTCTCTCAAGACAGACATAATTTAAAAGACTTGTTTCTCTCAAGACAGATGTAATTTAAAAGACTTGTTTCTCTCAAAACAGATGTAATTTAAAAGACTTGTTTCTCTCAAGACAGACATAATTTAAAAGACTTGTTTCTCTCAAGACAGACATAATTTAAAAGACTTGTTTCTCTCAAGACAGATGTAATTTAAAAGACTTGTTTCTCTCAAAACAGATGTAATTTAAAAGACTTGTTTCTCTCAAGACAGACATAATTTAAAAGACTTGTTTCTCTCAAGACAGACATAATTTAAAAGACTTGTTTCTCTCAAGACAGATGTAATTTAAAAGACTTGTTTCTCTCAAAACAGATGTAATTTAAAAGACTTGTTTCTCTCAAGACAGACATAATTTAAAAGACTTGTTTCTCTCAAGACAGACATAATTTAAAAGACTTGTTTCTCTCAAGACAGATGTAATTTAAAAGACTTGTTTCTCTCAAGACAGACATAATTTAAAAGACTTGTTTCTCTCAAGACTTAAATGTAATTTGCAATACTTTTTTCTGCATGTGATTCAATTGTATTTTTTAATTGATCAGTTGTCCAAGTTGTCTCAACCCATGTTAGAGTTGCATCTCAAACACTTTAATTGAATGGAGCTGTTTCTCTTTTTTTGTAATATTTTATTACTTGCAACCCGTAGACCTGAGATTTTGCAGTAACCCATGTATGTAAATCATGTGATGAATCATACCAAATCTTGTTTCCTGTGGCGCTGAATGAAACTGGAGCTTGGAGAATGCAATTCTCATTAGCTATTGTGTGAAATGTTTGCAGTTGTTGCAGCTGCAATCAAGTTTTATGCTGATTTATTTGCAGATGTCTTGATATACTTTGTGCAGTTTATATGCTCATGCATTAATATTAAAATTGAATGCTGTAAAAAAGGAACACAAAGTGCAATTGGATACTCAGATTCGCCTCTATCGCAGTTTTATATCTCTGTACTTTGTGGCTTCCAAACATGTGCAGAAAGCACTGTATATTGTAATGGGTTTTGGGTCATAAACTTTTCACAGTTGTATATATTGAAATGGGTTTTGGGTTGTAAATTTTACAAAAGTCTAATTAAAAATGAGATCTGCTTACAACAAGAAGATCTGAGAGGCACAGGTGTATGTTTAGGCAACATTTGGAATCATGCTTTATTTATGTTTAGTAACCTGTCACATGGCTTTCCCTACCAGCCGAGTGATTTACCTTGTTATACTTTTTCTTCACAGCCAGCTACTCTGAAAACCCTTTGTACCGTATTACATAAACTCTCTGCCAACATTGGCAACTTACCCTTCAACTTCCAAACAAAGTATTATATTTCATATTAGGATATATTATATTTCATATTAGGATATATTATATTTCACATTAGGATATATTATATTTCATATTAGGATATATTATATTTCATATTAGGATATATTATATTTCATATTAGGATATATTATATTTCATATTAGGATATATTATATTTCATATTAGGATAGTTGTTGTAAGAGTTGATAATGATTTCAACTTTCTTAAATTTGAATTTTGTCTGATTGGTGAATTGAAACATCAGGAGAAAATGTTCTCATATCAGTATTTAACAGTTCTGTTTGATGCCGTAGAACTATTTGATCAGATTAGTAGGTGTTCTGACTTGTGGTAAATTCAACATATTTGCTACAAAGAATCTTTCTGACTTCTTGCTACCTGCATGATATGCTTTTTGTACAATGCATTGTAACTTGAACATCTGGAAAAAAATCCTTCATTTTTAGGTTTGCCTTGGATTATAATCCTTGAAACTGAGATTTGCCTTGGATAATCCTTAACATTGAGAATATGTCTTGGATAATCCTTGAAACTGAGGTTTGTCTTGGATAATCCTTGACATTGAGATTTGCATTGAATAATCCTTGACATTGAAGTTTGCTTTGGATAATCCTTGAAACTGAGGTTTGCCTTGGATAATCCTTAACAATGAGATTTGCCTTGGATGATTCTTGACATTGAAGTTTGGATAATCCTTGACACTGAGGTTTGCCTTGGATAATCCTTGACATTAAGGTTTGCTTTGGATAATGTTTGAGATTGAAGTTTGCTTTGGATAATCCTTAACAATGAGATTTGCGTTAGAAAATCCTTGACACTGAGGTTTGCTTTGGATAATCCTTAATATTGAGGTTTGCTTTGGATAATCTTTAACACTGAGGATGTGTCTCAGAATTTCTTTGAATTTAATAGCTTGCCTTTGAAAAATTCTTGAATTTGACTTAGCTATCTTAAAACACTTTGAATAGGAAAAAGCTGGTTCCAACTGTCTGAATTTCCATGAAATTAGCACAAGAAAAGCACCTTGAATTATTCTGAGTGAACAAATATTTTAAAATTTATAAATTTGTGTTGTGTATTTATCAAAAGCAGTTAAACAGTTGCTATGGAGTTAAGCAGTTGCTATGGAGTTAAGCAATTGCTATGGAGTTGAGCAGTTGCTATGGAGTTAGCATGCTGGAAATGCCAGTAAAAGAGTGCAGGTTTAAAATGCAATCATTTGATTGGCCTGTGTTGGCTACTGTGATGCTTCCTTAGGCTAGGTACTTTTGGAGTCTGAGGTCTGTGACCAGAAAAATCAACTGTATACACACTTAAGCAAGAAATGCTACTCTGATTTCCTTGGTGGTGAAAAGCTGAGCTGTAATAGATCAATTCTATATATCTTAAATTGTAACTTTGGTTGCACTAATACACAATAGCTGTTTCTTAAAATGCATAAAAGAACTTTTCAGAACAGACACATATGCCAAACATTTTTATTGAGTTTATAAGTTTATATAATTTGTAAAATTCATGTTACTTTTTCTAGGACTAAATATATGTGTGTTTCCTTTTACACAGGTTTTAAATTTAGTTTAAGCAGGTTGTTTTTGTAAACATTATATCCAGGTCAAATCTGTTTTAACACGCTGATCAGGGTCCAAAGAATGACATGACAATATAAGTAGGACCACATTTTAAATTTAATTTAAAACATCCTGAAAGAAAATGTCCATTGAAATTTCAGTGCCATAAGTTTTAATCAACCCCTTGATCATATAATCTGCTAGGGATATAAGTAATCGGCTTTTCCAAGATTTTGTATATAAAATGTTAAACGTCAGGTTACCTTAAATTAAAAAATGGTGGCCATGCTGACATTGCATTAAAAGCATCTATAATGAATCACATTAAAATGGGTTTTCCTTGACCATGGAGAAACAAGTGCAAAGGTCAGCAGTGATAAACAGCAATGGTCAGCCAACTGACCTCATATGCATGTATGGCCTTAACCATTTTATCTCCATGCATCTGTTGTTATACTTCGACAGATTTCAGGAGCAAATTCCGAAAGCCATACTAATGGAGAATTAGAAATTATCATATTGGGTGACTGTAACACTGACTACATGAAAACTCCATCAATAAAATGGATGAACAACACTGAAACTTATATCTTTAGCCAAATAATTAACACTCCAGTTAGATCATTGATCATGTTTATACCAATAAGTGAAATTAATGGGCCATTATATGTGACCTCTGTCTGGTCTAAAGGACTAGACATGTTCCCAAATTGTGTATAAATGGTCACCATGGAAACACAATACTGTGATTATAAACTGTTTGATGGCTTCTTAATTGATTTAGTTTAAAATGCTTTTACTCAGAAATATAGCTGATGTCATCACTACCTTAGTATCATGTCTGAGATGAGCATGCCCCAATTATTAAAAAAAACCACTCATGTGGACTACCTCCGAGATGAGCATGCCCCACTTATAACAAAAACACTCATGTGGACTACCTCAGAGATAATAATGCCCAATTTAAAAAAAAAACACTCATGTGGACTACCTTCAAGATAAGCATTCCCCATTTATTAAACAAACCACTCATGTGGACTACCTCCAAGATCAGAATGCTGCACTTTAAAAAGACAAGCAATCAAGTGGACTACCTCTGAGATAAGAATGCCCCAATTACAAGAAGAATAAAAACACTCATGTCGACTACCTCTAAGATAAACATGCCCCAATTTTTTTAAGAACCCTCATGTAGACTACCTGCAAGATAAGAATGCCCCAATTTTTAGAAAACCCACTCATGTGGACTATCTCTGAGATAAGCATGCCCCAAATTTAAAAAAGAAACCCTCAGGTTGACCATCTCTGAGACAAGAATGCTCCAATTTTAAAAAAGCCCACTCATGTGGACTACCTCTGAGATAAGCATGCCCCAATTAATAAAAAAGCCCACTGATGCGGACTACCTCTGAGATAAGAATAATCCAATTTTTAAAAAATACCCACTCATGTGGACTACCTCTGAGAAAAGAATGTCCCAATTAAATAAAACCCCACTCATGTGGACTATCTCTGAGATAAGAATGCCCCAATTTTAAAAAAGCCCACTCATGTGGACTACCTCTGAGATAAGAATGCCCCAATTTAAAAACACTCATGTGGACTACCTCTGAGAAAAGCATGCCCCAATTAAAAAAGCCCACTCATGTGGACTACCTCTGAGATAAGAATGCCCAAATTTTTAAAAAGAAACACTCATGTGTACTGCCTCTGAGATAAGCATGCCCCAATTAATAAAAAAAGCCCACTCATGTGGACCTCCTCTGAGATAAGCATGCCCCATTTTAAAAAAAACACTCATGTGGACTACCTCTGTAATAAGAATACCCCAATTATAAAAACCCACTCATGTGGACTACCTCTGAGATCAACAAGGCTTGTTCATCTAGAGGAACATTCCCCAAGCAGAATGATGTGAAACATTATAGACAATGAAGGAATAAAGCCAAGTACTGGTAAGGCAAAAGAAGATTACCATGAACAGGGAGCACCAAGACATTGTATATGATTCTATGAGAGTACCAAGACATTGTGGATGATTCTATGAGAGTACCAAGACATTGTGGATGATTCTATGAGAGCACCAAGACATTGTGGATGATTCTATGAGAGTAAACAAAACATTGTATATGATTGTATGAGAGCACCAAGACATTGTGGATGATTCTATGAGAGTACCAAGACATTGTGGATGATTCTATGAGAGCACCAAGACATTGTATATGATTCTATGAGAGCACCAAGACATTGTATATGATTCTATGAGAGTACCAAGACATTGTATATGATTCTATGAGAGTACCAAGACATTGTGGATGATTCTATGAGAGTACCAAGACATTGTGGATGATTCTATGAGAGTACCAAGACATTGTATATGATTCTATGAGAGCACCAAGACATTGTATATGATTCTATGAGAGTACCAAGACATTGTATATGATTCTATGAGAGTACCAAGACATTGTGGATGATTCTATGAGAGTACCAAGACATTGTATATGATTCTATGAGAGTACCAAGACATTGTGGATGATTCTATGAGAGTACCAAGACATTGTGGATGATTCTATGAGAGCACCAAGACATTGTGGATGATTCTATGAGAGTAAACAAAACATTGTGGATGATTCTATGAGAGTACCAAGACATTGTGGATGATTCTATGAGAGTAAACAAAACATTGTGGATGATTCTATGAGAGTACCAAGACATTGTGGATGATTCTATGAGAGTAAACAAAACATTGTGGATGATTCTATGAGAGTACCAAGACATTGTGGATGATTCTATGAGAGTACCAAGACATTGTGGATGATTCTATGAGAGTAAACAAAACATTGTGGATGATTCTATGAGAGTACCAAGACATTGTGGATGATTCTATGAGAGCACCAAGACATTGTGGATGATTCTATGAGAGTACCAAGACATTGTGGATGATTCTATGAGAGTACCAAGACATTGTATATGATTCTATGAGAGCACCAAGACATTGTGGATGATTCTATGAGAGCACCAAGACATTGTGGATGATTCTATGAGAGTACCAAGACATTGTGGATGATTCTATGAGAGTACCAAGACATTGTATATGATTGTATGAGAGTACCAATACATTGTGGATGATTGTATGAGAGTACCAAGACATTGTGGATGATTCTATGAGAGTACCAAGACATTGTATATGATTCTATGAGAGTACCAATACATTGTGGATGATTCTATGAGAGCACCAAGACATTGTGGATGATTCTATGAGAGCACCAAGACATTGTATATGATTCTATGAGAGTACCAAGACATTGTATATGATTCTATGAGAGTACCAAGACATTGTGGATGATTCTATGAGAGTACCAAGACATTGTATATGATTGTATGAGAGCACCAAGACATTGTATATGATTCTATGAGAGTACCAAGACATTGTATATGATTCTATGAGAGTACCAAGACATTGTGGATGATTCTATGAGAGTACCAAGACATTGTATATGATTCTATGAGAGCACCAAGACATTGTGGATGATTCTATGAGAGTACCAAGACATTGTATATGATTCTATGAGAGTACCAAGACATTGTATATGATTCTATGAGAGTACCAAGACATTGTATATGATTCTATGAGAGTACCAAGACATTGTATATGATTCTATGAGAGTACCAAGACATTGTGGATGATTCTATGAGAGTACCAAGACATTGTATATGATTCTATAAGAGCACCAAGACATTGTGGATGATTCTATGAGAGTACCAAGACATTGTGGATGATTCTATGAGAGTACCAAGACATTGTATATGATTCTATGAGAGTACCAAGACATTGTATATGATTCTATGAGAGTACCAAGACATTGTGGATGATTCTATGAGAGTACCAAGACATTGTATATGATTCTATGAGAGTACCAAGACATTGTATATGATTCTATGAGAGCACCAAGACATTGTGGATGATTCTATGAGAGTACCAAGACATTGTATATGATTCTATGAGAGTACCAAGACATTGTATATGATTCTATGAGAGTACCAAGACATTGTATATGATTCTATGAGAGTACCAAGACATTGTATATGATTGTATGAGAGTACCAAGACATTGTGGATGATTCTATGAGAGTACCAAGACATTGTATATGATTGTATGAGAGTACCAAGACATTGTATATGATTCTATGAGAGTACCAAGACATTGTATATGATTCTATGAGAGTACCAAGACATTGTATATGATTCTATGAGAGTACCAAGACATTGTATATGATTCTATGAGAGTACCAAGACATTGTATATGATTCTATGAGAGTACCAAGACATTGTATATGATTCTATGAGAGTACCAAGACATTGTATATGATTCTATGAGAGTACCAAGACATTGTATATGATTCTATGAGAGTACCAAGACATTGTATATGATTCTATGAGAGTACCAAGACATTGTATATGATTCTATGAGAGTACCAAGACATTGTGGATGATTCTATGAGAGTACCTAGACATTGTATATGATTCTATGAGAGTACCAAGACATTGTGGATGATTCTATGAGAGTACCAAGACATTGTGGATGATTCTATGAGAGTACCAAGACATTGTATATGATTCTATGAGAGTACCAAGACATTGTATATGATTCTATGAGAGCACCAAGACATTGTGGATGATTCTATGAGAGTACCAAGACATTGTATATGATTCTATGAGAGTACCAAGACATTGTATATGATTCTATGAGAGTACCAAGACATTGTATATGATTCTATGAGAGTACCAAGACATTGTATATGATTCTATGAGAGTACCAAGACATTGTGGATGATTCTATGAGAGTACCAAGACATTGTATATGATTCTATGAGAGCACCAAGACATTGTGGATGATTCTATGAGAGTACCAAGACATTGTATATGATTCTATGAGAGTACCAAGACATTGTATATGATTCTATGAGAACACCAAGACATTGTGGATGATTCTACGAGAGTACCAAGACATTGTATATGATTGTATGAGAGCACCAAGACATTGTATATGATTCTATGAGAGTACCAAGACATTGTATATGATTCTATGAGAGCACCAAGACATTGTGGATGATTCTATGAGAGTACCAAGACATTGTATATGATTGTATGAGAGCACCAAGACATTGTGGATGATTCTACGAGAGTACCAAGACATTGTATATGATTGTATGAGAGTACCAATACATTGTGGATGATTCTATGAGAGCACCAATACATTGTGGATGATTCTATGAGAGTAAACAAACATCCAAATTGAGATTGATGCCAAAATATGTAAACAAACACCCAAACTGAGATTGATGCACAAATAGTATGTAAACAAACACCCAAATTGAGATTGATGCCAAAATATGTAAACAAACACCCAAATAGAGATTGATGACAAAATATGTAAACAAATACCCAAATTGAGATTGATGCCAAAATATGTAAACAATTAAAACACCCAAAATGATATTGATGCCAAAATATGTAAACAAGCACCCAAACTAAGATTGATGCACAAATAGCATGTAAACAAACACCCAAATTGAGATTGATGCCAAAATATGTAAACAAACACCCAAAATGATATTGATGCCAAAATATGTAAACAAACACCCAAACTGAGATTGATGCACAAATAGCATGTAAACAAACACCCAAATTGAGATTGATGCCAAAATATGTAAACAAACACCCAAAATGATATTGATGCCAAAATATGTAAACAAACACCCAAATTGAGATTGATGCCAAAATATGTAAACAAACACCCAAACTGAGATTGATGCACAAATAGTATGTAAACAAACACCCAAATTGAGATTGATGCCAAAATATGTAAACAAACACCCAAATAGAGATTGATGCCAAAATATGTAAACAAACACCCAAATTGAGATTGATGCCAAAATATGTAAACAAACACCCAAAATGATATTGATGCCAAAATATGTAAACAAGCACCCAAACTAAGACTGATGCACAAATAGCATGTAAACAAACACCCAAATTGAGATTGATGCCAAATTATGTAAACAAACACCCAAACTGAGATTGATGCACAAATAGCATGTAAACAAACACTCAAATTGAGATTGATGCCAAAATATGTAAACAAACACCCAAAATGATATTGATGCCAAAATATGTAAACAAACACCCAAATTGAGATTGATGCCAAAATATGTAAACAATCACCCAAACTGAGATTGATGCACAAATAGCATGTAAACAAACACCCAAATTGAGATTGATGCCAAAATATGTAAACAAACACCCAAATTGAGATTGATGCACAAATAACAGGCTATTATTATTGATAATAAATACTTTTAAGTAGGTAACATTAGTGATACAGACATTTTGGTTCAACCTATATTTATCAGAATTATTTAAAAAGAAGTAGTATAAGCAGTTGGAAGAATCTTTTAAACTTCCTTTTGATTTCATTGCACAATCAAATTTTGAAAATACCACTATGCAAACAAAACTTCCCACTTTAACAGATCTTTGATTTCAAGAAATGGATAATGGTTCATTGACTGCTTTTTAATTACTTTTCATTTTAAGAAAGCTCTGAACTAGCTGATTATGAGATTCTGCTACAAAAAGTTGAGATGTTTGATGCATGATCTTTGAACTCATTTGATACTTAAACCAAGGGATTTGACAACTATTGGCTATATATCCTCATAGACTTGCAGAAATCATTGAGGTTTTCTCAAGGTGCTGTTATAGGTTCTCTACTCTTTCTTATATATGTGACTGATTTTCCATTAAATAATGAATTCACAGATTTTGTCTTCAGATGATGCAGCCCTGTGATAATGAAGTTATTGAAACAAAATTGGACTTGGCCGCTATAAAAGTTCAGAGCTGTTCACAACAACAGAAAATACTAATTAATGAAGGTCAAAATTGTATGATTTGGGGGACATCACAAAAAATACATACATTTTGGATCCCAAAATTATCACTCACAATAAATAAATGTCCATTAAAAAATGACCAACATGAAAAACAAGAAGGAGTGTCTAGATAATAATTTATGTTGGGATGACCATATTGATACGTTAGGGCTCATGAGTGAGTACTATGTCCTATACTTTAGGGCTCATGAGTGAGAACTATGTACTATACTTTAGGGCCCATGAGTGAGTACTGTGTACTATACTTTAGGGCACATGAGTGAGTACTATGTACTATACTTTAGGGCTCATGAGTGAGTACTATGTACTATACTTTATTGTAAGGGAGTTTCACAAGATTATAATGAGGGGGTACTATGTATTATATTTAATTGTAAGGGAGTTTCACAAGATTATAATGAAAGAGTAATACATCTCAATTTAGATTAAAATTAAGGAACTTAAAGCTGTGTTGTCTCAGATTTAAGCTATAATTTAATTTTACAAAAGATAAATATGACACTTCAGTTTGTCTGTTAAAACGTAAAGAGCATTATAATGACATACGATCAGTTTTGAAGTAAATTGAGCATTGGAAAGGATACACATTCCAAGGAATTGATTATCAGTGACATTTTGAAGCAACTTTGATGATGATTTGTTCTGATGAAGGGAACTTAATTTCTGTATTTCAAAAGATATGTCAAAAATTGAACCTCTTCTTCAATACGTTATGATGTTTTATCAGATAGGAGATGGCTTTCTTGCCATGTGTACCTAATTGGTTTTCTTGCTATGTGTAACTATGCAGAAGGCAAGTCCCATTGCAAGCAGGATAGACTCAGTCTAACTTCATATTTCTAATGCACCGTATTCAATGGAATAGATGCATTTTGCACTTGAAAATTAAAAATAGTTTAAACCTTGTATTTATGAGCATATATTTGTACTGTCATATCCAAAAAAGCCATTTTACCGTTGTATATAAATGCAGAATTCAGATTGATTTAGCCAATTATTCTCAGTATTCACTACACTTACAGGTCACTTACAGTTCACTTGTAAGTTCTGAATTCACTACACTTATAGGTCACTTACAGGTCACTTGTAAGTTCTGAATTCACTACACTTACAGGTCACTTGTAAGTTCTGAATTCACTACACTTACAGGTCACTTGTAAGTTCTGAATTCACTACACTTACAGGTCACTTGTAAGTTCTGAATTCTCTACACTTACAGGTCGCTTATAAGTTCAGAATTCATTACACTTACAGGTCAATTATAAGTTCGGAATTCACTACACTTACAGGTCACTTATAAGTTCAAAATTCACTACACTTACAGGTCACTTATAAGTTCGAAATTCACTACACTTATAAATAAATACAAGTCATCAGTTTATTTTGTACATATTTCCATATGGACAACGTTCTTTTGCATACCAGGGCCCAGCAATGTGGAATGAATTGCTCATTAAAATTAGGCACAAAGACACAGTGGTCCCTTTTAAGAGTGCTCTTAAAATTCACCTTTTTCGACTGCAAGAACAATTTTAAAGACCTAATAATGTTTTGTACCTTAAATATTTTTAGTACCTCTTATGTTTTCGAATTTCATGGTGATTCTTTTTGTTTTTCGTTTTTTGTAGTCATATCATTATAGATGTAAAAAGGTTCCAACATATTATCCTGCTGTTTTGAGGAACCGCTTTTGAAACAGTTTGTTCTCTGTCAAATTGTATGCTGAAAAAAACAAGGTCTAACCCTATTCACCTAATAATAAATACAACATTGTCTTTCAAACATACTTTGCTGTCACAATCTGTGACCATCAAGAAAATTTGAAACAAGTTTTGACTCCTTAGCAAGAGAATAGCTATATTTTTAGAATTTGATGGTAATTCTTAAATTAAACTCGTAACTGAAAGCGGTAATTCTTAACTTGAACGTGTAACTGAAAGTGGTAATTCTTAACTTGAACTCGTAACTGAAAGTGGTAATTCTTAACTTGAACTCGTAACTGAAAGCAGTAATTCTTAACTTGAACTCGTAACTGAAAGCGGTAATTCTTAACTTGAACTCGTAACTGAAAGCAGTAATTCTCATCTTGAACTTGTAACTGAAAGTGGTAATTCTTAACTTGAACTCGTAACTGAAAGTGGTAATTCTTAAATTGAATGCGTAACTGAAAGCGGTATTTCTTAACTTGATCTCGTAACTGAAAGCAGTAATTCTTATCTTGAACTCATAACTGAATGCGGTAATTGAAAGCAGTCCCAAATTCAGTTGTCATTGCATCAACCCTAGGATGTTTTGTCTATACCACATGATGCTTGAAAGCACACAAAGATAACAAAACATAATTCCATAGATGCAAACTCACCATAGGGAATAATTTAGCTTAACAAATTAATTCACAGCTGCAAACCACCATTGGTTTGAATTCCAGAAATTGAAGCATTGCCAAGTGTAAATTATAATGGCTTTTTCCCAGAAATCTTTAGAGCTTCAGATGTTTGCCAGTGTAACATCTTTTTCATAGCTAAAAAACATTCATTTTCCAACAACAAATTATTTTCAACAATTTCATTAGAATATAAACAGTAAATTGTTTGGTAAGAGATATTTTAAAAAAAATGGATTTATAGAAAATAATGTATTGTTGGATGTTGAATAAGCTTTTGATACATATAGTGTCTGTGTGGTTGTGTATATTAACTTCTGTCCCCATTTTGTAATTTATACATGTACACATATTGCTTTATTCTCTTTTGAAAGTTTTATTTCAATCTTTTTGGTTTTCTAATCTTAAAATATTTTTAAAAAATGAAATTCTTATTGTCGTTGATATGACTTGTTAAAATTGATAAATCTGATGGGAAGTTTTTTGTTTGTTGGTTATGAGTGTAATTACATCATTCAGCACATAATAGATTATACACGGTGGCCAGTGTAGAGTGTAATGATATAATCAGCACATAATAGGCTATACATGGTGGCCAGTGTAGAGTGTAATAACATTATTTAGCACACAATAGGCTATACATGGTGGCCAGTGTAGTGTAATAACATTATTTAGCACACAATAGGCTATACATGGCAGCCAGTATAGAGTGTAATAACATTATTTAGCACACAATATGCTATACACGGTGGCCAGTATAGAGTGTAATAACATTATTTAGCACACAATAGGCTATACATGGCAGCCAGTATAGAGTGTAATAACATTATTTAGCACACAATACTATACATGGTGGCCAGTATATTTGATAGAGGAAGAACCTAGAAAGAAAAATATGAAGAACCACCGACCCATGGGAATTTACAGTCAAATTTTCTCAAATATCCACACTGACTGAACTGCAATGTCAGTAAAAGAATTTAGAAAAAAAGAAGGCACCTTTGTTAAACTAACTGTTTTGCCAGAAACCTTGGTCTTGAGACTGTATTTTGCATTGAAAACTTATACAGGTGAAACATTGATTTGATGATCAGTATTGTTTTCCTGTTTACATGCTAACATTTCACTGACTTCATTATATATACAAAATATAAGTAACTTAGAAGTGACCTGTATGTTCCATACAAAACAAGCATGTATTACTTAAAAGTCAGCTTAACTTTTTTTCTGTCAAAGATGGTGTATAGGATCAACCTGGTTTGAGTACAGTCCTGCTGTTCTTCTGCAAAGCACTTAACTTCAGTTACCATTTCATGATATAACCTTACTATTTCACTATACTATAAACCACTAGAAACAAACTGTAAAGAACCATGTTAGCAGTTGCGTGTACCTTGCACAAGAGCCAATATGGTATTCCCAGGCAATGATAAGAGCATTAATGTATTCGTCTCATTTGACTAATTCCTTATTTCCATTGCAAAATGGGAGAAATATGCAATCAATATTGTCTGGGATGAGCTCTAACAAAATTAGAATCATTCTTGAGGGGAATTCTTTTTTAGCATTAAAAATATCTTCTCTAACATATGCTGGAAATTCAAGTCATTATGCATGGTATTAGATCTCAGAGAGTACTTGCATTTGTACTGAAATGCAGGCTTGCCATCTGAACTACAGGTGCGAGTCTTTTGCTAGATTTCAGCTACAGAAATGCCACATCAAGATTTGATTGGAAATTTAGTCTGTATTATTTTACTGACAAAACAGATTTACCAAACAAATATGGTTTTATTTCATTTTGCTGAAACAAATTTATTATTGTAATATAATTAGTGATAAGAAATCTTGAAATTATGTATGGTTATACACACTACATTGCAAGCTGAGGAATTGACTTGTTGTTTGCAATTACCTAATACAGTGTTCACTAAAATATTTGGATGGAATATTCCCTTAATGGTGAAAAATATTTTATGATATATGTAACCTGTATTTGACTTTAGCAAATGATTATTTCAGTTCTGAACATTACATTGATTTTTATAACAAATGTGCAAATGGTGCATATGAACTGACCATTACAATAACACTGTCCCAAGGCCTGAAATTTGATGACCAGGTGTCATAATAAGTGTCCCAAGGCCTGAAATATGCATACCAGGTGTTAGAATGAAACTGTCCCAAGACCTGAAATCTGATGACCAGGTGTTATAATAACATTATCCCAAGACCTGAAATCTGCATACCAGGTGTTACAATAACACATTCCCATGGCCTGAAATCTGCATACCAGGTGTTACAATAACACTGTCCCAAGGCCTAAAATCTGCATACCAGGTGTTATAATGACACTGCTATGTGGTCTGCCATCTGCTCACAAGTTGTTAATCCCAATTTTTATGAGACTAATTGTCAACCAGCATTTAGTACCTACTGGTCACTCCCTGCATAGTCAGAATTTAGTACCTACTGGTCACTCCCTACATAGCCAGAATTTAGTACATATTGGTCACAACCTGCATATATACAAGCTGTTGGAAGTTTTCATATCTGTAGTTTTGAATAAATGAGAAAAGGTAAATTACACCTGTAGCATTATTGTATAGAGATTTGAGTAAATTTGTGATGATAAAATATGAACAATGATTGTGATAAAGCATCTTCATGAGACTGCATATATTTATACAAGAATGTCAGAACCTAAGAGTAAAAACAATAGACAAACTCTAGTTTCTGATCTTGGAAACAAGAGAAATGATTGCCTTTAGGGATATTCATGCAGAATACACTTGGGATGAAACTGGCACCCATTTTTATAAACAGTGGAGGACACCAGTGAGTGGACCAGCTATTGGTGAAATGTTGCATGCAAACAAAAGCATTCATCTACACATGAATTAGACAACAATCATCTACACATAAATTAGACAACAATCATCTACACATAAATTAGACAACATTCATTAACACATAAATTAAACAACAATCATCTACACATAAATTAAACAACAATCATCTACACATAAATTAGACAACAATCATCTACACATAAATTAGACAACAATCATCTACACATAAATTAGGCAACATTCATCTACACATAAATTAAGCAACATTTTTCTACACATAAATTAAGCAACATTTTTCTACACATAAATTAGGCAGAATTTATCTACACATAAATTAGGCAACATTCATTAACACATAAATTAGGCAGCATTCATCTACACATAAATTAGGCAGAATTCATCTACACATAAATTAGGCAGAATTCATCTACACATAAATTAGGCAACATTTATCTACACATAAATTAGGCAACATTCATCAACACATAAATTAGGCAACATTTATCTACACATAAATTAGGCAACATTCCATAGGTTTGTACATTACTATTTAAATTAAATACATTCCTGCACTGTTTAGTTGCCTAATTGGTTAAAGCATCTGCCTCAGATGCAGGAGGTCATGGGTTTGAACACTGGCAGAGTCATATTGAAGACTTATACAATTGGCACTAGCAACTATCACACCTAGTGTTCAGCATAATTAGAGGTTAGTGTTATGACTGGTCAGCCTGGTGTCAGGATAGTGTGACTGGACATGATGCCAACTGTATGTGACCCCAGTGCTAGACATCATAGCAATATGGCTCAAATTGTTCAAGCTAATTTAAAAATCCCGAAAAAAAATGCATAAATATAATCCTGTTGTCTCTGTCTTAATTTTAATTTTTTAATATATACTTTTTATTGTTATGGAAAGCTACCATGAATATTTAATAGCTAAATACATAAGAAGAAAAGAATTTACAACAAGCGTAAGATCTTCCCTTTTTACATGACTGCTGTAAGGTGAAGTGTTTTATTTTACTAGGTCTCTATATAATAATAATAATAATAATAATAATAATAATAATAATAATAATAATAATAATAATATCAATAATATCAATAATATCAATAATAATATCAATATCAATAATAACAATAATAATATCAATAATATCAAATAATAATAATAATAATAATAATAATAATAATAATAATAATATCAATAATATCAAATAATATCAATAATATCAAATAATAATAATAATATCAATAATATCAATAATAATATCAATAATATCAAATAATAATAATATCAATAATATCAATAATAATATCAATAATATCAATAATAACAATAATAATATCAATAATATCAAATAACAATAATAATATCAATAATATCAAATAATATCAATAATATCAAATAATAATAATAATAATAATAATATCAATAATATCAAATAATATCAATAATATCAAATAATAATAATAATAATAATAATATCAATAATATCAAATAATAATAATAATAATGATAATAATAATAATAATAATAATAATAATAATAATAATAATAATAATAATAATAATAATAATAATATCAATAATATTAATAATTAATACATCATACAAAGGAATTTATTTTTTTTAGTTGCAACTCTGAAGCCACCGGATACATTGGGTTTTGAAGAAATAAATAGAGTGAGCATTTCTAATCTCAACTGGAATACTATTCGAGAGCAAAGTTCCAGAGTATTTTCTTTGAGAATTTTATCCTGTTTGGTAGACATGGCTCACAGGTGGGGAATGTTGCCAGGTAGCCTATACTGGAATAGTGGTTGTAAATATTCAGGAGCACTATTATTGGATATCCTGTACATTAATTTGGCTTTTCTCAAACAGATTCTGTCTTTAACAGGTAATATTTTTATCTTACCAGCTAAATTTTCCTTGCTTTCTTTCTGGATTGATATTAGCCCAAATGCTCTCTTTCTTGAAGATATGCCAGCTTTGCTATGATTTTATCGTTTGAATTACCCCATACTGTATTTAAACATCTCCCTTTAACATCGCAATTATCATCTCCAACTACCATTCCTGTTGATGAAGAAATAGAGGAGGTTTACAACAAACTCCAGAGAATTCTAAACATGGTCAGAAAGAAAGACATCCAAAGAGACTGGAATGCCAAAGTTGACAAAGATGCTATAAAAGACTCTGATGATCATTGTGGACCTTCTTGCAATGAGTTTACCAATGAAAGAGGGATATGGCTGCTCGAGTTCACAAGCTACAACAACTTGGTACTAGCTAACACCCTGGATCAACATAAAACTTCACGATGTTGGACATGGCACATACTAAATGGAACCCATCATAACCAGATCGACTACATACTGGTTAAAAACCGTTACCGATCTGGCATCAATAGAGCAAAAACAAGAATGTTCCCAGGTGCTGATGTTGGGAGTGATCATGACCTCATCATTATGAACTTCTGAGTGAGGTTAAAGAAAATTAACAAGCCAAAGAAAATCAGGCTCAAATTCAACCTTGAACAACTGAGGGACCCTAACATCTGCAAATCATTCCAAGCTACAATTGGAGGAAAATTGACTCCACTCATTGTGATGGATGTTGATATTAAAGTGATGACAGGCACTTTCAACACAGTCATGACAACAGCTGCCAAGGACATCATTGGCCTCCATTGCCCAAAGAAAATAACCTGGGTTACGGAAGAGATTCTGAAATTGTGTGATGACTGAAGAGACCTCAAAAACACCAGACACACAACAGGGACAATGGAGTACTGAGAAATAGACAATAATATTAGAAGAAACTTGAAGAAAGCAAAAAGAAGATTGAATTGGACAAAAGTGCACAGAAATAGAGAACAGTCTGATAAAGAAAAACAGCAAAAAGGCATTCCAAATTGTGAAAGACTTCACCAGACAGAAGCAAGAGTCAGTACCATTCAAGACGAAAATGGAAAATGCCTCACAGAAGCGAGTGACATTGCAGAAAGATGGACTGAGGATTGCAAAGAACTCTATAGCCATCAGTTCACAGGAGACTTAGAGGTGCTTGAAAATCCAAACTCCAAACTTTAATCCAATCCAATCTTCTTTATTCAAAGTACCAGTAGTACACTTGTCACCTCCATCCTAGTGGACAAAGGCAGGTGCGTTTCTTGTTGACCTGGGCGACGACCGATCTGGTATTGTAATTTCAGATTTGTCCAGCATTATCAGTGTGTCTTGGGCAAAAGTTGTCTGGCGAAGCCCATCCCTCTCCAGACCAAGGAGTTGCCAGAAGGGGATGTAGTACATGTTCCAACTGCCTTAGGGTCTCCACTCCAGATTTTCTTTTTGGTTTACTCCTACCCCACCCCCAATTAAACTATCCTTCTTGCCCAACCCTTGCAACTTGGGACCAAAAAACCCTCAAACAGTACCAATGAACCTCAAACAATATCAGTGTACCTCAAATGATACCAATGTATCTCAAACTGTACCAATGTATCTCAAACAGTACCAAGTGTACTTCAGACAGTTTTGTTTGTTTTGTTTGCTTTTTATGGTTTAACGCCATTTTTCAGCACATTATAGGCTATACATGGCGGCCAGTATTAATGGTGGAGGAAGAACCCAGAAAATGCCCGGAAAGAACCACCGACCCACAAGAAGCTACTGGCAAGCTTTCTCACATAACTACATTAGCCGAATCTTAAACATGAACTCACGCAGACAGAGGTGAGATGGCAGTGATCCATAATGGACAGCGCTTTAGACCACTCGGCCATATGGGGTACTTCAGACAGTAAGGCAATTATGGTGTACAAGATGAACATACTGCAAGAAATGTAATTTAATTATGTGAAATTCAACTTAATTGGTTTCATAGATCTATGGTGGAATAAATTAATTGGAAAATTGACAATATGGAGAAACAGAAGCATAAATTTGTTTTTAAAAAAACCTGAAATTGGCAAAATATTTCATGGAAATTTACCAATATATGTAAATGATGTATAAATTACATCATCAATAAGAAAATGTACCAAAAACTTTGTTGTGAGTTTCCTCTTTAATTGAATATGGCTAACAGACTCTGTATCCAATGTGTCTAGACAATGTATTGGATAATTATTTTCTAATTCTAATGTTGACTACATGGGTCCTGTACAATTACTGCTTGACAGGTCTCCAGAAATAACAGGTTGCTGTAGCAATATCACTGGTTTACTGTATCCATTAGAAGAAAGATAAAATATATTGTAATTTTGCAAGAGAGATTACGATAGCATTGAGTAAAACGATGTTTCCATCAAAGATAATCAGATTTTAAAAGATTTACTGTTTTTCCCTTCCATGAACTGCATAATCTTTGCACTACATTCTGAAACTGAGCCTGTTTTTAAGTTTTGCATTAATATAAAAAAAATGCTAATTTGGATTCCATTGCAGCCATGCAAGCCTGTAATTGCTTTGTGACCAGCATATTTTGGGGAACTGATTGTTTGTTAATGCAGCACTTCTTCCAGATTCTTTTTTCTTGATTGCTAAAGCAGATGTTTTTGAGGTTTTTCTAATTTTTTTGTACAACTGCAGGCCTCAATCAGAATATTTCATGAGCTGTAAACCTTTTAAATGGGTTTGGAATTGTCAGATCAAGTGCTGCCAAGTGTAACTAATGCATGTTGAGGAAATTCAGAGCTCATTGTTTATCTGCATTAATTTACACATTCATTTTCACATTCAAAACAGTTTTTTTATTGTTTTGCTTTTTTTGCTGCTATTTTGCTAGTACATGTATTTGGTGGGGGTGGGTGGGTGCTATTTTTAGAGTAAAAACTTTACATCTAAAGTTTTAGAAGAGTGAGAAATAACATTTATTCTGTGTCATCATGAACATCTTATAAACATCTGTGTCATCATCAACATATTATTAGCATCTGTGTCATCATCAACAGCTTATTAACATCTGTCATCATCAACAGCTTATTAACATCTGTCATCATCAACAGCTTATTAACATCTGTCATCATCAACAGATCATTAACATCTGTGTCATCATCAACAGCTTGTTAACATCTGTGTCATCATCAACAGCTTATTAACATTTTGTCATCATCAACAGCTTATTAACATCTGTGTCATCATCAACAGCTTGTTAACATCTGTGTCATCATCAACAGCTTATTAACATCTGTGTCATCATCAACAGCTTATTAACATCTGTGTCATCATCAACAGCTTGTTAACATCTGTGTCATCATCAACAGCTTATTAACATCTTGTCATCATCAACAGCTTATTAACATCTGTGTCATCATCAACAGCTTGTTAACATCTGTGTCATCATCAACAGCTCATTAACATCTGTGTCATCATCAACAGCTCATTAACATCTGTGTCATCATCAACAGCTTATTAACATCTGTGTCATCATCAACAGCTCATTAACATCTGTGTCATCATCAACAGCTTATTAACATCTGTGTCATCATCAACAGCTCATTAACATCTGTGTCATCATCAACAGCTCATTAACATCTGTGTCATAATCAACAGCTCATTAACATCTGTGTCATCATCAACAGCTTATTAACATCTGTGTCATCATCAATAGCTCATTAACATCTGTGTCATCATCAACAGCTTATTAACATTTGTGTCATCATCAACAGCTTATTAACATCTGTGTCATCATCAATAGCTTGTTCAGGTTTTGACTAACATTTTTCATTAGTTTTAGTTTTGTGGTATTCCCATGGCATTCCGACATTAATATTTTATTTGATGTGGCTGTTTTTGGTCTTTTGTGTCTCATGCATTGTAAATCATCTTCTGACCACTGTCCATGAAATGTCTGTCTGTCTGTCTGTCTGTCTGTCAACACTGGTAAGTAAAAACACCATTTTTATAATCACTTTTGAATGCAAGCATGTCATCGGAATTTTATATGTTCATTTCAGAAATCCAAAGTAGGCACTGCGTTCATTACTAGGTGGAATCATTTAGATAAAAAGAGGGGTCTTAAAGACAATTACCTGTGAGTGATTAAATATCATTAACACTGGCACCTGCATCTTGGATTTATCAATTTCTGCAATAAATATTCACTTTTTAGGACCTACAAGTCATCTACAAGGTCAAAAGGCAATACAGTTAACCAGGTTTACTGTACAAGGCACAGTTTTCTATGTTTACCTCATTGTTAACCATGTCCACTGTACAAGGCACAGTTTTCTGTTTGCCTCATCTTTAACCACATCCACTGTACAAGGCACAGTTTTCTATCTTTACTTCATTGTTAACCATGTCCACTGTACAAGGCACAGTTTTCTATCTTTACTTCTTTGTTAACCATGTCCACTGTACAAGGCAGTTTTCCATCTTTACCTCATCTTTAACATGTCCACTGTTCAAGGTACAGTTTTCTATCTTTACCTCATTGTTAACCATGTCCACTGTACAAGGCACAGTTTTCTATCTTTACCTCATCTTTAACATGTCCACTGTGTGAGGCACAGTTGATAGCCACTGTGACTCAGTGGTTAGTATGCCAGAGTCAGGATTCAAAGGATGCGTGGTTCATTCCTGGTTCTTGACCAGCCTGGGTCAGCTCCAGAAAGGGTGTGGATTTGAATCGTACATCATGCCATGGTCAGCAACCATGTTATATCGTTATGCAAGGTACATTACTCTACTTGCCTTGGCACTAAATAACTACGTGTGTTTTGAATACCAATTCAAGACAAAAAAACTAACAGTAGTCATTACTGTAGCTTGAGAAAGGAAAGTTTTGTAACTATGACTGACTCTACATCAACATACACATGAACCTACCATGACAGAAAGGTTTTTCTCCCAAGTTAAGGAAATCATTCACTGCTCCCATCACTCATGGAAATTTCCTGCATACACAGAATTATTGGTGAATATTTTATTCCATTTGTTTCATGTTCTGGTTACATTGTAGTGTACATGTAAATATGGTAATACTGCCTGTGATCATGTGACTGAACTGGCTTAAGTGCAGCAAGACCAAGTAGCTGCTAATTTCACTCTTTGATCATGGTTTGGTCATCAGTTTTCATTATTTGAAGTAGTTGCTAATTTCACTCTTTCATCATGGTTTGGTCATCAGTTTTCATTATTTGAAGTAGTTGCTAATTTCACTCTTTGATCATGGTTTGGTCATCAGTTTTCATTATTTGAAGTAGTTGCTAATTTCACTCTTTGATCATGGTTTGGTCATCAGTTTTCATTATTTGAAGTAGTTGCTAATTTCACTCTTTGATCATGGTTTGGTCATCAGTTTTCATTATTTGAAGTTTGTTGAGGTGGATTTGCACTATCTCTGAGTAATTTGGAAACATGAAAGATGTTAATTGATTATGGTGGGGTTACTAAAGAGCCTGGGGTCCCTAGTGGCTGAGTGATGTAAAGCACTGCCATCTCACCTCCATCTGCATGGGGTTGGGTCTCATGTATGTGAGAAAGCTTGCCAGAAACTTCCCATGGGTCAGTGGTTTGTTTCAAAGTTTTCAAGGGTTCTTCTTCCACCATTTTTGCTGGCCACCATGTATAGTCCATCTTGTGCTGAAAAATGACATTAAACCCTATAACAACAACAACAACAACAACAACACAATATTATTCATTACAACTAACAAGCCCAATCAGCATAAAACAATATAATTAATTTGAATCTCTCCAACATTCAGTGTCAGGATGGATTAGTGTCTATACTATATATGTTGGAAAGTAATGTGGACTAATTAAATAATTAATTAATTAAATAATTAATTAAACAAGATTAAATTTTATGTTGATTATGATTGGATTACTCAAGCACTCAAGTGTCATGGGTCATTTTGACTTTGGTGTTTCAATGTTTTCATGATGGATATGCAAGCCATTGTCAAAACACCAAAATCTAAAATAAAATATGATAAAATCCATTGATGGAAGGAAATGGTAGTTTTTTTGGTTGCAATCAAAGAGATATGAATATACTTTCTGTTGTTTCTGTATAGCTGACTTTTTAAAGTCTGATATGGTGGCAACAGTGACATCACATGCCATGCAAAATCCCAGTTTCAAGAAAGCATATTAACATCAACACAAAATCCACTATCACGGAAATCTATCTTTGTGGAATCTGTGTTAAACATGGATAGATAGATGTGCCACAACATTTATTTCCACTGGGACCCTTAGTTACAGCATGTGGCCCAGAGGGACACAGACATTTAGTAAGTTGATATCGCCCTCTAGTGGTGATTATAATCCATTTTTATGCTGTTGCTGATCATTTGTAACCAAAATATTGTTTTCCTTTTTGTGTAACGGCTCATTTGATACACTATTGGGAATATATTGCCTAAGAAAAGGCAACTAAGTGCCTTCCTGAGAATGCACTAAAAGAATGCACTAAATGAATGCACTAAAAGAATGCACTAAATGCATTATGGCTGGCCGTAGCAGGTAGAGAATCAAACCCAGTACTCTTGGATTACCAGTTGGACTCTACCAAATAAGCTACCATAGTTCCTCATTTGGATTCTACCAAATAAGCTAGCATGGTTTCTCAGTACTGCACCTTTGTGGTACAAAAATGATTTTGATTTTGTTTTTTTGTTAGAATACACTGCATTTTGTTTGAAACTGATTTTTTTATTCTGAAAGCATTTTTAGACTGCAGTATAGAATATTGACTATTTTTTTAACAAACTTTGAGTACACCACATCTATATGGGCAGTGTATTATAAACAGGCACACAATTGGTTTTCTATTATTACAAGTTATTGCTTCAGATTTGGCAATGGAATCATTTCAAAACTCTGCAAATAATTAATATAACTGTGTATAAACATCATCAGATGTTGTTATCAAATTGTTTTTAATGACAAATAAAATGTGAATATCAAATTATTGACTCCAGTCCAACATACCTATCCGGCCTCACCCATGTGTACACAGCAGCAAGATACTTGTGCTCCTCTTCTGACAATCATATACTAATTGTTCCCACTATGAAAACAAAATCATATGGAAATGTTCTTTTGCATACCAGGGCCCAGCAATGTGGAATGAATTGCCCATTGAAATTAGACACAAAGACACAGTGATCCCTTTCAAGAGTGCTCTTAAAACTCACCTTTTTCGACTACAAGAACAATCTTAAAGACCTAATATTGTTTCCTACCTTAAATATTTTCAGCATTTTATATGTTTCCCAATTTCATTTTTTATTATTATTATTATTATTATTATTATTATTATTATTATTATTATTATTATTATTATTATTATTATTATTATAACTACCACTGATATAAATATGATTTCTAAATTTCTTTTATTTTTAACTACCATTGATATTGAAAGGATTCTCAGATTCAAACTTGTTATCATGACAACAGAACGTTCACATAAACATTTGCACTTTGTACTATATATATATATATATATATATATATATATATATATATATATATATATACATTATACTATGCCTAATTTAATTACAGGTTTTTCAAAGTAGTGCTGGAATTCAAGATAACATTGCCTTGTGGGGGTGGGGGTGGAGGAATCATGGCAGGTTTTTGGGTGTGGGGGGAGGAATGATGTGACATAATGGCAATATTTTTGAGGTGGAGGTATGTAAGAAATATAATGAGCATTAGACGGCTGTCACAGTTAAATAGTCCATTACATTTTTTATGCTGGAAGCAACATTAGTCTATTAATTTAATCTATCATAATCAATAATTACAACACCATCATGGCACCTTATATTTATCTGGCTTTGTTTTTTTCCCTTGTTTGATGACCCAGACTATCCCCACCCCAACGCATAGTAGTCATAGAGCTGGCAGATACATAGATGAAATTAGCAGGATCCACTCTAATAATAGTCATAGCATGACTCACTGGAATAATACTTTGATGTTAAACTAATTTCTTGATTATATTTTGAGTAATGAGTTCAGAATCATATTGACAGCTTCCACTGTGATTAGAATAAGAAATGTGAAGTTTATCCAATTCATCTAATTCTTGCTAATTTGCTTTTTCATTTGTATTAATTGAGACAGATACATAATGACTGCTTTATATTACATCATGCATTGCATTCTTTTAATAAGTTACTTTACTTTTGGAAATTATTATGTTTGTAGAAAACTTTCTAGCTTAGAATTTGTTTTAGATTGGTTTTGCTTCATGTAAACTGCTTGCACAATTGAAAAATAAATAAAAACTTACCAAGTCAAAGTTTGATTGTAATTTCATGTACCCTATAAGTGCCTTAGTGATCACATGATATGACACTGTAAGTGCCTTAGTGATCACATGATATGACACTGATCACATGATATGACACTGATCACATGATATGACACTGGTCATATGACTGATTAGTCATAAGATAAAATATAAATGGAAGCCCAATATTTTATTGTGTGGGAAATATGAAGGGTGGTCATATAATCACTTGGCAAGTCTAGTTTCATTTATTAATTTCACTTCCCTCATAAGTGCCTCATGATTCCATGAGATTTCAAAGAGAGGCTTCCATCTATGAAATTTATTAACAATAACTAGAAAAAGAAAACTTTTCTGTTGGTATTAAACCCAAAGTTACATTTCACACTACATAACCATTATAAAATTTGGGATGCTGACAAGTTCTTGGTATTTATTCTTGTCTGTAACAGCCGTGTGGATAGAATTTCCTGAAAATTCAGGCACTAACCCAAACAGCTGCCTTCAAGATTGTACCCAACTGTATGCCTTTAGCACAGGTGGCAGAAACACTGAGCCCTTGAACTATGAGCCTGAAAAACTGATGTATCAATACCAGGCTTCCTCATAAGTCTTTATCTAGTTTGATACCGTGTCTTTTGCAACTTTTTTTATGTGGAGATCACGTGCTGATGAATAACGGTGTTTCAGAATTTCACAACATTTGGTCTGTAATGCAAAAGACCTCTGAAACAAGACAAAATACTTTATTGGATCATATAGAGAATATTAAAAAAACACAGGGCTCAAAATGGGTCCTTAGCTTAGAATGTTTCAGTAATGAAGGAATGTATATTTGTACACTGTTAATGTCAATTTTGATAGTATTTGTCTGCATACGGTGAAGTGTCTGACACCTCTGTCCTGTTAACAAAGCAAAAAGCATGGCTAACTTCAAGGTAAGTTCCTGAAATTAAAATTGCCCATTGCCTTGTAAGTAGAGGAATTAGTTCAACACAAGCTGCTTAGAATGGATTTAGAAATAAGACTTACAGTAGAACCTGTCTTGAAAGACCACCCCTTTTGCCAAAAAATAATGGTCTCTCAAGACAGGTGGTTTCTCATTTTTAACACTATATAATCAATACATATGTGTACTCAAATTTTGGTTTCCCAAAACAGGTGGTCTCTCATAGCAGTGGTCTCTCAAGACAGGTTTTACTGTACTTACTAATGATGAAATTGTTGTTCCAGCTGTATTTACAGAACTATAACCTAAACCTCAATCTACTAATTCAGTTAAAAACTCTGTAACAAAAGTTACAGGTGTGTCAAGTGGATTAATCTGTCTTTTTTCTAACTTAACATCCTCTTTTGGAGATGATCCCAATACTCTTTCTAGTTCATAATCTCCATGAATTGATGATGATGTCTGTGTCTGATAATCCTTGATTTCTATTTGCCTTCCTGAAAAGCAAAAATCACCATTCCAAAATTTGCAGAGGGTGTGTTGTCATTTTGTATTGTATGCCAGTTATAGAATCTCTTGTGGGCGGGGCAACAGAAAACAAGAACTGACTACTGCATGTTCAGAAAGCAGAGTTGCATTGTCCATAGTTGTACCACCAAAATAAGATCTGCTTAGGCCATTCTTTTGCATTTTTTGCATTTTTTGCACAGACTGAAAGGAGAAACCAATAATGACAAGTTTTTTAATTCCATTTTAAAGAAAAAATATAAAGCATCAACTGCTATAGTTTTTGGATCAGGTCTGTAATGAACACAGCCTGGAAGTTGGTGATTTAGCCTGAAAGCAAATAAATCCACAATTTAATGATAGCATTAAAGGCTATAGAACTTCTATTAAGAATGCATATTTTTACGTTTCTAGACAATCTATCTGCATCAAATCACAGCCAGATATCACACGATAGTTCCACCAAGAGGTTAATATGATTACGTTTTCCTCTTGACCCCGGTGACCACAAGTTTGAGCTTTGGTTGTATGATGTACCAACAAGTAACCTGTCACTGGTCAACAAGTAACCTGTCACTGGTCAAGACAAACTGTGGTTCACAATGTGAGACTACTTTAAAACTGGTGTGGACATTATCTATCCACCAAGATGTCTGTTCTCTGCTGATTGTGACAAAAAAGCATCAAAATAACCTTAAAGTGTCTTTAAGTGGTCATCTTTCTTGCCCTTTGACCTTTATAATATAAAGATACATGTACATACATGTGATCACAAGCAAGTTGAGCCAATTCATGTCACAACACAAAGCAATGAGTCTATCTGCATTATCTCGAGTTAGTCTGACAGTCATCGTGAGTCCAGCAAGAATCTCACCAAAAAAAATGTCTGGGTAGGTTGAAACAGATTTTTCTGGATGAATAGTTAATCCAAACCCATCAAGTGTAAGAATATTTCCTTAACATGAATCCCCCAACAACTAACTATCATCAATGTATGCCACATTTGTGAAACCATTTCATCTCAATGATGCAAAAACTGGCTTCAATATTCCAGTGAAAAGTTTTGGCAAACAGCTTAATTCATATGTGTCCCAAAAAACCCACATGTTTCTGAGCCACAAGAACAAAGTATTAGGCATCTTGTAAACAGATGCAAAGAAACATTTTTTTTCATGTCATTAACAGCTGTAAAATTTCAAAACTTTTATTAAATTGTTTTAAATTGAAAATAGGTCTCATAGACCCATCTTTACAAGGTTGAATGAAAATAAATGAAAAATATTGTTCAGGTGTTAAAATAACTTTATGAATAATACTTTTTGCAAGAAAATTGTGAATTTCAGCCTTTTTTGGTCTCTCTTCAGATAAAGAGAATTTAATTTGGTTTGGTAAATGTGTTAGCACAGATTGCTGTTCTAACTCCATTTTCATAATTTTGCACAGTATTCAGTATCCATGCATGCAAAGAATTATTCTGCCAACCTTCAAACCATACTGACATTTTCCCAGTGACCAAATTGTCAGGTGTCATACAAGAAATTATGTACATGTACTTACATGATGTTCCATGCTAATTTCCTGGCAAAATTTTACTTATACTTCCAATGCTAGGAAACCATGGTTCCTTGTTTCTGAACATTTTTGAAGTCTTGCCTCCTGAATGGTTGGGCTGCTACTGATAATTCTGGTTCCAGGACTGTTCGTCCCATGAATAGGATCATCCTAAAAATGGCACACTGCTTTAATTGTTTTGGCCACTTGTAATTTTGTTGCTTAATGTAATGCATTTTTAAGCGACTGAGTTCCGGCCTTCTGAGATTCATTAGGCTTAGTTATCTGGCCATTTAGAAAATGCCAGTTAGAGATGGGGCTTGATGCAGGACAGATGGGCTGATACATGTCACTAAGATGTGGTTTTAAGAGCTCCAGGTGCTTAAAACTATAGTTTAAACAGAACAGACGACATTTTAAAATTGTCCATGACAGTGTCCCTGACTGAATCCATCGGTAATTGTTTCTATCCTTCTTAAACAGTTCCATTGCCCACAAGGTTGGGACCAACATTTGCCAAAAAAAAACAAAACAAGTTTTCAGCTTTTGCAATAATATATAAATAGTCCTGACTTGTTTTGACATCATATTCCAGACCTCAATTATGACTTTGGAAACCTTTAAAGCATCACAATTTCCAGGAAAACTTCTCCCACAATGGTTTAACCTAGTCATGAGTTAACACTAAATGTTGGCCTTTCCTGTTCTAGCAACAAAAAAAACCAATTCTGTAAATAAATCATCATCATTGACCTCAGCAGCATCTGTATTTTGGCATAATTAGCTCTGTGACATTTCCCTTCTTCATGCCTAATGTAGAGACGAATCTTGTTAAAGTGACCAATGTGTGCCATTCCTGCAGAAACGCCAGCTGATGAGCTTGGCATTTGTTTTACTACCAACACTGGCCATGATCTCTTCCTTTTTTGTCAAGCATTTTCAACACAACATCTGTATTTTAGACATAACATCTGCATTTTGGACACAACATCTGTATTTTCGACACAACATCTGCATTTTAGACACAACATCTGTATTTTAGACACAACATCTGTATTTTAGACATAACATCTGTATTTTAGACACAAGATCTGCATTTTGGATACAACATCTGCATTTTGGATGCAACATCTGCATTTCAGATACAACATCTGTATTTTAGACATAACATCTGTATTTTAGACACAAGATCTGCATTTTGGATATAACATCTGCAATTTGGATGCAACATCTGTATTTTATACATAACATCTATATTTTAGACACAACATCTACATTTTAGACACAAGATCTGCATTTTGGATACAACATCTGTATTTTAGACATAACATCTGCATTTTAGACACAACATCTGTATTTTGGACACAACATCTGCATTTTGGACACAACATTTGTAATTTGGACACAACATCTGTATTTTGGATACAACATCTGTATTTTGGACACAACATCTGCATTTTGGACATAACATCTGTATTTTGGACATAACATCTGTATTTTGGACACATCTGTATTTTGGACATAACATCTGTATTTTGGACATAACATCTGTATTTTGGACACAACATCTGTATTTTGGATACAACATCTGTATTTTGGACACAACATCTGTATTTTGGACATAACATATGTATTTTGGACATAACATCTGTATTTTGGACATAACATATGTATTTTGGACACAACATCTGTATTTTGGATACAACATCTGTATTTTGGACATAACATCTGTATTTTGGACACAACATCTGTATTTTGAATACAACATCTGTATTTTGGACATAACATCTGTATTTTGGACATAACATCTGTATTTTGGACATAACATATGTATTTTGGACACAACTTCTGTATTTTGGATACAACATCTGTATTTTGGACACAACATCTGTATTTTGGACATAACATTTGTATTTTGGACATAACATCTGTATTTTGGACATAACATGTATTTTGGACATAACATCTGTATTTTGGATACAACATCTGTATTTTGGATACAATATCTGTATTTTGGACATAACATCTGTATTTTGGATACAACATCTGTATTTTAGACATAACATCTGTATTTTAGACACAACATCTGTATTTTGGACATAACATCTGTATTTTGGACATAACATCTGTATTTTGGACACAACATCTGTATTTTGGATACAATATCTGTATTTTGGACATAACATCTGTATTTTGGACATAACATCTGTATTTTGGACACAACATCTGTATTTTGGGCACAACATCTGTATTTTGGATACAATATCTGTATTTTGGACATAACATCTGTATTTTGGACATAACATCTGTATTTTGGACATAACATCTGTATTTTGGACATAACATCTGTATTTTGGACATAACATCTGTATTTTGGACATAACATCTGTATTTTGGACATAACATCTGTATTTTGGACACAACAGCTGCATTTTAGATACAACATCTGTATTTTGGACATAACATCTGCATTTTAGACACAACATCTGTATTTTGGACATAACATCTGTATTTTGGACATAACATCTGTATTTTAGACACAACATCTGTATTTTGGACATAACATCTGTATTTTGGATACAATATCTGTATTTTTGTATTTTGGACATAACATCTGTATTTTGGACATAACATGTATTTTGGACATAACATCTGTATTTTGGATACAATATCTGTATTTTGGACATAACATCTGTATTTTGAATACAACATCTGTATTTTGGACATAACATCTGCATTTTGGACATAACATCTGTATTTTGGACATAACATCTGTATTTTGGATACAATATCTGTATTTTGGACATAACATCTGTATTTTGGACATAACATCTGTATTTTGGACATAACATCTGCATTTTGGACATAACATCTGTATTTTGGACACAACATCTGTATTTTGGACACAACATCTGTATTTTGGATACAACATCTGTATTTTGGACATAACATCTGCATTTTGGACATAACATCTGTATTTTGAATACAACATCTGTATTTTGAACATAACATCTGCATTTTGGACATAACATCTGTATTTTGGACATAACATCTGTATTTTGGATACAATATCTGTATTTTGGACATAACATATGTATTTTGGACATAACATCTGTAGTTTGGACATAACATCTGCATTTTGGACATAACATCTGTATTTTGGACACAACATCTGTATTTTGGACACAACATCTGTATTTTGGATACAATATCTGTATTTTGGACATAACATCTGTATTTTGGACACAACATCTGTATTTTGGATACAACATCTGCATTTTGGACATAACATCTGTATTTTGGACACAACATCTGTATTTTGGATACAATATCTGTATTTTGGACATAACATCTGTATTTTGGACATAACATCTGTATTTTGGACACAACATCTGTATTTTGGATACAATATCTGTATTTTGGACATAACATCTGTATTTTGGACATAACATCTGTATTTTGGACACAACATCTGTATTTTGGGCACAACATCTGTATTTTGGATACAATATCTGTATTTTGGACATAACATCTGTATTTTGGACATAACATCTGTATTTTGGATACAATATCTGTATTTTGGACATAACATCTGTATTTTGAATACAACATCTGTATTTTGGACATAACATCTGCATTTTGGACATAACATCTGTATTTTGGACATAACATCTGTATTTTGGACATAACAGCTGCATTTTGGATACAATATCTGTATTTTTGTATTTTGGACATAACATCTGTATTTTGGACATAACATCTGTATTTTGGACATAACATCTGTATTTTGGATACAACATCTGCATTTTGGACATAACATCTGTATTTTGGACACAACATCTGTATTTTGGATACAATATCTGTATTTTGGACATAACATCTGTATTTTGGACACAACATCTGTATTTTGGATACAACATCTGCATTTTGGACATAACATCTGTATTTTGGACACAACATCTGTATTTTGGATACAATATCTGTATTTTGGACATAACATCTGTATTTTGGACATAACATCTGTATTTTGGACACAACATCTGTATTTTGGATACAATATCTGTATTTTGGACATAACATCTTTATTTTGGACATAACATCTGTATTTTGGACACAACATCTGTATTTTGGGCACAACATCTGTATTTTGGATACAATATCTGTATTTTGGACATAACATCTGTATTTTGGACATAACATCTGTATTTTGGATACAATATCTGTATTTTGGACATAACATCTGTATTTTGAATACAACATCTGTATTTTGGACATAACATCTGCATTTTGGACATAACATCTGTATTTTGGACATAACATCTGTATTTTGGATACAATATCTGTATTTTGGACATAACATCTGTATTTTGGACATAACATCTGTATTTTGGACATAACATCTGCATTTTGGACATAACATCTGTATTTTGGACACAACATCTGTATTTTGGACACAACATCTGTATTTTGGATACAACATCTGTATTTTGGACATAACATCTGCATTTTGGACATAACATCTGTATTTTGGATACAACATCTGCATTTTGGACATAACATCTGTATTTTGGACACAACAGCTGCATTTTAGATACAACATCTGTATTTTGGACATAACATCTGCATTTTAGACACAACATCTGTATTTTGGACATAACATCTGTATTTTGGACATAACATCTGTATTTTAGACACAACATCTGTATTTTGGACATAACATCTGTATTTTGGATACAATATCTGTATTTTTGTATTTTGGACATAACATCTGTATTTTGGACATAACATGTATTTTGGACATAACATCTGTATTTTGGATACAATATCTGTATTTTGGACATAACATCTGTATTTTGAATACAACATCTGTATTTTGGACATAACATCTGCATTTTGGACATAACATCTGTATTTTGGACATAACATCTGTATTTTGGATACAATATCTGTATTTTGGACATAACATCTGTATTTTGGACATAACATCTGTATTTTGGACATAACATCTGCATTTTGGACATAACATCTGTATTTTGGACACAACATCTGTATTTTGGACACAACATCTGTATTTTGGATACAACATCTGTATTTTGGACATAACATCTGCATTTTGGACATAACATCTGTATTTTGAATACAACATCTGTATTTTGAACATAACATCTGCATTTTGGACATAACATCTGTATTTTGGACATAACATCTGTATTTTGGATACAATATCTGTATTTTGGACATAACATATGTATTTTGGACATAACATCTGTAGTTTGGACATAACATCTGCATTTTGGACATAACATCTGTATTTTGGACACAACATCTGTATTTTGGACACAACATCTGTATTTTGGATACAATATCTGTATTTTGGACATAACATCTGTATTTTGGACACAACATCTGTATTTTGGATACAACATCTGCATTTTGGACATAACATCTGTATTTTGGACACAACATCTGTATTTTGGATACAATATCTGTATTTTGGACATAACATCTGTATTTTGGACATAACATCTGTATTTTGGACACAACATCTGTATTTTGGATACAATATCTGTATTTTGGACATAACATCTGTATTTTGGACATAACATCTGTATTTTGGACACAACATCTGTATTTTGGGCACAACATCTGTATTTTGGATACAATATCTGTATTTTGGACATAACATCTGTATTTTGGACATAACATCTGTATTTTGGATACAATATCTGTATTTTGGACATAACATCTGTATTTTGAATACAACATCTGTATTTTGGACATAACATCTGCATTTTGGACATAACATCTGTATTTTGGACATAACATCTGTATTTTGGACACAACAGCTGCATTTTGGATACAATATCTGTATTTTTGTATTTTGGACATAACATCTGTATTTTGGACATAACATCTGTATTTTGGACATAACATCTGTATTTTGGATACAACATCTGCATTTTGGACATAACATCTGTATTTTGGACACAACATCTGTATTTTGGATACAATATCTGTATTTTGGACATAACATCTGTATTTTGGACACAACATCTGTATTTTGGATACAACATCTGCATTTTGGACATAACATCTGTATTTTGGACACAACATCTGTATTTTGGATACAATATCTGTATTTTGGACATAACATCTGTATTTTGGACATAACATCTGTATTTTGGACACAACATCTGTATTTTGGATACAATATCTGTATTTTGGACATAACATCTTTATTTTGGACATAACATCTGTATTTTGGACACAACATCTGTATTTTGGGCACAACATCTGTATTTTGGATACAATATCTGTATTTTGGACATAACATCTGTATTTTGGACATAACATCTGTATTTTGGATACAATATCTGTATTTTGGACATAACATCTGTATTTTGAATACAACATCTGTATTTTGGACATAACATCTGCATTTTGGACATAACATCTGTATTTTGGACATAACATCTGTATTTTGGATACAATATCTGTATTTTGGACATAACATCTGTATTTTGGACATAACATCTGTATTTTGGACATAACATCTGCATTTTGGACATAACATCTGTATTTTGGACACAACATCTGTATTTTGGACACAACATCTGTATTTTGGATACAACATCTGTATTTTGGACATAACATCTGCATTTTGGACATAACATCTGTATTTTGGATACAACATCTGCATTTTGGACATAACATCTGTATTTTGGACACAACATCTGTATTTTGGATACAATATCTGTATTTTGGACATAACATCTGTATTTTGGACACAACATCTGTATTTTGGATACAATATCTGTATTTTGGACATAACATCTGTATTTTGGACATAACATCTGTATTTTGGACACAACATCTGTATTTTGGATACAATATCTGTATTTTGGACATAACATCTGTATTTTGGACATAACATCTGTATTTTGGACACAACATCTGTATTTTGGGCACAACATCTGTATTTTGGATACAATATCTGTATTTTGGACATAACATCTGTATTTTGGACATAACATCTGTATTTTGGATACAACATCTGTATTTTGGACATAACATCTGTATTTTGGACATAACATCTGTATTTTGGACATAACATCTGTACTTTGGATACAACATCTGCATTTTGGACATAACATCTGTATTTTGGACACAACATCTGTATTTTGGATACAATATCTGTATTTTGGACATAACATCTGTACTTTGGACACAACATCTGTATTTTGGATACAACATCTGCATTTTGGACATAACATCTGTATTTTGGACACAACATCTGTATTTTGGATACAACATTTGTATTTTTGACACAACAGCTACATTTTGGACATAACATCTGTATTTTGGACATAACATCTGTATTTTGGACAAAACATCTGTATTTTGGATACAACATCTGCATTTTGGATACAATATCTGTATTTTGGACATAACATCTGTATTTTGGACACAACATCTGTATTTTGGATACAACATCTGCATTTTGGACACAACATCTGCATTTTGGACATAACATCTGTATTTTGGACAAAACATCTGTATTTTGAATACAACATCTGTATTTTGGATACAACATCTATATTTTTGACACAACATCTGCATTTTGGACACAGCATCTGCATTTTGGACATAACATCTGTGTTTTGTTCCTGCAACTGACACTGCATGGCTAAATATTTACCTATGCAAACCATATTTGTACTTCAGGTAGAAATCACATGACTTGTGCCTGTAGAACCAGTCAATAATGTCATGTCTTCTTCTTGTTGTAATGGCGAATTTGATGTCTCCTGTGCTGCCAACATTTGCCTCACTAAGCCTCACATCTATGGTGGCAGTTGCTGATGGAAAATGTGCTTGTTTTCCCATCAAAAATGTACTTACATCATCTTTGATATTTTCCTTGCATCTCCAAAAATTTTGAGCATGCAACTCGTTAAGCCTAACTTGGATCGGCCTTGGGCAATTTGCTTCCTCCATTATTCCAATGAAAAGTTGCAAATATGGTAAATGACCTGCAGGACTTTGCCACTGCAAAGGTGCATCCCAATTTGTGGAAAGTATTTCTCCTGAATGCCAGAACATGAATCATTATAAACTGCCTCACAGCGATATGACTGAAAAATTGTTAAAGCTATGTTAAAAATCCTGATCAAACAAAGAAAGCACCAACATGTCATGAACATATGCAATGCACCAACTCCATTCGCAAATATCTTTCAGTTGATGCCACTAGAACACTTTCAAGACTGGACTATTGTAACTCAATTCTGTCTGGTTTATCTCAATATCTACTCCAGAAACTTCAAAAAGTTCAAAACACAGCTGCTCAGAACATCTTTAAAATACTCTGTACCCTACACTGGCCATCCATTCAATCTAGAATCAAACACAATTTTTTTTCTCTGTGCTACGTTTCACTGACAGAATCCAGTTCAGCATACCTATCCAGCCTCACCCATATCTACACACCAGCAAGATACTTACACTCCTCTTCTGACAATCGTATACTCATTATTCCTACAATGGAAATGAAGTTATATGGACAACGATCTTTTGCATACCAGGGCCCAGGAATATAGAATGAATTGCCCATTAAAAAAAAGACACAAAGACACAGTGATCCCTTTCATAAGTGCTCTTAAAACTCACTTTTTTGGACTGCAAGAACAAACTTAAAGACCTAATATTGTTTCCTACCTTAAATATTTTCAGCATTTTTTTTTGTTTTCAAATTTCATGGTGTTTGTTTTTTGTTTTTGTTTTGTAGTCTTATCATTATAGATGTTGTAAAGCGATTAGAGATTCTAAAGATTAGGCACTATACAAAGTCCTCATTATTATTATTATTATTATTATTATTATTATTATTATTATTATTATTATTATTATTATTATTATTATCCTTGCTTATTCTGAACAAAACATTGTGAACTTATTTGAACTTGTTCATTTTTGTCTACACAGTTGTATCTCTTTATTTCAATATGCATTATAACCAAATTTTCATTTGTGTATTATTTGCTTTCATGGTTTTATGTAGTTATTTTGTATGGGTTTTTAAAAAATATGTATTAGCTATTGTTCAAAGTGATGTCGTGCATAGAAAGTAGTGATTTCTTAATCAATAATTCTTAAAACGTTTATCTTGTTACTGTCTTATAGTCACATAACATTCATATATTTGTTAAAGAATTTGTACCAAAAAATTATGAATCAATTTTGTTTTCTTGTTGAGACCTGACACAAAATTCAATTTCAACGCACCATTCATTCCACAGTTAATTTTGCAAGATGGCTGTTTTTTCATATTTCTGTGATTACAATTCCTGGATTTGACAGGCAGCAATACTTTCCTTTTGTTTTGTGGCAACAATCCAAACCAATTAACGTTTTACACACTCTAAGTGGCGTGAGAGAATTTTGTCATGCAGTAATACCTCCATTATTCTGTCATATTAATCAGAACCAATTAACAGTTGTAAAATCTGACAGAGAGCAGTACAAAGTACAATTTATGATCACAATACTCTAATTGGCCCTAAAATGTTGATAATTGATTGACCAATCATTGGATGTTAATAATTGATTGACCAATCATTGGATGTTAATAATTGATTGACCAATCATTGAATGTTGATAATTGATTGACCAATCATTGGATGTTAATAATTGATTGACCAGTCATTGGATGTTAATAATTGATTGACCAATCATTGAATGTTGATAATTGATTGACCAATCATTGGATGTTAATAATTGATTGACCAATCATTGGATGTTGATAATTGATTGACCAATCATTGGATGTTAATAATTTATTGACCAGTCATTGGATGTTAATAATTGATTGACCAATCATTGAATGTTGATAATTGATTGACCAATCATTGGATGTTGATAATTGATTGACCAATCATTGGATGTTAATAATTGATTGACCAATCATTGAATGTTAATAATTGATTGACCAATCATTGGATGTTGATAATTGATTGACCAATCATTGGATGTTAATAATTGATTGACCAATCATCGAATGTTGATAATTGATTGACCAATCATTGGATGTTAATAATTGATTGACCAATCATTGGATGTTAATAATTGAATCATTGAATGTTGAGTAAGATGTGCACATTTAAAAAGTCAGGTAGAAATTAGCTTGATTACTTCTGATGACTATACTTATCAATTCTTAGTCACTTCTGATATTTTCAAAGCTCTCTAATTTTTTAATACATGCATTAATTAAAGAGTGGTACCTATAATTAAATTGAGTACAGTGGTACATATAATTAAATGGAGTACAGTGGCTCCTGTAATTAAATTGAGTACAGTGGTATATATAATTAAATTGAGTACAGTGATACCTAAAATGGAGTACAGTGGTACCTAAAATGGAATACAGTAGTACCTAATTAAATTGATTACAGTGACAGCTATAATTAAATTCAGCACAATGGTATCTATAATTAGACTGAGGACAGTGGTACCTATAATTAAATTCAGTACAGTGGTACCTATAATTAAATTAAGTACAGTGGTACCTATAATTAAATTAAGTACAGTGGTACCTATAATTAAATTAAGTACAGTGGTACCTATAATTAAATTAAGTACAGTGGTACCTATAATTAAATTAAGTACAGTGGTACCTATAATTAAATTAAGTACAGTGGTACCTATAATTAAATTAAGTACAGTGGTACCTATAATTAAATTAAGTACAGTGGTACCTATAATTAAATTCAGTACAGTGGTACCTATAATTAAATTAAGTACAGTGGTACCTATAATTAAATTAAGTACAGTGGTACCTATAATTAAATTAAGTACCGTGTACCTATAATTAAATTAAGTACAGTGTACCTATAATTAAATTAAGTACAGTGGTACCTATAATTAAATTAAGTACAGTGGTACCTATAATTAAATTAAGTACAGTGATACCTATAATTAAATTAAGTACAGTGGTACCTATAATTAAATTCAGTAAAGTGTACCTATAATTAAATTAAGTACAGTGGTACCTATAATTAAATTAAGTACAGTGGTACCTATAATTAAATTCAGCAGAGTAGTACCTATCATTAAAAAATGTCATTGAGCACAAGGTAAACATTTTCAAATATTTTGATTTTTTTTGTTTGTTTGTTTAGGATTTTTAACGTTGCTTTAACAATTTTTCAGTCATATCGCTATGATGTCTGCAGTGAGGTAGTTTATAGTGATGTCTAACACTGGGGCATCATGCCGCAGACATGTAGCATAGTGTCCCACCCAGTCACATTATCCTGACACCAGGTCGACCGGTCCTAACACTAACCTCTTAATGCTGAGCATCAAGCAAGCAGCTGCATGTACCATTTTTGTAAGTCTTTGGTATGACTTTATCGGGGATCAAACCCACAACCTCCTTCTTCTGCTGCAGATACTCTAACTACTAGGCCACTGGAGCAGTTCAAATATGTTGATGATGTGCCACTCAGTGCAGATGAACAATATGCCTCTCATTATCCAATAAAATGGCCATTGTCCAATAGAGTTGGCATTTGCCATTAATGTTGGCATTGGACAATAAAGTATTCATTGGATAATAGAAAGGTCTTTGGACACTAAAGTTGTCATTGGATAATACAAAGATCTTTTGACAATAAAGTTGTCATTGCACAATAAAAAGGTCTTTGGACAATAAAGTTTTATTGGACAATTAAAAGGTCTTAGGACAATAAAGTTGTCATTGGATAATAAAAAGTATTTGGACAATAAAGTTGTTATTGGACAATAAAGTTGTCATTGGACAATAAAAAGGTCATTGACCTATAAAGTTGTATATATGTTAATAGAAAAAGTTTAAATTTAATATCATTATTGATTTATCAATGTTTTCAGATTGGGGGAGGGGGGGGCTGAATGCCATTTTTCTTGAGCAGATAGTCTAAACAATGCAACCAGTATATTTTGATAAGGAAAACCCTCCGAAGAACCACTGGCCCATAAAAAACTAATGGCATGCTTTTTCACATAACCTCATTGGTTGCGACTCCAACCCCCATTGACAGAGATGAGATGTGTGAGTCAGAAAGATATGTAATAGCAAGCATCTCATTTCACTTGGATATCAATGTCCACTTGATTTATTTTAAATAACATCAAGCTAATTCATAATTTTCAATCTAATTAATAACAGTCCCATATATTCTACTGTTTTAAAATGTCCCATGACAACCAGTAAGTTTAAGAACATTATGACAGATATAATAGACCAGTAAGTGGAGGGGGGGAATGTCCCATGTGACAAAACTACTTGTAGTGCATAACAAATTACTATGAATAAGTGTCCCAACTTTTTAGGACATGATTAAGTTGATGATTTAACCATGTCTGCAGTATTGTTAGAAAATTTTCTAACTGGACTTATGTGATCTTGGAGTCAGGTCAATGGAGACCGTTTTGATTTTTGTTAGCTTATGAAAACAATGATTTATACAAGTAGTGAAATGGTTCACAGATGAAAACATGCATCAGTTACTTTTCAATTTCAATACAGGTTTTAATATAAAATTGCAGGATTGATTTAAAATAATTTTGTACAAGTTGCTTCTGATCTTCATTGGTCATGGATATAATCATTTGCCTCTTTATTATTTAGATTTATTGATATGCATAACATTAAGCATATTTATTTTGTATTGTGTGCTCAGCCTTTGTCCAAGATTGAGGATAGAGTTTTTGGTCTGTTTTTCTTGGGGTATTTTTGTAAATTACAAAAAGATTTTTTATTGATACTTGATTTCAAGGTCTAGTTTTGTTTTTAGTATAAATTTAGATGGTTTTGTAAACAGAATATTCATTCCTCCCTATCTAAAAGTATTTGCTGTTTTGTACAGATAAAATTTTAGATGAATCATTTTTTCAAATCTTTTTACTGAAATTACAAAACGCCGATTGATATTTTAAACATAATTATTATTTTGGGATTATTGTGAATTCATTCCGAAAAAAGCCTGGATTATATCATTGTAATACATCAATACTGTTGGCTCATCAGCACGTTCAAGACTATTGGTACATTAGCACATTCAATACTGGAATTCATTTGGAACACTTTATACTTTTGAAATTGTGCTAGAACTTTTATGATTATTTTAGATTCAGTTAATAATAATGAAATTTGCTCTTAAATGTTTACTTTGTAACTTAGATAAATAAATCCTAATTTTGATTTTACAAAACTTGTTGGTTCTGCTTTTTTTTGGTTACTTTATTTAAGACCCTGGAGTTGTAACAATAATCAAGTTATTGTATCATCTAACATGGTGATACTAATCACAAGCATATCTCTTCACTTGTATATATACAGATTCAATTTTTCTTAGTAAACACGTTGATACTACTCTGACATTGATCACAAGGTCAATGATAGTACTAGGACACTGATTTAAAGGTCAAAGGTCTTGACCCACCTTTTTATCAGTAAATAGCTTGTGCAATAAACAAGTATAAATGACTTTTTATCAGACCAATTTTGTCAATATATAAAAAAAGTTTCTTTTATGATTGCAGTCAAATAATTGTACTTTTGCTGACATATATTTTAATTTCTGATTAAATGAAACTTAGCATGTGGATAAAGCTTTACAGGATCAGGATTAATTCACTAATCTTCTATCCATGACATCTTGAAGATTTAAAGCTGTGGCAAAGATTTGTTTATTGCATGTTCTTTGTGGAAAATGTTAACTGGAAGATGCAGGAAAATATGTTTGTTGCAAAATGTGGTATGCTGAGATTTTTTGATAATATTTGAGATAATTTCAGTTTAAGCAATTCAAATAAGAGACAAAATGGATGATTCATTATAAAACATGCTGCTTATTAAATTCGACAGGTTATATGATCCTAGTATTGATTTGATTTATTTTGAATGTAAGACATTGGAAAACATATTTATAAAGATATGTATGTGGATTGATGCCTTAAAAAATATAAAACTTCAAAAACAGAATTTTCTGTACCCATTGCATTAGCAAGAGATTTGTGATATTTCCTAGCATGCCTATTTGGGAACTGTGCACACATTTCCCATGTCCCAGGATGCATATATGGGACCTTGCATTTATATCCTCATTCCAGGCATGCTTTTTTGGGACCTTGCATTTATATCCTCATTCCAGGCATGCTCTTTTGGGACCTTGAATTTATATCCTCATTCCAGGTATAAATCTATTGGACCTTGGACATATATTTTCATTCCAGGCATGCTTTTTTGGGACCTTGCATTTATATCCTCATTCCAGGCATGCTTTTTAGGGACCTTACATTTATATCCTCATTCCAGGCATGCTTTTTTGGGACCTTGCATTTATATCCTCATTCCAGGCATGCTTATTTTGGACCTTGCACATATATCCTCATTCCAGACATGCATCTATGGGACCTTGCACATATATCCTCATTCCATGCATATATATATGGAACTTTGTACATTGATCCTCATTCCAGACATTGCTCATTTAGGACCTTTCACATATAGCCTTATTCAAGTCATGCATCTGTTGGACCTTGCATTTATGTCCTCATTCCAGGTATGCCTATTTGGGACCTTGCATTTATGTCCTCATTCCAGGTATGCCTATTTGGGACCTTGCATTTATGTCCTCATTCCAGGTATGCCTATTTGGGACCTTGCATTTATGTCCTCATTCCAGGTATGCCTATTTGGGACCTTGCATTTATGTCCTCATTCCAGGTATGCCTATTTGGGACCTTGCATTTATGTCCTCATTCCAGGTATGCCTATTTGGGACCAGTGCACATATTATATCCTCATTTCAGGCATTCCTGTTTAGAATGTTAACTTGAATTTTTTTTCTCCATGATTTTATGGTACATATGTCTTTTGGACTTGACCTTGTCCAAAATAAGGTTAATTGTGTACTTAACTAGAGCCCATAATTCTGTAAGCAAAATAATATATAGTTAATATTTCCCTAGGAGTGTGGGTTAAATATTAAGATCAATATCATAAAGATAAATATATTAAACTGGGTCTGAGTCAAGAACATTAGTATACCTCATAGAAATTCAGATCCTACATACTTTTACTATGTTCTTTTTTTATAAATTTTAGTAATATAACTTAACTGTTTCAACTTAGATTATTGTATACATAAACTTTTGTCCTACATCCAGGATTTTTATTTATCTTAGCTTGCTTTTATAATCTTGTTTACTTGAAAATATATTAATTTAACATCTTGTTGCAGAATCAGTCTTATTGTTGTCTGCAGTATTTTCATTTGGGTGGAAATTATTTGTTGAAATTATTATTTACTGGTAACGCAAAGGGTTCATTTTGAATATTTGTGGAGAGAAACGTTAATTTGGAATTATAGTGATTTCAGATAAAAACATTTTTGGATTATATTATTATGATTTATCAAAAGACTGTTGGAATATCATCACAGTTCATGATATTGGATATTGCCACATTTGAGGCTACATAAACATCAATGCATTCAGTGTTAGATCTTATTTGCAATATCACTCTAATTTAATTATAACTGTATTTATTTTAAATTTTCACTTTATGTTGTAGGGAAATAAATTATTTGTGGAATTTTACAAATCTTGCTGGCTTCACTCTTTCTATTACTGAGTATAAAGCAATAGAGTCATAATAGTGACCAGTGCTCATATTGTATCCTCATTCCTGTTATACTTTTTGGGACCTATATATATATCCTCATTCCAGTAATATTTTGTGGGGACCTGTATATATATCCTCATTCCAGTTATACTTTGGGAACCTGTATATAAATCCTCATTCCCCATTCTCATATCCCAATTCCAGGTATGCCTCTTTATGGGACCAGTGTGTGTGTGTGTGTGTGTGTGTGTGTGTGTGTGTGTGTGTGTGTGTGTGTGTGTGTGTGTGTGTGTGTGTGTGTGTGTGTGTGTGTGTGTGTGTGTGTGTGTGTGTGTGTGTGTGTGTGTGTGTGTGTGTGTGTGTGTGTGTGTGTGTGTGTGTGTGTGTGTGTGTGTGTGTGTGTGTGTGTGTGTGTGTGTGTGTGTGTGTGTGTGTGCGCGCGCACGCGCACGTGCGTGCGTGCGTGCATGGATATATATATATATATATCCTCATTCCAGTAATATTTTGTGGGGACCTGTATATATATATATATATATTCTCATTCCAGTTATACTTTTATAGGACCTGCATATATATCCTCATTCCAGTAATATTTTGTGGGGACCTGTATATATATATTCTCATTCCAGTTATACTTTGGGAACCTGTATATCAATCCTCATTCCCCATTCTCGTATCCCAATTCCAGGCATGCCTCTTTGGGACCTGTACCAATAATATATTCTCCTTTGGTTTGGAAGGAGATCTCTACATGCCTATTTCAGACAAGTCCCCACATTATATCCCCATGTTCTTTGTAGAAGGAGTTCTCTATATATATTTCTATGGGACAAGTCTCCACATTATATCCCCATGTTCTTTGTAGAAGGAGTTCTCTATATATATTTCTATGGGACAAGTCTCCACATTATATCCCCATATTCTTTGTAGAAGGATTTCTCTATATATATTTCTATGGGACAAGTCTCCACATTATATCCCCATATTCTTTGTAGAAGGAGTTCTCTATATATATTTCTATGGGACAAGTCTCCACATTATATCCCCATGTTCTTTGTAGAAGGAGTTCTCTATATATATTTCTATGGGACAAGTCTCCACATTATATCCCCATTTCATTTTTGGAAGGAGATCTCTGCATGCATGAATTGGGACCAGTACTTATATTATATCCCCATTTTCTTTTGTAGAATGAGATTCAGCTACATTGCAATGTTAGTGAATGTTGTGTTATAAATTGTAAACATCTGTTGCATTACTTTAGTCGCTTTGTATTGGATAATTTATACACATTTGCACAAAATTATATAAATTAATGCACCTAATTTTATACAGCATGCAAGGTTGTCTTTACATTGGCTGACTCTAAATTTTGATTTAAACACAAACGATTTTTTTTTCATAGAATAATGTCTGTTACTATTTTCAAATCTTGGAGAAAAACTACCCAAGTTGGACTGTTTTTGATCAGTAATCTGCCATATATTTAATTTGTCTCACAAATCTTTGATTTCTTGGAATGATTTTCCATGTAATTTTCATTGAAATTGGATTCTTTCTCAAATATTTATTGGCTGAATTGGATCCTTGTAGCAAAGTTATAGATTTTTGGGAATGAAAGCAGTAAATCTGATTAAGTGGACAAATAAGAATGTCTGCATCAATAGACATTTCAGGATTGAACAGCAATATTTGTTGCAGCTCTCTTGGAGATCAATTTTGTTTCATATCGGCTTGCTTGTACAGTCCCTCCTTAACCAAGTTTTTTATTGCTTTTTTTACTGCTTTACGTAAGCTATGCCAAAATATTGTAGTCTTGCTATAATGGAATTCATGCATGCAAGAGTTGTCATTGAACCGCTTATTTTCTTAATTTGAACATTTCTGTAGATTTTTAATTCTGATACCAAAAAGGTTTTATTAGTGAATATCACAAAGTTTGAACACTATATAGTATAATCAATAATGGAATAATATCTGTATATTAACACTATATAGTATAATCAATAATGGAATAATATCTGTATATTAACACTATATAGTATAATCAATAATGGAATAATATCTGTATATTAACACTACCGGTATATAGTATAATCAATAATGGAATAATATCTGTATATTAACACTATATAGTATAATCAATAATGGAATAATATCTGTATATTAACACTATATAGTATAATCAATAATGGAATAATATCTGTATATTAACATTGTGCATGTTATACTTTGGTTTCCGTTAATTAAAAACTGAATTGTCAAACAGTAGATATCAACAATCACAAAATATTACTGATCCAAACTTGTCAGAAAATCTAGTAAAAAAATTACTTTTTTATTGTAGTTTGTGCTTGGGATTAGGAGAAAATTAGTCCATTTTATTTAGTATTTGTGTAAATAAAATTATAATTTCCAGAAATCCATGTATAATTTGGACAAATATATTGGTTGCTAAGAAACCGAAACTGAAGTTTATGTTTCTTTTTTCATATTTAATGATGTTCAAACCAAATAATCTGCAAAGAGGATTATACAATGTTATTTTGAATCATACTTATCATATTCTGAGTTTCATCCACACTGAGAAATAAAACGGAAAAAGAAAGAATCATTATATAATATATATATATATATATATATATATATATATATATATATATATATATATATATATATATATATATATATATATATATATATATATATATATATATATATATATCCAGTCATAAAAAGTGTTTCTTAAGCCATACCCACTTCTTAGTTATAGACTAGGTCACCACTTTATTTATTTTTTTAAATACATGATTGCATGAAAGAAGTCATCTTCCACCAATTATCTTTCATTGTTTTCAGGCAAATCATGATTTTGTTCTTCATTGTCGACAATGTTTATGACTGTATATAAATAAAAAAAAATGAAACAATGTGTAAAATGCACTGTACCATAATGTCCTTACACCAAGATATGTAAGCCAATGATGTTTTTTTAAATTCATTTACAGTGTATTTCGTTGATAGCATTTGAAAAAATATCACAAGGTCAAAAAGGTCAAGATTATGTAAGAAGACTTAAATGCTTTAATATATAATTATCTAATACCTCGCATGTTTTCACATCTCTGTTGGTCAAAGCTTCTTATGCAAAGATTTCGCTTTCAAATACCTAATATTCTTGAAATTTCCATTTTTTTTATCTGTATACAGATTTCATATCATGCACACACTCATGAATTTTGCATCATGTCTTTCTCATCATGAACAGATTATGTTTATTTATTCATTTAAAGCATATTTTACTTGTAACATTAGCAAGGATTTCTCAATTATTTGAAATAAGGTCGAGTATTAGGTTCGTGATTCAATGATTAGAATGTGATATAGGAAGACTTTAGGCTTTTATAAACACAAAAGCAACTAGGAATGAACAGAATACAGATTAAACAAAGATGATATGCAGAATGAATACAATAGCAATTTGGAATGTACACAGTAAAGAACAAACACAGATGAATGCAGAATAAACACAGATGAAATTATGTATGTGATTTGATGGAAACAGGCGATAACCAAACACTAACTAAAATGTCAATGCATTTCCTGAATGGATTTTAAATTCTTTAGACCCATGTTTCAGATTGCAACATTTGCACAGTTGAAAACCATGTTGCAAGATAATCAGATTGTTTGCAATGGATTATTTTTACCATTATTTGCAGGCTCTCAATTTGTTTCAACTACCACCATAGATGTGGTGACATTTACCAACATTACCTGTGATTTACCTGTTGATTTATCAGACTATAAAACAGCACATAAAAATCTAATTGTTGTATTATCTTTTATTTGCTTACAGTGTGCCAACATGTATGACACTTTCCCTTAGTAGGAACGATGTTGAGTTACAAATATTTTTTGTATGATATATATTAGACAAAGTTGCTGACTAATTGTTATTACAGAAATCTTTGTGCATTGCAGACAATCATAAACAAACACTGGGCAGCCAGGTTTTTTAAAGCTGGTTGCTAGGAGACAATGATTTATTTTTATACCCTTAGTCATAATGTCCTTGATGACCAGTATGACCCCCAAAATGGCCAGCTTGAAAAAATTATTACTGATACTCAACCTGAATGGATGGTTAAATCAACATAGGCTTTTCAAGATGTCTGTTTGGTCCTGAATGAAAATCATGTTTATCTGACATCTATTATGGCCACCAAGGCAGCCATCTTGTTATTGGTATTGTTAATTATGATGTCTGGTTGGTTTAAAATTTAGCTGATCTTGCATGGAAAAGCTTGTCAAGAATATTGGAGATATTTCAATGCTATGAGTTAAAAATAAAGTCTTATTACATATTTCAGATAGAGGGAGTTAACTTATACAGTTGAAGTTCAAGAATAGACACAGTTTTACTGTCTATGTTAAATATTTCAATTTAAATCTGTCATATGATTAGCAAGTTTTTAAAATATACCTCTGACAGCATTTTACATTGGATTTCATTTGCTGCATTCCATATTTTGTTAGAATAGCTCTACTTTATTCATGGATTTTAAAAGAATGGTATTTGAAAGCCTGAATAGCAGCTATCTGAAAAAATCTCTTTACCACATTTCCTTTTGTATGAATTGTAGAATTGATACTACTGCTCCAGTGGCCTAGTGGATTGAGGATCTACCTCAGATGCAGGAGGTTTTGGGTTTGAACCCTGGCTGAGTCATACCAGAGACTTGTGAAGATAGTACTAATAACTGCCATGCTTGGTGCTCAGCATTAAGAGGTTAGTGTTAGGACTGGTCGACCTGGTGTCAGTATAATGTGACTGGGTGGAACATGATGCCACATGTCTGCAGCATGATGTCCCAGTGCTAGACATCACTATAAAATGCTTCACTGCATACATCGTAGTGATATGACGAAAAAATTGTTCAAGCTATGTTGAAAATCAAACTCACACATTATACTTTCACTGGAACACTTTTTGCATTATGTCACTCATTATCATTTAAAATTATGCAGACATGACAACCAAGATATATACATGTTTGGGAAGATATTTTTGAAACTAGAACTAATTGACCTTAGGGTCAAGACAGGAATTATTACTTGCTTTCCTGTACTAGACTGAAACATGTGACTTTTACCCATTTCATGAAAATTTTGAACAGATTTTGTATTAGCTGTATTCTAATGAACAAGTTGATTGTATTGACCTTGATTTTAAAGGTCAACTATCTTGTGCTTTTTAGCTGTGTTGGAGTGTGAGCATTACAACACAAACCAGTATGAAATGCTTTATTTATGAAGTACAATTTTTGGAGACATTAAATCAACTGTGAATGATGCTATGTATTTTGATAACTTGTCATCTTTTCATATAAAAAGAATTATTTAACCTTGGCATGTAGGAAAAAAGTTACCTAAGTGATTTTGTTATCCATGATGTCAAAGTCAAATGAGCTTGTAAATATCTTTTGAATATTTTAACTCATACACGTAGGAAAATACTTTTGCTACAAAATTTGGTACATTGGAATTTCTCAAGAATATCAGAGATGGTTTATAATATTCAGTGGTTATAAAAGGAAGGAAAAAACTGTCTTCTAATGGAATCCTGGAATACTTTTCACCAGTAGATCATCATTACAGGTATCCTTGATTTAAAAATTCATTTTTGAAGGTTTTTGGACCATAAATTTTATTTAGAATAAAAGTGATAGTGGTCTACACAAATCAAGCTTGCCATTCATCTTGGGATGTATGTTGTTGTTGTTGTAGGGTTTAATGCCATTTTAAGCACTCTATAGGCTATATATGGCGACCAGTATTATTGGTGGAGGAAGAACCCGGGATAACCCCTCGGAAAGAACCACTGATCCACGAGAAGTTACTAGCAAACTTTCTCACATAACTACATTAGCCGAATCTTAGACTCGAACCCACGCAGACAGAGGTGAGATGGCAGTGATCTGTAACAGAGAATGTTTTAGACCACTCGGACACTCAGGGCCCCTGCATGGCATGTATGAATATCTGATATGATTGGATTGTGATGTATTTTTTTAATTATATTAGATATTGTAACTATTAGTTTTGCAAACAACTCTAAATTTTAGGATTTGCAAAATAATACAGTGGTGATGCATTCTTGTGTATATGTTATTATCTAGATGTATGTCAACATGGAATCATTTAATAGCCTGTAAATACATCACTATAGCACAAGGATCAGGTTATTTCTCTGGATTTGTTTTCATTAATGAAGCATTAAAGCCCTTCAAGATGTGGAGCTAGATTGACATGTCAGGTGACCTTGCTGAAGACCCAAGCCTTCAGTTAAATCTTTATCTTGAATGCAGTCTTTCCCTGTACATCACTTTCAAATGACTGTGTCAGAGATTATTAAAGGAAGACTTTCAGGATTGAATCATGCATAAGATGGTATTAATTACAAGATTTATCAGAATATGCCAGAAGATTCCACTTCTTCATGTATTTTATGGCTTCAGTCTTAATGTTTGGCAGTAAATTAAATTAAAGGAGTACTTGAATCATGCTTTCTGTTGAGGACAGGATTATTGCTTTTGAAATGTTCCAGTACGATCGTCACCTTTAACTTTTCTGGACTCTACTTTTGAAAACTTTCTAATAATTGTCATTGGTACATATAATTTCAACTAAATTTCTTAACATTGATGAAAAAGAAAACAATTCAAGTCTAAATGTAGACTGAGAAATGTTTTATATGTATGTCTGATGTTCTCAAAAACAGGTGATTAAAAAGTTGACTACCTGACAGTAAAACCTCCTTAGTTGATCGCCTTCATTAATCCATGGATTAGCAAAGACACACAAGCTGCGGCTAGAGCCCCAGATCTGCCAAATAATCGGGGTTTATTGACTTATTTAAATCCTAACATGTGGTTTCAAAAAATTGCTTAACTGGCCATTACTGGTTAAGGAAGTTGTTTATCCAGCCCTTACTGCATAGGAAGTTGTTTACTCAGCCTTTACTGGGAAGGAAGTTATTTATACAGCCCTTACTGGATAGAAAGTTGTATATCTGGTCCTTACTGGGTAGGAAGTTGATTATCTGGCCCTTACTAGGTAGGAAGTTGTTTATCCAATCCTTACTGGGTAGGAAGTTGCTTACCAAGCCCTTACTGGCTGTGAAGTTATTTTTCCAGCCTTTACTGGATAGGAAGTTGTTTATCTTGTTCTTACTGGTTTAGGAAGTTGTTTATTTGTTGGATAGGAAGTTTTATATGTAGCCTTGACTAGGTAGGAAGTTGTTTATCTGGCCCTTACTGGGAAGGAAGTTGTTTATCCAGCCCTTACTGGGAAGGAAGTTGTTTATCCAGTCCTTACTGGGAAGGAAGTTGTTTATCCAGTCCTTACTCAGTAGGAAGTTGTGTATCTTGTCCTTAGTGGGTAGGAAGTTGTTTATCCCTCTCTTACTCAGTAGGAAGTTGTTTGTCTGGCCAGTACTGGGTAGGAAGTTGTTTTTCCAGCCCTTACTGGGAAAGACATTGTTTAAGCAGCCCTTACTAGGTAGGAAGTTATCCAGCCTGTACTGGGTAGGAAGTTGTTTTTCTGGTCCATACTGGGTAGGAAGTTGTTTATCAGCCCTTACTGGAAAAGAAGTTGTTTATCCCGCCTTTACTGGGTAGGAAGTTGTTTATCAGCCCTTACTGGGTAGGAAGTTGTTTATCAGCTCTTACTGGGTAAGAAGTTGCAATTTGCCTGGATTAACTGTGTTTGACAATGACATGCAAATAACCTGACATGCTCCCCAATGTGTGATCACACAGTTCCTATAAGCAAATAAGAATTTAAGACATGTTATTTTCACAAATTTCTGTCTCAGTTTTACTTACTGACAGATTTCCAAAGACAACCTCATTTCGGACACGGTTGATTTGCTCATTAGGCCTTAAAAAACAACTGTGATTAAATTCCTGAATCAATCTAAGTGATTTAGTTCTTGTACATATTTGATTTAGTCCTGACTATATTTTTAGCTGTAGAAGGTTGGAGGGTCTGCATTGGTTATTGCTCATTTGCTGCTTATTATTTACTCTGTTTATTTTGAATCGGTATTAACATGCAATGTAAGGTACGATTTATGTCTGCATAACACAAAGATGGTGCACAGAACTCTTAAAAATTGTAAAACAAATATGTGATATCTGGTGCAGACCTTCTGGTATCAAGGGGATAACAAGCATATGACTAATCTAAGTGGTGAAATCAAGCTTATGGCTAATCTAAGAAGTGATATCAAGCTTTTGGTAATCTAAGAGGTGATATCAAGCTTATGGCTAATCTAAGAGGTGATATCAAGCTTATGGCTAATCTAAGAGGTGATATCAAGCTTATGGCTAATCTAAGAGGTGATATCAAGCTTATGGCTAATCTAAGTGATAATATCAAGCTTATGGCTAATCTAAGAAGTGATATCAAGCTTATGGCTAATCTAAGAGGTGAAATCAAGCTTATGGCTAATCTAAGAGGTGATATCAAGCGTATGGCTAATCTAAGAGGTGATATCAAGCTTATGACTAATCTAAGTGGTGATATCAAGCTTATGGTAATCTAAGAGGTGATATCAAGCTTATGGCTAATCTAAGTGGTGAAATCAAGCTTATGGCTAATCTAAGTGGTGATATCAAGCGTATGGCTAATCTAAGTGGTGATATCAAGCTTATGGCTAATCTAAAAAGTGATATCAAGCTTATGACTAATCTAAGAGGTGAAATCAAGCTTATGGCTAATCTAAGTGGTGAAATCAAGCTTATGGCTAATCTAAGAAGTGATATTAAGCTTATGGCTAATCTAAGAGGTGATATCAAGCTTATGGCTAATCTAAGTGATGAAATCAAGCTTATGGCTAATCTAAGAGGTGATATCAAGCTTATGGTAATCTAAGAGGTGATATCAAGCTTATGCTAATCTAAGTGGTGAAATCAAGCTTATGGCTAATCTGAGAGGTGAAATCAAGCTTATGGCTAATCTAAGAGGTGATATCAAGCTTATGGCTAATCTAAGTGGTGATATCAAGCAAGCTTATGGCTAATCTAAGTGATGAAATCAAGCTTATGGCTAATCTGAGAGGTGATATCAAGCTTATGGCTAATCTAAGAAGTGATATCAAGCTTATGGCTAATCTAAGTGGTGATATCAAGCTTATGGCTAATCTAAGTGGTGATATCAAGCTTATGGCTAATCTGAGAGGTGATAACAAGCTAATGGCTAATCTAAGAGGTGATATCAAGCTTATGGCTAATCTAAGTGGTGATATCAAGCTTATGGCTAATCTGAGATGTGAGATTATTGTAATAGACTTGTTTTATTACAAGAAAACATTCTGTTGTCAGAGAAATCTTTGCATGAAAACAAAATGTCATGACATTAGAAATGAAGCCTGGCAGCAGTAGTCTACATCACTATACAACCCACTATGCATATGAAGGGGGAACAAAAGAGTTCACTTGATCTTCTCTTCATCCATCCATCACCATCTCATTTCTTACTTCTAAGCCCTTCGAGATATACTGATGAAGTGTTTTATAATTTTGTCTCATTTATCAAATATACTCAATTATAAGTCATGTCAAATTGCAAACAACAAAGATCCTGATTTCTAAATACCATATGTAATCACTTATAAGTCATGTCAAATTGCAAACAACAAAGATCCCGATTTCAAAATACCATATGTAATCACTTATAAGTCATGTCAAATTGCAAACAACAAAGATCCTGATTTCTAAATACCATAGGTAATCACTTATAAGTCATGTCAAATTGCAAACAAGAAAGATCCTGATTTCTAAATACCATAGGTAATCACTTATAAGTCATGTCAAATTGCAAACAAGAAAGATCCTGATTTCTAAATACCATATGTAATCACTTATAAGTCATGTCAAATTGCAAACAAGAAAGATCCTGATTTCTAAATACCATATGTAATCACTTATAAGTCATGTCAAATTGCAAACAACAAAGATCCTGATTTCTAAATACCATAGGTAATCACTTATAAGTCATGTCAAATTGCAAACAACAAAGATCCTGATTTCTAAATACCATAGGTAATCACTTATAAGTCATGTCAAATTGCAAACAAGAAAGATCCTGATTTCTAAATACCATATGTAATCACTTATAAGTCATGTCAAATTGCAAACAACAAAGATCCTGATTTCTAAATACCATAGGTAATCACTTATAAGTCATGTCAAATTGCAAACAACAAAGATCCTGATTTCTAAATACCGGTACCATAGGTAATCACTTATAAGTCATGTCAAATTGCAAACAAGAAAGATCCTGATTTCTAAATACCATATGTAATCACTTATAAGTCATGTCAAATTGCAAACAACAAAGATCCTGATTTCTAAATACCATAGGTAATCACTTATAAGTCATGTCAAATTGCAAACAACAAAGATCCTGATTTCTAAATACCATAGGTAATCACTTATCATTGTCGGCATCCATCCGTCTTCAAGAGACGATGGTGTAGCTTCCGATTTGGGTGTCCTATCTGCACCTTTGTGAGTGGCTGAAGAGTCCGACCCTTGAGTGACAGTCTCTGTTGCACTTGCTGCAGGTGTATGCTGATGCTTGCTGAGGATGTTTTTGGTTCACCTTCCTCCTGGCTCTCTTTACAGTGAGGTTTGTGTTTCTCATCTCTTCAGCTTTCTGAGTGCCATGTCTGACAGCAAGACACCAAATGGAGTGGTCGTCAGCACAGCTCTCCCAATTGTTTATGTTGATGTTGGCTGTCTTCATGTCCTTTTTGCAGACATCTTTGTAGCACAGACGTGGCCTTCCAGTCATTCGTGCACCTTCTACTAGCTCGCCATACAGCAGGTCCTTGGGTATGCGGCCTGGGTCCATTCTCCTAACATGGCCTAGCCAGCGAAGGCACCTCTTGCTGAGAATGGAGAACATGCTGTTCATGCCAGTGCATTTCAGAACCTCTGTGTTGGAAACTTTGTCCTGCCACTGGATACGCAGAATACGCCGCAAGCATCTCAGGTGGAAGCTGTTGAGTTTCCTCATGTGACTCGCGCAGGTGGTCCATGCCTCGCTGCTGTAAAGGAGTGTGCTGAGCACGCATGCCTGGTAGACACGCAGTTTGGTCTTCTCGGTGAGGTTGTGATTGTCCCAGACCCTCTGGTTCAGTCTCGCCATAACTTGCCTTGGCAATCCGGCCATTTATATCAGTATCAACGGAGAGTGAGTTGGAGATGGTGGACCCAAGGTATGTGTAGTCCTCAACAACTTCCAGGTTGTACCCATCAATGGCGATGGTGGGAAAGGAGTCTGCATCCTGCACCATTACATTCGTCTTCTTCAGACTGATTGTCAGTCTGAACTCCTTGCAGACATGGGAGAGGCAGCATACTAGCTGCTGCAGTCCATCTTCCGTGTGTGATGTCAAGGCTGCATCGTCGGCGAAGAGCAATTCACGGATGAGAACCTTTGTAACTTTAGTCTTTGCACGGAGACGGGCAATGTTAAACAGCTTTCCGTCAGTCCTGGTGTGTATATACACACCCTCGCTGCAATCCTTAAAGGCGTACTGGAGGAGAATGGAAAAGAAGATGGCAAAGAGAGTTGGCGCAAGGACAGCCTTGCTTCACTCCACTGCTGACTGGGAAGGCCTCTGATGTTGCGCCGTTGAAGCACACTGTGCTGTGCATGTTCTTGTGGAACGATGTTATGATAGCGAGCAGTCGTGGGGGGCAGCCTATCTTCTTAAGGATCCTGAAGAGTACACTCCGGCTGACCAGGTCAAATGCCTTGGTCAGGTCTATGAAGGCAATGTAGAGAGGTATCTGCTGCTCACGACACTTCTCCTGCAGCTGTTGTAGTGAGAAGATCATGTCTACAGTTGACCTGCCTGCTCGGAAGCCACACTGGGACTCGGGGTAGACTCGGGATGCTAGGATCTGCAAGCGCGCCAGGACGACACGGGCGAACGCGTTTCCAACAATACTGAGAAGAGAGATGCCCCGGTACTTGTTGCAGTCACTGCGGTCTCCTTTGTTCTTGTATAGAGTGACAATGTTTGCATCTCACATGTCCTGGGGGATGTGTCCTTGTCCCCAGCAGAGGCAAAGGAGTTCATGCAGAGGCTGGATTAGTGCTGGTTTCCCTATCTTTAGAACTTCAAGCAGAATGCCGTCACTCCCAGGGGCCTTCCCACAAGCGAGGCAGTCAATGGCTATGGTAAGCTCTTCCAGGGTGGGTGGTGTGTCTAGTTCCTCCAAGACTGGCAGGTCTGGGATGGCATCTAGGGCGGTGTCTGTGACGACATTTTGGGTTGCATACAGCTCAAGATAGTGCTCAACCCATCGTGCAAGCTGTTTGCCCTGGTCTTTAATGACTTCGTCAGTCTTGGACTTGAGTGGGGCGATCTTGGAGGTGGGTGGGCCTGTTGCCTTCTTGATACCCTCGTACATGCCCCTTGCATCCCCGGTTTCAGCAGCTATCTGTATACTGGTGCAGAGGTTCAGCCAGTAGGTGTTAGTGCAGTGACGGGAGGTCTGCTGGGCATTTTTCCTGGCAGTCCTGAGGGCCTGTAATGTACCAAGGCTAGGCGCAGCCTTGTAAGCCAGGAGGGCTTTCCTCTTCGCCTCAGTCACGGGTTCCATCTCCTCCCAGCTGGCCTCATACCAGTCTGTGTTTTTGTGCTCTTTCTTCCCGTAGGCAGTAATGGCTGAGTTGTACACAGTGTCTCAGAGGCGGGAGCACTTGGAGTCGATGGTGTCATCAGGTGTCTCTTTGGTGAGAGCCTCGTGAAGTTTGCAGATGAACTGCTGTGTCTTCTCTGGATTGCTTGCACAGCAGGTGTTGATGCATGGGCGACCATTCTTCTTGGCATGGTGCAGTTTCTTGGGTATTATTCGCACCTTGCTGGCCACAAGGGAGTGGTCCGTGTTGCAGTCGGCACTGTGGTAGCTGCAGGTGAGAAGGACGCTGGCTAGTTCCGCGCACCTGGTGATGACTAGATCTAGCTGGTGCCAGTGGCGGGAACGTGGGTGTCTCCATGATACCTGGTGGATCTCCTAGCATTTGAAGAAGGTGTTGGTCACACATAAGCTGTGAATGCAGCACATCTCCAGCAGTCGCTGGCCATTGTCGTTGATTTTGCCCCTTCCGTGCGTGCCGAGACAGGTGGGCCATGCCTCGTAGTTAGCTCCCACTCGTGCATTGAAGTCTCCTAGCAGGTAGAGGCCCTCGGTACTGGGGATATTTGATATTGCTTGATCCAGAACCTCGTAGAACTGGTCTTTTTCTTCTGGGTTTGAGTAGAGGGTTGGGGCATACATGCTGAAGATGTTGGCTGGGCCTGAGGATGTTGATAGCCGGAGGGCATGGATCCTCTCAGTGCCTGATGATGGAGGCTCAATGAAGGCGATGAGGGTGTTCTTTACAGCGAAGCCGACACCATGCTGCCTGGGTTCGTCTGATGGTTTTCCTTGCCAGAGGAAGGTGTAGTTGGCTTCCCTGATGGTGCCGCTGTCGGCCAGTCGGGTCTCTTGAAGACAGGAAATGTAATGTTGACATTCAGTCGGGAGAGTTCTCTGTCAATGACGGAAGTCTTCTGTGCATCGTTGATCTTCTGCAGGTCAGTGGTGAGTCCAGGGCACAAGGTTCTGATGTTCCAGCTTGCGAAACGAAGAGCTGGAGTCTTCTTGTTTCCTCTTTGTATCTTGTTTGGTGCAGAGTTTTTTGGCCTACTTGTCGAGATGGTTCTCTAAGCTCCACGCACCCAGTGAAGCAGGCTGGCCATGGCGGGAAGCACCTTATTGACTGGGGGCTGCCCAGCTTGAGGTGGACGGTAGCTTCCAATGAGACATGGCGATCTCTCCCACCGTCGAAAGCAGCCCCTGGCGCCAAGTTCTACGCCAATTGAGCTATGGCTTATAACCGGTAGACTGCTGCTTCCCGTGTTGTGACGACGCCTTAAGACGACGCTGGAGTGTCTTCTCCAGTGGAGCTACAAAGCCTGGGCAGTCTAGAATGGAGAATCAGCTGTTGCCCATGCAGCAGATCCCCCCTCTCCACGCAGCTGGTGGACCCAAGGTAACGACAAATGTCGCTACAGCTTGGCACCAGTTGCGTCGCAGGAGTTGCCGGAATGACATTGAAGTCAACGTCAGACCTCCTTAGGGACTCCGTCTCCGGATTTTCTGTCGGGGTTTACTCCCTTAGCCTTCCCGTGAGTGGGTATAGCCGCAAGGCAGCGGAGGCTTGGGATCAGAGTTTTCCTTCTCCTAGATGAGCTACCATCCAAGGTTTACGAGCCCCATCTACCCGAAGCGACTGGTTTTAAGGCGCCAGTGGCCGCCTTCACCCCTTCTCCTGTCAGTGAAAACATGGTCCGCCGGACTTAGAAGCTAAGCCACTCATGAAGGCCAGGAGCTGGATTTTAGTTGACAGAGGCGATCAGAGTCGCAAGCCCTATGGGGCATTTTTGGAGGAGTGGGGAGCTTGTCTCCCACTCCCACCCCGGCAATGTCAACCTTGGATCACTTATAAGTCATGTCAAATTGCAAACAACAAAGATCCTGATTTACCATAGCAAAATGCACCTGAAGATGGTGTCTGTGTTGCTTGTTCTACTGTTTACTTCCAATAAAATACACAGACCAGATCTTTGAGCACATGATGTGATGGGAGATCTGCTCTGTCAAGTTTGCTGATTAACTTGGCTTTTAAGTGAGTATATATGATAGACATTTTGTCTTCTAATAAAGTAGAGTCTAAGCAGCATCATTAGACTTGGTCCAATTTTTTATTTCAATCGACCAAGTGAGCTTGTGATATGGTTCATTGTTTGTCCTTTACTTCAACCAGCCACGAGTCCAGTGAGCTTATGATATGATTCATTGTTTGTCATTTACCCCAACTGGCCATGAGGCCAAGTGAGCTAAAGTTATGGTCCATTGCATCACTTATTTCAACTGGCCATGAGGCCAAGTGAGCATATGATATGGTTCATTGTCATTTATTCCAACTTGCCATGAGGTCAATTCAGCTTATGTCATGATTCATTGCTTGTCATTTATTTCAACTGGCCATCAGACCAAGTGAGCTTATGACATGATTCATTGCTTGTCATTTATTTCAACTGGCCATCAGACCAAGTGAGCTTATGACATGATTCATTGTTTGTCATTTATTTCAACTGGCCATCAGACCAAGTGAGCTTATGTCATGATTCATTGCTTGTCATTTATTTCAACTGGCCATCAGACCAAGTGAGCTTATGACATGATTCATTGCTTGTCATTTATTTCAACTGGCCATCAGACCAAGTGAGCTTATGACATGATTCATTGTTTGTCATTTATTTCAACTGGCCATCAGACCAAGTGAGCTTATGTCATGATTCATTGCTTGTCATTTATTTCAACTGGCCATCAGACCAAGTGAGCTTATGACATGATTCATTGTTTGTCATTTATTTCAACTGGCCATGAGACCAAGTGAGCTGTTATGGTCAATTGTCATTTATTCCAACTTGCCATGAGGCCAAGTCAGCTTATGACATGATTCATTGTTTGTCATTGATTCCAACTGGCCATGAGGCCAAGTGAGCTTATGACATGATTCATTGTTTTTCATTCATTGTGTATGATTCACACTCTATTGCAATTTGTTCTCATAAACGATTTGATGAACTTGCACATCACTTTACAAGGAGTATTATGGAATCAATATCTTTCATATTAATTCAGTGAATGCATATATATTATTAAATATGACAAACCTTGCTAAAAAAAAAGATAAGCCTTGAAGTAACACCACAAAAACCATTTAGCAGACTTTGTCCAAATTTAACAGAAAGCATGTGGGTACGAAGATCTTTAGAAATTTTTGAAATGATGCCATAAGATATATCCAAATTGCTAATATCAGAATATAAATATAAATAACTTTTTAGAAAATGCTTTTCAAACTTTGAAAAGTGTAAGAGCAACATGGAATGACAGTTTTACAGAGTTGTTAAAACTATTTTTAACTGAATATGGATACCATTATATAAAACATAAAATCTTCTACTTCTGATCTTTTCTAAAAACCACTTGACAGAATTTTGACACTTTTGACAAAAAAATTGACACTTTTGACCAAAAAATTTGACACTTTTGACAAAAAATATGACACAAATTTGACACTTTTGACAAAAAATATATGACACTTTTGACAAAATAATTGACACTTTTGACCAAAAACTGACACTTTTGACCAAAAATATTGACACTTTGACAAAATTTTCAGGCATGTACATGTTTCAGTTTGGCAGAAATGATGCTGATCCCACTTTGCATATGTCCACCATTACTAGGAACAAAAAATAGCCTTAAATGACGTCTCACTTGCTGACCATTCTGGTTGCCTAATGTTTAGAACATCCACCTCAGACGTGGGAGGTCACTGGTTTGAACTCTGGCCGAGTCATACCAAAAACTTATAAAAATGCTACTAAGAGCTATCTCGCTAGGCACTCAGCAATAAGAGGCTGGTGTTTGGACTGGACAGCCTGGTGTCAGGATAATGTGTCTGGTCAGCCTGGTGTCAGGATAATGTGTCTGGTTGGCCAGGTGGTTGGATAATGTATAATGTTGGCCTGGTGTCAGGATTATGTGTCTGGTTGACCTTGTGTCAGAATAATGTGACTGGTTGGCCTGGTGTCAGGATTATGTGTCTGGTTGACCTTGTGTCAGAATAATGTGACTGGTTGGCCTGGTGTCAGGATAATGTGACTGGTTGGCCTGGTGTCAGGACAATGTGTTTGATTGGCCAAGTGTTCGGATAATGTGTAATGTTGGCCTGGTGTCAGGATTATGTGTCTGGTTGGCCTTGTGTCAGAATAATGTGACTGGTTGGCCTGGTGTCAGGATAATGTGACTGGTTAGCCTGGTGTCAGGATATTGTGACTGGTTGGCCTGGTGTTTGGATAATGTATATTGTTGGACTGGTGTCAGGATAATATGACTAGTTGGCCTGGTGTCAGGACAATGTGTTTGGTTGGCCAGGTGTCAGTATAATGTGACTGGTTGGCCTGGTGTCAGGACAATGTGTTTGGTTGGCCAGGTGTCAGTATAATGTGACTGGTTGGCCTGGTGTCAGGATAATGTGACTGGTTGGCCTGGTGTTGGGATAATGTGTCTGGTTAGCATGCTGTCAGGATAATGTGACTGGTCAGCCTAGTGTTGAGATAATGTCTCTGGTCAGTCTGGTGTTGAGATAATATGACTGGTCAGCCTGGTGCCAGTATAATGTGTCTGGTCAGCCTGGTGTCAGGATAATGTGACTGGGTGGGACATGATAGTACCTGTCATGATGCCTCAGTGCTAGACATCATTGTAAACTGCTAGACATCATTGTAAACTGCCCCACTGCAGACATTGTAGTTATATGACAAAAATATTGTTAAAGCTACCTTGAAAATCCAAATCACACACATAACATTCACACTTGCTCTGCAAAATTTGTCCAGACTTGACGGAAAGCAGTCTGGTGTTTCCAATTGATAATAATGATGTCATTTTGCTATTAAAAACATAATCTTTTAAATGATTTCTCAAATACAACTGCAGAATTTGACCATATTTGCAAGAAAACAATCTGTTATAAAAAAAGTTTTTAAATTGTGTACAAATTAAGCTGTTCTGCCTTGAAATCTTGCTAATTGAGGTAGAAAAACTTAATTTTGTTTGAAAATGTTGCTTAAAAGAAATTAAGACCTCCACCCCAATCTGTTGATAGGAAATGTCTTTGCTTGATTGTCTTTAAGACTTATAATCAAAACACTGATCCATCATTGCATATGGACACTGTAACTTTTGGTAGAATAACAGCTTTTTTAAAAAAAGTTGCTGGGTAGAATTTGACCAACTCTGAATGAAAGTGACCTTTCAACTATCCACATTTGTCATATAAGGTAGGTGTGCCATCAAGTATGCATAATGAAATAAAGAGCAAAGAAACCTTGCAAAAACATTTTTATATGTGATCAATACCATTGGAAGAAATTTCTGTAGGAAGTATCTGTTATGTATATCGATATTCTGTGTTTAACTTTTGTCCATGATTGTAGATTGGAATGAGCATTTATAAGCAGTATATTACATAGCTACTTTGTGTCCATGAATAGAGATTACAGTTTTAAATAATGATCATTTTTAAGATATAAATGGGTTGTTTACTTGGATGTGAATTTTAAATCCAGACTTTAGAATTACATCATCAAAATACAAAGGACAAGATTGGATTATGGCCCTTTTTACATCTTTTTCTTTGAAAATAACACATTGAGTCTTAGCTGTTTTTTGTCTTCTTTCTGTCATTTTTCTCGTCATTTTTGGGGATAGTCTTTAGTGCAATTCTGAATATTGGTATGAGGGTGCAAAGATGCATATGGAGGGAATCGATCTGCAACAACAACAACAAAAGCAGCTTTTGGTTTTAATTTACTAATTTTACTAATGGGGTCTGAAAGATAAGGAATGATTGTAGAAATAATGATTACCATCCATCTATTATAACCTTGATCATCTTAAATGGCATTTATTGAATTTTAATACATTAGACCATGGTTTACCTTGGAATGTATTCACACTCTTGAACTCTGAAATATGTCATCAGAATAATAAACTGTGGACCATACACATCAAACAATGAAGGTTTTAATATCAATATTAATTATAACAATTCACAGCATCCTCCATGCTGATGACTTAAACATGGAGAATCAAAATTGATTCTAGCAGTCTTAAGGAACGATTGAAAAATGAAATTATCTTGCTGTTATCAATTTGACTTTATTTTTTATGTAAAAACACACAGAAAATAATTTTATTTTTCTAAAGGAAGAGAAGATTTGCTTGGGATATAATTAATATAATCTGAAGAAACCACATGAGATAAATCGGTTTTTATATTTACTAACTTTCTGACCACATTGTCACAGAGGTTGAGAGATGTAAATGTAAGACTTAAATGAATGCATGCCAATTGTCCAAAAGCATATTAAATGTTTGACAATACATGTAGCTGTTCCATTTTCAAAACATAAATGAACAGTTTGATTGATGTCTTCATTTCTAGGACAGAATTCTCAATTATCCTTGAATAAAATCAAAATGTTCTAATCTCCCTGGATTTGTGTGTGTTTGTGTTTGAGTTTATGCATGTATTCTAGGGAACATACAATGATTGTATATGAATTTTGTATTAAGTATGAACTCCATATTCATGCATGTATATGAATTTGTATCAAGTATGAACTCCATATTCATGAATGTATATGAATTTGTATCAAGCATGAACTCCATATTCATGCATGTATATGAATTTGTATCAAGCATGAACTCCATATTCATGCATGTATATGAATTTGTATCAAGCATGAACTCCATATTCATGCATGTATATGAATTTGTATCAAGCATGAACTCCATATTCATGCATGTATATGAATTTGTATTAAGCATGAACTCCATATTCATGCATGCATATGAATATGTATCAAGCATGAACTCCATATTCATGCATGCATATGAATTTGTATCAAGCATGAACTCCATATTCATGCATGCATATGAATATGTATCAAGCATGAACTCCATATTCATGCATGCATATGAATTTGTAACAAGCATGAACTCCATATTCATGCATTTATATGAATTTGTATCAAGCATGAACTCATATTCATGCATGTATATGAATTTGTATCAAGCATGAACTCCATATTCATGCATGTATATGAATTTGTATCAAGTATGAACTCCATATTCATGAATGTATATGAATTTGTATTAAGTATGAACTCCATATTCATGCACATGTAAAATACTTTTACATTTTTCATGCCAGACATTTTGCTAATTTTCCGGTTAAAATGTTCAATCTGTACATAATAAGGAGCGGTTTCAAGTATTCGATGGTCATGTGCTTTACAAGACAAATGCTACAATGTCAACCTGAAATCCAGTGCCATATAACATTGTTTATTTGAAGAACCAAGGTTTATGAACATAAATTACATGCTGTTAAGAGAAATTACACTGGTTTTGAATATTCATAATGGACTATCCATAATTTCCCAGTCATTTCATATCAAGTTTAAGAACTTGGGGAGATAAATACAGTAATATGGTACTAATTTCTCTAAAACAAAATCAAAGACTGTTTCTTATATGGAATCTTAATGATAAGTACACTGTATGCTGACTATGATAAAATCATGTGGAAGGGAACAGTGTACAATGGAACATACATTTGTATTATTTATCTGTTTTACTTTTTTTCTTTCATTCCATCCATTTTGGAGACCCATTTGATATAAGAAACCTGTTTGCTTGTCATGATAACAATACATCCAAAACTGATACCCCTAGTCTGGGAAGTAATAAAACCATCTGTTACAATACCCTCTTAGTAAGATGGCATGTTAATTAGATTTAGCTAGGTTATCTAGGGAATGACCTCCCTTGATGTTATGACCCGGTGTGAGCAAGTAGATGGAACATTAACAGAGAACTGGGCAATATTATTGAGAAGAAAAAATGTAATAAGAGTCCCCATAGACAAGAAAAATAACAAATTTAATCAAACAAATTAATATTGCTAATTTCAATTCAACATAAATTATATTAACAGTATTTAATAGCAGTGTCAAATTTGGATTTATTTCATCATCATAGTGAGTGATGAAAAGATCGCAATGTCCAAGATTGATTGCATCATCTTCCTCTCGATCATGTTCCAATGTTTCCTATTTCCTCAAGTCTTCCTATTCTGACTGCCTCATCCTTCTTGGACTTCCTAGCCCTTTACTCTGAACTCGTCATTTCTCCTTTTCTGGACTTCAATTGTCACTTCTCTTTTTCTGGACTGTCCCTTCTCACTCTCCCTCAGAAAGCTGTTTCCTTAAAGGACAAAACTATTCCTAAATCTCTATATGTACCACTTACTAGATGTACATTAAATTCCTCTCTTTACATTACTCAGAACACACTGACTATCCAGACACTGCATAACCTGCTTTACTACCTTACCATCACTTCACAGCAACAGGTCATAAATTACCATGTGCGCAGTCTATCAAACATTTACTATATGCTACTACATGTTCGATTGCTATTGCATAAAATCTACAAATCTTTACTCACTTCAAGATTATTTAAACATTACAAAAGCAAATATAATAGATAAAAATAATAGGTAATTATTCGTACTTCACAATAATCAGTATCATTCTAACAGACAAAGAAAATTATTTCTATTTATTTCATATAACCCAATGAAATCCTATGAAAATTTGGGCTGCATGAAATCAATTCTGTCAATGAACAAATGGCTGTAAAATTAAAAAGATAAATTGCATAACAACTCTAGCATCAACATATTTCCATGAAATTGAATAAGATACATAATATGGAACCAAGTCATATCAACCATATTTGCATAAAACAAACAATCAAAAAATAGAATAATATATGAATTTAAAATTGCTTACCTTAATGATGTTATCTTTAGAACTTGTGCATCCTAGTACTAAACCCTGTCTTTTCACACAAGACAGACACCTGGTCCCTTTCTTGTTTGATGAGGAAAGCACTATTCTTTTTTCCTAGGCTTCCTCAGAGTTAAGCTTCTCAGGAACTTTTGGACTAAAGAATTTTGACCAAGGTTGTCGCTTTAAATTCACAATACTTCCAAAATGTAGGCCTGAATTTCACTCTGGCCAATTATAAACAGTGATTTCTAACAAAAATTCCTAAGACAATCATTTCTTTCATCAATCGGAATCTCTGAATTAACAATATATAACTTTTTATTTTGAAGAATGACTATTTAACATGGATCAGATGTTCAGCTGTCTTTTTCTCAAAACCGTGTTAAGATATCCAGTCAATTTCAGTCATAATGCTTGCCTCATTGAAGTTATAATACTGAGATGGGGAAAGATGAAGAGAGAAAGGTCAAAGTGACCCTTCGCAAAGACTTCTACAGTCTAAATGTGATAAAATCTTAATACTCAATGCATTCAACTTTAAGGTTCAATGCTTATTCAAAAATTTGACACTTCACATCATCGTATGTTGGTCAAATAAGAGCCTCACATGCTTTCTAGTGTTTAGCTATTTACTCTTTCTCTAAAAAAAATTATTAAATTTTAAATTAAATTATTTTGATGATTAATTATCATGTTAAGGAACACATTAATTTGTAATAATAATAACATAAAGTAGGCTTATCCTTCAAATAATACACAATACAAAATTATTTTCAGTGCTGACATTTTGAATATTTGTAATTCTTATGTATAAATATTATCAGCATTCAGCTGTTATTAACATACAACGTGTACTCACTGCTTTTTTGTAACAAAAGAAAATTGTTGAGAAATACACTTTTATTGGGTGATTTTGTCCAGATTTTAACAAATTTTGGTACTAAATGTAGACATGAGTGAAAGATTTGAAAAGAAAATGGAAATGGGTATCACAGATGAAACATAACGAAAATACATACATAATTTAAACAGAAATCAATATTTTTAGATTTATCATTAACCATTATGCACATTGCATGCAAATGCACAATTTCAGATGTGGATGTTTTGGTAATATATTATGAGTGAATCTATAATCCATGAATCTAGATGGAAAAGAAAATGATTGGTTTTTTAATTAATGCTTTCCTTTGTTAAAAGCAGTCATGGATAAAACTTATATACTTACTTAAGAAATGGGGAGTGGCATCTGTTATTTATACAGATTTTATCTGGATGTGAATAAGGGTCAAATTGACCCTACAATACCTTCCCCTTTATCATTCTTATTCATTCTTTCCATCAGCCCCCAACGAAGCCCTGTCTTTTGATTTTGATTATGTTTATACAGCTTACTTGAATTGCATTAGGCTAGATATACGGCTTATGATTTTGTAATCTTGTAGCTATTTTGTAAACAAAATTAAATGTGAAAATGCAGTAATCAGTGTCATCGGTTCAAAGAGTGCACTGTAAATGTATAAAGGTACAATGGCTTGACATATTACAACTCCTGTGATTATTGCAAACTCCGACAGCTATTGCAGTCATTGATTGGGGTCATCATGTCCCAGCATGCCTGTAGTTTTATCCTTGTAGATTAGTCTAATCAAGCCTGCTATAATAAATTACATAAATTCAGTGTGTCTGCAATCATTTGATGCCGTAGATAACAATTTACATGTTCCACTAAAGCTACTGTTTCTAGCTGCCAGCATTATTGCTTTAATAGGAGATCTGTTGTTTAAAAAAATAGGTCCTCATACAAGATGTACATAGCTTGTAAAAAAAATAGGTCCTCATACAAGATGTACATAGCTTGTAAAAAAAAAAAATCCTCATACAAGATGTACATAGCTTGTTGCAAAGCAATAGGTCCTCATATTACATGCACATAGCTTGTAAAACAATAGGTCCTCATTATGAAGTGCATGTAGGTTGTGCTTATTGCTAGCATTAAGAAAATAGTCTTGCATATAGAGTACAGATAAGACACATTTATGATGACATTGTTATTGTTCTTTGCTTGACATATAAAGTAAAATGTAAGTAAAATGTAAGTTTTTATATGTACATATTAAGTCAAGTGATGTCAACCAATTTGTCTGCTAACATTTACTTGTCATACTGACATTCTTCAATATTTGGTGTAATTTCTGTGAAATTATTTATAATGATTATGTTGTGTTGCATACAGGAAGCATGTCTCATCTATCAAGGTCAAGGCCTTTGCATGTGAAATTGTATTACTACAAACTTTGTCCTTATTTGAAGTACAACCTTTGAGCCACTAGAGATATTGTTGTTGTTGTTGTTCTAGGGTTTAACACCATGCTTTTAGCACACGATAGGCTATACATCAATGCCAATATTAATGGTGGAGTTAGAACCTGGGAAAACTCTCGGAAAGAATCACCGACCAACGAGAAGTTACCAGCAAGCTTTCTCATATACCCACATTGGCTCAATCTGAGACTCAAACCCACAGAGACAGAGGTGAGATGGCAGTGATCCGTAATGGAGAGCGCTTTAGACCACTCTGCCACTTGGGACCCCTCTAGAGATATTGTAATGAAACAATACCCAATAGCATGTGACTAGGTACATGTGTTGTGTACCATAGCTGAATCCTTGTCTCAAGGTCAAAGACATAGCAAAGGAAAATGTCAATCTGTGAGTGACTTGTATCCTTGTCTGGAGTGTAACTTTGAACCACTGAAGATATTTGAACAGAATTGTGCAAGGTCACAGCACTTCAAATGTAATTTGATTGTTTTTTATACAAATCTCAAGTGTAGCTTCCATATCACTGATGATAAAAACTGGAGTACTTAAAAATGGAATGGAAGACATTGATGTAACCAACAGAATTGACCTCCCACTCATGAAGTTCACATGTCTGTACAGATTATAGCACACTGTGCCCACAAGTATTTCCAAATTGCCCTGCAAATGATTGATTTAGTAGCCCTGCAAATGATTGATTTAGTAGCCCTGCAAATGATTGATTTAGTAACCCTGCATATGATTGAATTAGTAGCCCTGCATATGATTGATTTAGTAGCCCTGCAAATGATTGATTTAGTAGCCCTGCAAATGATTGATTTAGTAGCCCTGCATATGATTGATTTAGTAGCCCTGCATATGATTGATTTAGTAGCCCTGCAAATGATTGATTTAGTAGCCCTGCAAATGATTGATTTAGTAACCCTGCATATGATTGATTTAGTAGCCCTGCATATGATTGATTTAGTAGCCCTGCATATGATTAATTTAGTAGCTCTCTTGATGGGATATATGTACATATTTACAAAATGTTTTTGTTTCTGCTGCCAAAATGTGTAATTTTGCCCGAATAAAGTACATCTTTTAATTATAGACACTGGAATTAACCATTTGCTGTACCAGTGAATAAAGTAATGCTACGAAAACAATTGAAAATTTAATGTGGATTTAGTTTGTGTTGGTGTAAGAGTTCAAAATTACTGAGTGAATTATCCCTCTTCACTGAGACTTTGTTTGTTATTATGTACAATGACACACTTAAGTAAGTCATATAGTAACTAACATATAAATAATACTGACTGATGGTAAGTAAAGTAAGTAAGTAAAAATGGCTATTCTTTATTTTTGGTTTGAAAGGGAAGATTATTGTTTGATCACATGTGTTTGTTTTCCTAATGTGGGTTATAAATTAGCAAAGTTAGAAAATACCCTGAAACCTAGCTTTGCACAATATTTTTGTAATTTGTGTCCAATAATTATTTTTTGATTAATACATGGAATATTTAGCAAGAACTTTGAAGTCAGAATAAAATTCATGTACCCTACACTGGCTATTCATTCAATCCAGAATCAAACACAAAATTTGTTCTCTGTGCTATGTTTCACTGATGGACTCCAGTCCATCATAAATATCTAGCCTCACCCATGTATACACACCAGCAAGATACTTCTTCTGACAATCATATACTCATTATTCCCACTATGAAATGAAATCATAAGGACACCGCTATTTTGCATACCAGGGTCCAGCAACGTGGAATGAATTGCCCATTGAAATTAGACACAAAGATACAGTGATTGCTTTCTAGAGTGCTCTTAAAACTTATCTTTTCTGACTGCAAGAACAAATTTAAAGACCCAATAAGAGGTGCTGCCAGAGTGCATGTATGAATTCAAAGTTGTGTAGATCATTGATGTACAAGAACCCTTGCAAATTAGTTTAAAGTTGCAAATATAAACATAAACTAAATTTGACTGGGCCCTGTAACAAGCATTATATCATTGCTTACACCTTGTATCAAGGAAGTAAATACAAATGCATGTTTAAAATATGGGCTACATAGAATACCCAAAATATTGTTGATCTTCAATGTGATCCATCTTTAGATAATGTTATTGTTTGGTAAATACTGATAATAGTGATGATGACAGTGATTTCTGAAATTATTATTATTATTATTATTATTATTATTATTATTATTATTATTATTATTATTATTATTATTATTATTATTATATTATTGATTATTGTAGCTGAGAAAGTGTTAATAGAGATACTGCTGAATGATTTTGAAAAATATTTCATCTTTTTGTTATCACCTAGATATAACACCAAGTGAGTTTATTCCATGGTTCTTTGTACACTGCATGCTGTCCATTCAGAATTGTTATTATTTCCTGATTTTCAAAAATTGCTTGATCAGTTTGCACATGATTGCTTAGGAAGCTTTCAAATCTGAAATAGATGATGTCAGTGGTGTTGCAAGAAACTTTGCTCCTTCACTCTGATTCTGTTCTGGGCCCCCTCCCAGGGAGTTTCTTCTGCAACTGTTGTAGTAGTTTCTTGGGCAGTTAATAATGGCACTGTTGCTGATGCATTGTCCAGTATGTCCACCATTACAGTAAAACCTTTATCTAAAAAAATTCTTCACAAAAACCAATTGACAGAATTTGACCAAATGTTAGAGAAATCATCTTGGCATTAAGGTGTTTAGGAATTGACCAAGTCATACAGACAGATATTAGATAAAATTTCTTTATTTTTCCTTTCCTCAGACTGAATAGTCTGTAAATATAAAATAAGAAATAATGTATTGTAAAAATAAAATAACATAGATATATTGTGTACAAATATACAGACACACCTACTACAGAATGTGTATGGCATTTGTAACAAATAAATTAGGAAAGAATTTTAAAGAGTAATTTGTTCCATCTATCTATAATCCACGAATTTAAATGCATTCTTACTATTGCATAATCCTGTCAGAATTTAAAACACATACTTTCTTGATCATTCCTTCTTCCACACTGAGTACATTATTGTTTACAAACATCTTAAAGGCACTGTTCCATCTTGGAAGGCTTAATAGAAAGCAAAGCCAATTATTGTAACCAAATACTAGTTTTCTTTTCATACATTCACTAATGGAGGAGTGCAATCATTTTTGTTGCAATATTATTTGAAAAATCATATTTTAAAAATCAAAGAACAAGATCTAAATTAACATAGAAGCATATTTAATCAAGATCACAGAATTGTCTTGTCATATCTGAATCATCTGATTGGATTTTTAAATATTAACCAAATACATTTAAATTTTGATATATGTATGCATGTATACAATGAAATTACTTTAAATAACTAAAACTGTACTCAACAGCTTTTGCCTAGATTTGAAGAAAAACAATTCATGGTATAGAGGGCTTTAATTTTGTACAAATCATGACAAGCTTGGCATAGAGGGCTTCAATTTTGTACAAATTATGACAATCTTGGCATAGAGGGCTTCAATTTTGTACAAATTATGACAATCTTGGCATAGAGGGCTTCAATTTTGTACAAATTATGACAAACTTGGCATAGAGGGCTTCAATTTTGTACAAATTATGACAAACTTGGCATAGAGGGCTTCAATTTTATACAAATTATGATACTCTTGGCATAGAGGGCTTCAATATTGTACACATTATGACAAACTTGGCATAGAGGGCTTCAATTTTTTACAAATTATGAAAATCTGAAACCAAATATGGCTGCTGTGGCAATAAAATAAAATAGAATTTTTTCTTCAAGAACTAATCAGCCAAATTTGACAGTACACATTCTGGGGTTAGATGGTTTCTAAATTTGCCCAAATGCTGCTGTTTCACATTCATACAGCTTCTTTTGCTAATGTCACTGTTTTCCATCCATATAACTTTCTGTCTAGCCTCTTTTGCCAATGTCACTGTTTTCCATCTGTATTAATTGCCTCTGTGACTTCCCTTTAATGACTTATTCTCATAAGTCATGGAATGAAGGGCTTTACAGTTTTAACACTTGAGGTTGCCAATATGATATGACGAATATGATATGATGAATTTGATAAATATGATATGATGAATTTGGTATGATGAATTTGGTATGGTGAATATGATATGATGAATTTTATATGAAGAATACAATATGATGTTTTCGATATGATGAATTTGATAAATTTAATATGATGAATTTGGTATGGTGAATTTGATATGAAGAATTCGATATAAATTTGATTTGATGAATTTGATATGATGAATTTGATATGATGAATTTGATTTGATGAATTTGGTATGATGAATTTGGTATGATGTATTTGATATGATGAATTTGATATGATGAATTTGATTTGATGAATTTGGTATGATGAATTTGGTATGATGAATTTGATATGATGAATTTGATTTGATGAATTTGGTATGATGAATTGGATATGATGTATTTGATATGAATATGATATGATGAATTTGATATTAATTTGACATGATGAATATAATTTGATGAAATATAACTGCTACTTCTTTAAAATGTTATATGATAAATTTGATATGATTAATGACATGATGAATATAATTTGATGAAATATAATTGGTGCTTCTTTAAAATGTTATATGATAAATTTGATATGATTAATGACATGATGAATATAATTTGATGAAATATAATTGGTGCTTCTTTAAAATGTTATATGATAAATTTGATATGATTAATGACATGATGAATATAATTTGATGAAATATAATTGGTGCTTCTTTAAAATGTTATATGATAAATTTGATATGATTAATGACATGATGAATATGATATGATGAAATATAATTGGTACTTCTTTAAAATGTGATACCTTGAAGACTTTTCATGTTTTAAATAATGACGATTAACAAACAAACATCAAATATTGTCACTCTTGCTGAAAGTAGAAAAAATATGTACTGGTACTCATTTTGCTCTAAAGAAAAGTCACTAAACAAAATTTTAGTAAATATTTATTTCACTAGTTGTTTTCATAACACATGCAGTCAAGTCATTGGATGAAGTTTTTACAGAAGAGATCCCTCTAATTCACATGTCTAGGGAAACTTCTATTGCATTTGACTATTAGGCAGATGTCAGACAGTTGAGTGATCCTAGGACCACTTGATTTAAGGATGTAACGATTTTCTGACTTACTAATGAAGTGCAATACAAAATGCCTGATACTGTACATTGTGATACAAGCATAGTAATACCAGTGTAGCTGGTATTTTCTTAACCAAAATGGGACCAATCAGAACTGACTTTGAAATTGACCAAAATCTTCTCGGGGCAATGCATCATTATCAACACTGTCTCTGTGTGTATTATGTGCCAAACCAATATCAAACATTCAAGCAGTACAACAAACCACAGCTCAATTACTGCATAACTATCCTTCAGTACTAAGCAACAAAGAGGCACAAGCCCTGGCACAAGAGCCATTGATGCCATAAAAAGTATACTTAGTTATTTCAGCAATTAGGAATATGCTGGGTGTTGAGACTAAATATAGACCTTCATCTCCATATCTATCACTCATTACATTGCTGGTTTCATCAGTCATGACTTGTACATGTAGTGTTGTGTCAAAACAAGTGCTTCTTAATTATTTGGTCCATGATATAAACAACGAATGGATAAGTCTTCTCTGAGATAACTATTCCAGACCTACATATCAACGGAGAATTAAGTTACTGCTTGTCAATAACATCAAAAGTTCCATTAATGACTGCTAATTGGACTTCCAGAGTAATTTAGTTGCGTGGTATATTAATTGCATGGGTTTTTTTTCCTTCTCTTGATTGGAAACTTCCATGTTAAATGTTACACTATCCAGTAATGCAAGTGAGCAAATGAAAGCGTTTTTAGTACTGTGAAAGATATTATTTCAAACCAAACAGCAGCAATCTGTGCAGAGAATGTTTGTATGCTCCTATTATTTTGCAAGAAAAACATTACCATGCTTTAACGTTTTCTTTTTGAATACTATAAACTCTGAGATGTGATGGATTCAGCTTAGAGCAAACACATTATGTTGCTTTTCTCGAAGAACCATTATTTTCCATATTATTGTTTCAGACAGAGCAGTGACATGATACACAAATACAATAACATGATACAATGATACAATGATACAATGACATGATACACTGATACACTGACATGTTAGAGACCTTGTACTTGAAAACCATGGTTTTCATCGATGTTCAGGATGTATTATTAGATTAAATTTGCTGGTCACAAAAGATTGCATCCTATTGTCAGCTAATTTTGGTTCTTCAGTGGTTTTATTTCAGCTGCCTCTTCAAGTAATTAGTCTCTTTGGTTGAAACCAACAAACTATTGGAATCATTTATATTATTAATTTAGTACTATATTATTCATTTTTCTAATCAAAGCATTTGTCAAGGTGTTAATGTATTTTATCTTATTTGCTTATTTTTGTTATCTATCATGATTTTGTAGCAAAATATGAATTTATTGATCATTTTAGTTTTGTAGACCAAACAACCATTCCAATCACTCATGTTGTAATGTTTTCTATTTTCTAAGTCACTGATGTGACTATTATATTTAGTAGAGTGTTATTGTGCTTACAAGAACCCAGGATATTCTTATTTATTTTTTTAGATTTAATTTCTAATAAGGAAATTGAACATTACCTCAGTATATATAATATATAGAATTAACATTCAAAATCTTAATTACAGCCAATCGCCAATGCATTCTGATATGAATCACAGTAGACATATCATATTTATGTTTTCTTCTGGCACTAAACACTCCTACATGTTTGTAAATTAAATTTTTCATCATATGATATTACAATTGTATTTAGTTTGAATGATTTCCATCTTTTGCTTGCTTACCAAGGCATTTAAATATAAATCATTGTGTGGTGTTTCCATTAATTACTTTTGCAATAAAGACTCAAATGATAAAATTCCCTAAATAAAATGGGTTATACATGTACAAACATGAGAAACTAATGGCATATATTTATATAGTCTATACAGATTCAGGTTGCTTATCAGCTTTTACTTACATACCTGTACGATAAACTGACAATGACACAGACTGAAGACAAATCTTGTGTGATAAACTGACAATGACACAGGTTGAAGACAAATCTTGTGTGATAAACTGACAATGACACAGGTTGAAGACAAATCTTGTGTGATAAACTGACAATGACACAGGTTGAAGACAAATCTTGTGTGATAAACTGACAATGACACAGGTTGAAGACAAATTTTGTATGATAAACTGACAATGACACAGGTTGAAGACAAATCTTGTGTGATAAACTGACAATGACACAGGTTGAAGACAAATTTTGTATGATAAACTGACAATGACACAGGTTGAAGACAAATCTTGTGTGATAAACTGACAATGACACAGGTTGAAGACAAATCTTGTGTGATAAACTGACAATGACACAGGTTGAAGACAAATCTTGTGTGATAAACTGACAATGACACAGGTTGAAGACAAATTTTGTATGATAAACTGACAATGACACAGGTTGAAGACAAATCTTTATTCAAGAAGGTGCAGTTTCAAATCCTACCATTGGATGAGTCCAGATAGGCTACTGTCTGGTGTCTTTGAGCTTGTTATTTTACTCCAATTACCTTGGTGCTAACAAATCTGTTTGTGATGCTGTGTAGTACAGTACTGTATTGGCATACTGTATTTTATTGGCATACAGGTTAAAGAAATAATCATTCTCCTATGTACTAAAATGTTTAAAAAAATAGAATTATGATAAGAAAAAACTGCTGTGCCAAAAATTAGAGCTAAACAGTATCACATTTTTTTGCTTTATGGTATATAACAAATTTGAGACATTACATAAAATCCTTCAAAAGATTGTTAAGCAGATATCAAAATTGAACAAGGGCCAAAAAATCAGGGATCTCATTTCATTCTGGGGCCATACTCCATAGCTTCTTCAAATCTGATGAAAGGCAGAGTTGTTTTGAAAAAAATGTTAATATTTGATGTTGGCATTAAATTTAAGATATCTTGTAAAGCTATTAAGATTGTGAAATTTATTTTATCATTTTCAGGAGTGGAAATTGGTATATTATTCATTTGCACCCCACGACTTTCTTAATATGAACTCTCCTACTGCAGTGCTTTTTGATTAACATACGAGACAGCCTGTGTTCATACATGTAGATTTTACCCCTATTTGCTTGATTCCTGAATGTTTTGCAAATTTGAAGCTTCAGTGCAAGTTAAGATCCACATAACCAGAATTAAAATGATGCATGGTTTCCATGTGAAAGTTAAAGAACTCTGAAATGAATTTTCATCTATCTTCTTAGGTGGACAGCTTTTACATGGAGTTAGCATCATATCAAGTTGTACTAATCTGGCTGTAGTGAGTTAATGGTATGTCTTTATGTTTATGTGTGGCATCTCTTCCAGTTTCTTTAAAATTATCCTTCAAAACCGGCACTGTTGTATAAACATGAAATTCTAATATCTGAAATCAGCATAGCTTATAATAGGTTTTGTATAGCACACAAAAGTTAGTTTGATTCAAAAGATGGTGATAATGAAGTGTTCTCCCATCTGTTTCTTAAATATTATTTCACATAGACATCACAAAGACAAATAAATGTTCACATTGTTGCCGTAAGATTGATTTCACTTGACATTATAGGAACGCTTTCAAAATTATTCAGAGGAGTTACTTTCTTTGTGTATTTTCATGAGTTAAGGTCTCACAGGACAGTTTTTCTGGTGAATCCGACAATCCGACAATGACCTATTGCAGAAAAATGAGAATAAATGTAGACTGAAGTTCCAAATAGAAAACAAACTAATGTTTTTTGTAGAAAGGAGGAATGTGAGATTTTGACTGTGACAATCAGGTTAATTTCTTGTACAACTGATGGCTTTTATACTGAACCAACACTGCCACCAACCCCTCTTTTTTTTTACATTCATTTTTGACAGCAAAGAGCTATTTTGAACATTTTTCTGTGACAAGGCAGCTAAAAGAATCAGTATGTGCTTTATGCATGAATAAATTTATTAGTGTTATAACAAATTAGCATATTTTTCATCACCCCTCAACCATCTAGATTTTTAGATATTTCCCTCTGTAGCATATACATGTAAATATGTAAGCCAAGTCGGCTGCTCATTTGCAGCTCAAGTTACGCATTTGATCTCCAATGCTGATCTAACTGTGACAGGCAATCACCAAACAAACACATTTTCAAGCCTACCTAAAAGTAAATCTAAAGCATATTACAGATTTAGCTTCTGTGTGAATTTATAAATGCTAGGCTTATAATAATTAGGCTCATACCTTCTACCTTAAAAATTAGGTCAATTTTATAAATTTTATAAGCTTTTCAATTTTAAAGAATGTTGCTGATCTGTTACTAAAATGTGAATATAGGAGTCATTTTATTTATACAGCACTTCTGACACTTTGTTAGCTTTATCATGTAGAGGAAATTACAACTTGGTGCTTTTCTCAAGGATACATGAAGGCAGGCAGTTGACCTGAGCTAGCTGACCTATAACTTTTGAACTATGAGTCTGATGCTACATCTTAGTGTAACTTCTTACAAACCATTCAGCCGGACCCAATTTAAAAGGCATTCTTGTACCAAGTGTGATACCAATTTGCCATCGATTGGGGCCTTTATAAGTTCAAATGTTGCTGATTTGTCATCAATGAGGGCCTTTTTTAATTCAAGTGATGCTGATTTATCATCAATTAGGGCCTTTTTTAATTCAAGTGATGCTAATTTGCTATCAATCAGGGCCTTTTTTAATTCAAGTGATGCTCATTTGCTATCAATCAGGGCCTTTTTTAATTCAAGTGATGCTGATTTGTCATCAATCAGGGCCTTTTTTAATTCAAGTGATGCTAATTTGCTATCAATCAAGGCCATTTTTAGCTCAAGTGATGCAAATTTGCTATCAATCAAGGCCATTTTTAGCTCAAGTGATGCAAATTTGCTATCAATCAGGGCCTTTTTTAATTCAAGTGATACTGATTTGTCATCAATCAAGGCCTTTTTTAATTCAAGTGATGCTGATTTGTCATCAATCAGGGCCTTTTTTAATTCAAGTGATGCTGATTTGTCATCAATCAGGGCCTTTTTTAATTCAAGTGATACTGATTTGTCATCAATCAAGGCCTTTTTTAATTCAAGTGATGCTGATTTGTCATCAATCAGGGCTTTTTTTAATTCAAGTGATGCGCATTTGTCATCAATCAGGGCCTTTTTTATTTAAGTGATGCTAATTTGCTATCAATCAGGGCCATTTTTAGTTCAAGTGATGCTAATTTGCTATCAATCAGGGCCATTTTTAATTCAAGTGATGCTCATTTACTATCAATGAGGGCTTTTTTTAGTTAAAGTGATGCTAATTTGCTATCAATCAGGGCCTTTTTTAATTCAAGTGATGCTCATTTGCTATCAATCAGGGCCTATTTTAGTTCAAGTGATGCTGATTTGTCATCAATCAGGGCCATCTTTAGTTCAAGTGATGCACATTTGCTATCAATCAGGGCCATTTTTAGTTCAAGTGATGCTGATTTGTCATCAATCAGGGCCATTTTTAGTTCAAATGATGCTAATTTGCTATCAATCAGGGCCATTTTTAGTTCAAATGATGCTAATTTGCTATCAATCAGGGCCTTTTTTAGTTCAAGTGATGCTCATTTGCTATCAATCAGGGCCTTTTTTATTTAAGTGATGCTAATTTGCTATCAATCAGGGCCATTTTTAATTCAAGTGATGCTCATTTACTATCAATGAGGGCTTTTTTTAGTTAAAGTGATGCTAATTTGCTATCAATCAGGGCCTTTTTTAGTTCAAGTGATGCTCATTTGCTATCAATCAGGGCCTTTTTTATTTAAGTGATGCTAATTTGCTATCAATCAGGGTCATTTTTAGTTCAAGTGATGCCAATTTGCTATCAATCAGGGCCATTTTTAATTCAAGTGATGCTCATTTACTATCAATGAGGGCTTTTTTTAGTTCAAGTGATGCTAATTTGCTATCAATCAGGGCCTTTTTTAAGTCAAGTGATGCTCATTTGCTATCAATCAGGACCTTTCTTAATTCAAGTGATGATGATTTGCCACTAATCAGTGCCTTTTTTAATTCAATTGATGCCAGTTTGCATCAAATATGACTGCTGTTGAATAAATTAACAACTTAATTTCTCAGAAACTGCAAAAATTGCCAAAATTTTGCAGAGTACAATTCCTGACATCAAAGTTTTCCAAGTTTTTAACAATCACAAAGATTGGTATCAGATTTACCTGTCTTTACACACACAGCAACTTCACTAAAACAGCTCTGCAGAATTGAACCAAATTTAATGAAAGCATTTTTGCAAGAAGTCTCATATGGTTTTTTGGAACAATGGTGGCCCATCATAAGATACGACAGCCATTGATAAAGGTAAAACATTTGAAACAGCAACACCACAATCATGCAGGCTATTTTAGGTTTTTTCACTGAACATTTGAAACAGCAACTCTACAATCATGCAGGCTATTTGAAGTCATTTCACTGAACATTTGAAACAATAAAACTACAACCATGCAGGCTATTTGAGGTCATTTCACTTAACAAGTCGAGTGGCATCTAGACCTTTCTTCTTAGTGCCTAAGATGCTGAGCTTCCATCAAATCTTAGTTTTTTTAAGTTGATAAAAAATTCAACTAGTTAAGATTCTTTGGCTACTGTCAAAGGTCAGTAAGATACAGGTGAGTTATCTCTGGCAAACTTCAGTCTCTCTTTGATTGAGGGGTCAACATTTAAAGGACAAAACAACAGGAGCTGAAAATGTGATTCAGATCTCAGGTCATTGAGTCTAATTTCCTAAAACATTTTATATGCCTGGATCTAACAGTGGTTTTGTTGCCTTTCTCACCCTGTAAAACATTGATTTTGGGCTCTTTTCTGTAATAGCTCTCTCTCTCTCTCTCTCTCTCTCTCTCTCTCTCTCTCTCTCTCTCTCTCTCTCTCACTCTCTCTCTCTCTCTCTCTCTCTCTCTCTCTCTCTCTCTCTCTCATATGTCACCCCTCCAAATAAATTTCCTGTCTTATTTTCAAGGAGCTACAGTATCAGAGTAAAGTTTTAAAATAATTACATAGTCTTCTGGGGAAATAATGTTGGATAAAAATATATAGTCTTCATTAGAGATGCTGTTCATTGACCACAACAGCACATCAAAGCTTGGATGCTGCAGTATAGACTTTCCTGAAGAGAATCAATGTAGATCACATTAACAATAATTGGAAATAAAATTCTTCCTTTGAAGAAAAGTCTGGTATAGCTGAATCAGACACCTTAATTAGGCATAGGTTGTTAAACTGGTATATACTGTACAGAGGGCACCTGGTGTATGATGACTCTAAGATAAGCTGGGAAATGATGTCAGTATCTTTTGTTGCTCCTTATTGAGATAGATACCATATATACTCACTTATACGTTGTTTCAAGATGTAAAACAAAACAGACCATGTTCAACCATTACATAGTGCAATGATAGATCAGAGAATGTTGTTTGTTCAACTGATGACTCTTAACAAAACTACATGGTCCACATGCTGGTGTACTACTATGTGTTGTTATAAGGTTTAACGCCATATTTCAGCACATGATAGGCTATACATGGTGGCCAGTATTACTGGTAAAGGAAGAACCTGGGTAAACCCCGGAAAGAACCACCAACCCACGAGAAGCTACTGGCAAGCTTTCTAACATAACTACATTAACTGAATCTTAGACTCGAACCCACGCAGACAGAGGTGAGATGGCAGTGAACCTTAATGGACAGCGCTTTAGACCACTCGGCCACTCGGGGCCCCTATTATTGATGTTGTAAAGTGCTTAGAGCTTCTAAAGATTAGGCGCTATACAAAGTCCTCATTATTATTATTATTTTTATTATTATTATTATTATTATTATTATTATTATTATTATTATTATTATTATTATTATTATGTCAGATCAAAATTATCAATTGCATTCAGGTTTGTTGAATGGAGTGATACCTGCTATACTAATTACAACTATGTACACAGTTAACAACATAAGAAAGTATAAACAGTATTCATTCTTAAGAATACTAATGGCATATCTTTACACAGATAATAATGGAAGAAAGTATAAACAGTATTCATTCTTAAGAATACTAATGGCATATCTTTACACAGATAATAATGTAAGAAAGTATAAACAGTATTCATTCTTAAGAATACTAATTGCATCTCTTTACACAGATAACAATGTAAGAAAGTATAAACAGTATTCATTCTTAAGAATACTAATTGCATCTCTTTACACAGATAACAATGTAAGAAAGTATAAACAGTATTCATTCTTAAGAATACTAATGGCATATCTTTACACAGATAATAATGTAAGAAAGTATAAACAGTATTCATTCTTAAGAATACTAATGGCATATCTTTACACAGATAATAATGTAAGAAAGTATAAACAGTATTCATTCTTAAGAATACTAATTGCATCTCTTTACACAGATAACAATGTAAGAAAGTATAAACAGTATTCATTCTTAAGAATACTAATGGCATATCTTTACACAGATAATAATGTAAGAAAGTATAAACAGTATTCATTCTTAAGAATACTAATTGCATCTCTTTACACAGATAACAATGTAAGAAAGTATAAACAGTATTCATTCTTAAGAATACTAATTACAACTATGTACACAGTTAACAACATAAGAAAGTATAAACAGTATTCATTCTTAAGAATACTAATGGCATATATTTACACAGATAATAATGTAAGAAAGTATAAACAGTATTCATTCTTAAGAATACTAATGGCATATCTTTACACAGATAATAATGTAAGAAAGTATAAACAGTATTCATTCTTAAGAATACTAATTGCATCTCTTTACACAGATAACAATGTAAGAAAGTATAAACAGTATTCATTCTTAAGAATACTAATTACAACTATGTACACAGTTAACAACATAAGAAAGTATAAACAGTATTCATTCTTAAGAATACTAATGGCATATCTTTACACAGATAATAATGTAAGAAAGTATAAACAGTATTCATTCTTAAGAATACTAATGGCATATCTTTAGACAGATAATAATGTAAGAAAGTATAAACAGTATTCATTCTTAAGAATACTAATTGCATCTCTTTACACAGATAACAATGTAAGAAAGTATAAACAGTATTCATTCTTAAGAATACTAATTGCATCTCTTTACACAGATAACAATGTAAGAAAGTATAAACAGTATTCATTCTTAAGAATACTAATTGCATCTCTTTACACAGATAACAATGTAAGAAAGTATAAACAGTATTCATTCTTAAGAATGCTAATGGCATCTCTTTACACAGATAACAATGTAAGAAAGTATAAACAGTATTCATTCTTAAGAATACTAATGGCATCTCTTTACACAGATAACAATGTAAGAAAGTATAAACAGTATTCATTCTTAAGAATACTAATTGCATCTCTTTACACAGATAACAATGTAAGAAAGTATAAACAGTATTCATTCTTAAGAATACTAATGGTATCTCTTTACACAGATAACAATGTAAGAAAGTATAAACAGTATTCATTCTAAAGAATACTAATGGTATCTCTTTACACAGATAACAATGTAAGAAAGTATAAACAGTATTCATTCTAAAGAATACTAATGGTATCTCTTTACACAGATAACAATGTAAGAAAGTATAAACAGTATTCATTCTAAAGAATACTAATTGCATCTCTTTACACAGATAACAATGTAAGAAAGTATAAACAGTATTCATTCTTAAGAATACTAATGGTATCTCTTTACACAGATAACAATGTAAGAAAGTATAAACAGTATTCATTCTAAAGAATACTAATGGTATCTCTTTACACAGATAACAATGTAAGAAAGTATAAACAGTATTCATTCTAAAGAATACTAATTGCATCTCTTTACACAGATAACAATGTAAGAAAGTATAAACAGTATTCATTCTTAAGAATACTAATGGCATCTCTTTACACAGATAACAATGTAAGAAAGTATAAACAGTATTCATTCTTAAGAATGCTAATGGTATCTCTTTACACAGATAACAATGTAAGAAAGTATAAACAGTATTCATTCTTAAGAATGCTAATTGCATCTATGTACACAATTAAAAATGTGTGACAGCAGACACTAGCTTATTATTATCAAGTTTAACATTTTAATCAAAATATTAATCTGCCATTAATAGTATTGGGTTGACAAATTAGACTGACCTCACAAATTATGGTGTTTGTTCAAATTTTTGCCTTTTGGTAAATTAAGATATTTGTTTGCATTCCATCAGTTGTCAAACTATATATCAGTTGTATACTGATATGAAAGGGAATGTGTTGGCAATTGCATATCAATTGATATTAAAGTGACTTTTATGGCAGTTGTATACTGATATGAAAGGGAATGTGTTGGCAATTGCATATCAATTGATATTAAAGTGACTTTTATGGCAGTTGTATACTGATATGAAAGGGAATGTGTTGGCAATTGCATATCAATTGATATTAAAGTGACTTTTATGGCAGTTGTATACTGATATGAAAGGGAATGTGTTGGCAATTGCATATCAATTGATATTAAAGTGACTTTTATGGCAGTTGTATACTGATATGAAAGGGAATGTGTTGGCAATTGCATATCAATTGATATTAAAGTGACTTTTATGGCAGTTGTATACTGATATTAAAGGGAATGTGTTGGCAATTGCATATCAATTGATATTAAAGTGACTTTTATGGCAGTTGTATACTGATATTAAAGGGAATGTGTTGGCAATTGCATATCAATTGATATTAAAGTGACTTTTATGGCAGTTGTATACTGATATTAAAGGGAATGTGTTGGCAATTGCATATCAATTGATATTAAAGTGACTTTTATGGCAGTTGTATACTGATATGAAAGGGAATGTGTTGGCAATTGCATATCAATTGATATTAAAGTGACTTTTATGGCAGTTGTATACTGATATGAAAGGGAATGTGTTGGCAATTGCATATCAATTGATATTAAAGTGACTTTTATGGCAGTTGTATACTGATATTAAAGGGAATGTGTTGGCAATTGCATATCAATTGATATTAAAGTGACTTTTATGGCAGTTGTATACTGATATTAAAGGGAATGTGTTGGCAATTGCATATCAATTGATATTAAAGTGACTTTTATGGCAGTTGTATACTGATATTAAAGGGAATGTGATGACAGTTGTATACTGATATTAAAGGGAATGTGTTGGCAATTGCATATCAATTGATATTAAAGTAACTTTTATGGCAGTTGTGTACTGATATTAAAGGGAATGTGTTGGCAATTGCATATCAATTGATATTAAAGTGACTTTTATGGCAGTTGTATACTGATATTAAAGGGAATGTGTTGGCAATTGCATATCAATTGATATTAAAGTGACTTTTATGGCAGTTGTATACTGATATTAAAGGGAATGTGTTGGCAATTGCATATCAATTGATATTAAAGTGACTTTTATGGCAGTTGTATACTGATATGAAAGGGAATGTGTTGGCAATTGCATATCAATTGATATTAAAGTGACTTTTATGGCAGTTGTATACTGATATGAAAGGGAATGTGTTGGCAATTGCATATCAATTGATATTAAAGTGACTTTTATGGCAGTTGTATACTGATATTAAAGGGAATGTGTTGGCAATTGCATATCAATTGATATTAAAGTGACTTTTATGACAGTTGTATACTGATATGAAAGGGAATATGATGACAGTTGTAAACTGATATTAAAGGGAATGTGTTGGCAATTGCATATCAATTGATATTAAAGTGACTTTTATGACAGTTGTATACTGATATGAAAGGGAATATGATGACAGTTGTAAACTGATATTAAAGGGAATGTGTTGGCAATTGCATATCAATTGATATTAAAGTGACTTTTATGACAGTTGTATACTGATATGAAAGAGAATATGATGACAGTTGTATACTGATATTAAAGGGAATGTGTTGGCAATTGCATATCAATTGATATTAAAGTGACTTTTATGGCAGTTGTATACTGATATGAAAGGGAATATGATGACAGTTGTAAACTGATATTAAAGTGACTCTTATGGCAGTTGCACACTGATATTAAAGGGAATCTGATAACATTTGTGTATTAATATTAGAGGGAATCTGATGACAGTTGTATACTGATATTAAAAAGATTTGTATGGCAGTTGTATACTGATATGAAAGGGAATCTGAAAACAGTTGTATACTGATATTAAAGGGAGTCTGTTGGAAGTAGTATACTGATATCAAAGGGAATCTGATAACGGTTGTGTACTAATATTAATGGGACTTTGATAACAGTTGTATACTAATATTAATGGGAATTTGATAACAGTTGTATACTAATATTAATGGGACTTTGATAACAGTTGTATACTAATATTAATGGGACTTTGATAACAGTTGTATACTAATATTAATGGGACTTTGATAACAGTTGTATACTAATATTAATGGGAATTTGATAACAGTTGTATACTAATATTAATGGGACTTTGATAACAGTTGTATACTAATATTAATGGGACTTTGATAACAGTTGTATACTAATATTAATGGGACTTTGATAACAGTTGTATACTAATATTAATGGGACTTTGATAACAGTTGTATACTGATATTAAAGTGACTCTTATGGCAGTTGTATACTGATATTGAAGGGAATATGTTAACAGTTGTATACTGATATTAAAGTGACTCTTATGGCAGTTGTATACTGATATTAAAGAGAATCTGATAACAGTTGTATACTGATATTAAACAGAATCTGTTAGCAGTTGTTTAATGATATCACAGATGCTCTGATGGCAGCTATGTCATTCTCAATCAATGCCATCTGATTAATAATGAAGGACTGGCTTGGATTTCTGGATTGCATACTTGAGAAATCATTCAATATATGGTATGACTAACAAATCCCCTGCACACACAAGACATTACATTTTCCTATAGTCTGTGATGAGAGACTCAATATATTCCATAATGAGACATTAGGTCATCATAATGTTAGGATGGGGATTAATGTGTCTGGTCGCCATGACATCTGATGAATCAGCAGCCAAACATCTTTAGACAGCAGCATGTTATCTCTTGTGTTGTCTGTCATCTAGTACAGTTTCTCTAATTCAACTGTAACTACTTTATGGTGTACCCCATATTGTGGGTAATATATATATATATATATATATATATATATATATATATATATATATATATATCCAGATTTAATAATTTCTACTAGCTCATGCTGAATAAATTTTTTCCCCATGAAATGAACATGGAATTAAGATATTCATGAAATTATAATACTTGCACAGCCTTGTTTAATTTACCCCACCCCCATCTGATTTTAAAAACAAACCTATGATGGATATAAAAAATGCAAATATCCTGGTCATTTTATTCCTCAATTTAAAATTTCTTACCTTATCACTTTGGGGTCCCTACCACTGTCATCTTGTTGGCATTTCAAATCCAATAGGAGTTTCTTAAGTATCAGAGCTGAGATATTTGCCATTACATATGATGTAGGTCAAAGTCTTTGATAATCTCAATAATTCTGTAAATTTAGGAGATACATTTCTATGAACAATGCATGCATAATAGAGTTTTTTCTGTTTCGTTTGTTAAATTTTTGTTTTCAAATATTTAAACCAGACGTTGCAAATAGTGGATGCAGACAGCACAGTGTTGACTGAAATGGACTGTTTTATTAACCAGATAAGGTCAGTGAGAATTATATCTCCTTGTTTACATCAAGAGAATTCTTGTCTGCTTTAAATGCCCAAAAGTTGACAGTGTTAGGGACAGTTAGGTTACAATTTTTTTAAACTGATGAAAGAAATATCATAATGTTATGCATTTTCATATCCTAATTGCTTTCCATTTTCAAAATTAATAGGCTGGTACAAATAAATGGGAAGGTGTGTAAATACTATCATATAAATTTAATTTAAACGAGATAGCAAATATTGATAGACTTAAGTATTTACTGTACTATACTTAAAAATATACCATTATCAGTTCCAGAATTGCTCAGTCATCATTTTTAGTCATCCTTTTCTTATTAATCAGTTTTTTCTTGTACTATTTATTTATATAAAAAAATCTTTTTATCTTTCGTAAAAATAGATTCCACCAAGAAACGTATTTTATTCCATGCTTGTTTTAAAAGTTACATTTTAATTAACAACAGATAGACTTTGTGCTAGGAAACTTCTAGACCTAATTGATGGGCATTTCTGGTAAAGTCCAGTAGCAATGTTTCAGGTTGTGAGACAAATATTGGTGGATGAAGACAAAAATTTTTATTTCATTTTAATTTTAAATTTATTATTTAGGTTGGATGTGTGATAACACACTGGAACACTTCATGGGCATTAAAAAAAAACACATAATGCAAATAGCTAATAAAATCTCTACTGGCTGAAAAACTTCTCGCCACACACTAGTGTTATGTGTATTTAATTAGTATTGTGTGATTGACCTTTGTCCATAATTGAAGGTAGAAGTTTGTGTCTACATGACTAATATCATTTTAAGTAAACTCGTTTACTTGCTTTGGACTTCTACATACAGCCTTGATTCTGACCTTTGATGTATCCAGAAACAATTTTTGTTTAAAGTGTGATGGAATTATGTTAAGACCCTTGTTCATTTTGGTCCACTTTTTGTTTTAGGTTTTTATATTAGGTTGTTTGCTTATGAATTACTTATTCCTATCTTAACATCTGAAGTGGAATCAGTCTTTTGTGTTTAGTATTAAATGGAGAGTATTTATTTATTTAAATTAGTCATTGGAACTGCAAAATACTGAATAATACTTTTAGACTATTCACTATTTTGTAAATATTGTGAATTCATTTACAGACATTTTGGTTTATATCATGATACATCAAAACTGTTAGTACATCAACACCTCCAGGATATTGGTACAGCAGCACATTCAAGATTAGAATTCCTTTTACAACAACATCAAAATTCATTAATTCTATACTTTTGGAATTGTGATAGAACTTTTATGACTACATGAAATTTAAGTCACAATACTGCAAGTTCTTTTTAAATTTTCACTTTGCATTCTTCAGAATTAAATTATTTTTGAATTTTGCAAAACATGTTGTTATAGTGGTCACATCTTACAAACAGGCATGAAATTTAATTATTATGCACTGTATCTGTTACTTGCTTCAGTTGTACAGTAGTTTCTTCCATTTGCAAACAGCTGGGTACCAGCAAATATTTTAATGTACAAAGAAGTGGTTCTCATATTATCTTTTGAAAATAATTAGCAATGAAACAAATAATCTGGAACCTCAAACAGGAACAAATGTTAATCAGTTTTATGTAGAAATGTTTGAATCGCAAAGTTAATAATCATTTTCATCAGATTTCATTACATGTGGAACATTCAGTGCAGAAGTAATTGGTTTGGTTTGGTTTGGTCTGGTCTTTTACAGCACAGTGCAGAAATGATTGGTTTGGTTTGGTTTGATCTGGTCTTTTACAGCACAGTGCAGAAGTGATTGGTTTGGTTTGGTTTGATCTGGTCTTTTACAACACAGTGCAGAAGTGATTGGTTCGGTTTGGTTTGATCTGGTCTTTTACAGCACAGTGCAGAAGTGATTGGATTGGTTTGGTTTGATCTGGTCTTTTACAGCACAGTGCAGAAGTGATTGGTTTGGTTTGGTTTGATCTGGTCTTTTACAGCACAGTGCAGAAGTGATTGGTTTGGTTTGGTTTGATCTGGTCTTTTACAGCACAGTGCAGAAGTAATTGGTTTGGTTTGGTTTGATCTGGTCTTTTACAACACAGTGCAGAAGTGATTGGTTTGGTTTGGTTTGATCTGGTCTTTTACAGCACAGTGCAGAAGTGATTGGTTTGGTTTGGTTTGATCTGGTCTTTTACAGCACAGTGCAGAAGTGATTGGATTGGGTTGGTTTGATCTGGTCTTTTACAGCACAGTGCAGAAGTGACTGGTTTGGTTTGGTTTGATCTGGTCTTTTACAGCACAGTGCAGAAGTAATTGGTTTGGTTTGGTTTGATCTGGTCTTTTACAGCACAGTGCAGAAGTGATTGGTTTGGTTTGGTTTGATCTGGTCCTTTACAGCACAGTGCAGAAGTGATTGGTTTGGTATGGTTTGATCTGGTCTTTTACAGCACAGTGCAGAAGTGATTGGTTTGGTTTGGTGTGATCTGGCATTTCACAGCACAGTGCAGAAGTGATTGGTTTGGTTTGGTGTGATCTGGTCTTTTGCAGCACAGTGCAGAAGTGATTGGTTTGGTTTGGTTTGATCTGGTCTTTTACAGCACAGTGCAGAAGTGATTGGTTTGGTTTGGTGTGATCTGGCATTTCACAGCACAGTGCAGAAGTGATTGGTTTGGTTTGGTGTGATCTGGTCTTTTGCAGCACAGTGCAGAAGTGATTGGTTTGGTTTGGTTTGATCTGGTCTTTTACAGCACAGTGCAGAAGTGATTGGTTTGGTTTGGTTTGATCTGGTCTTTTACAGCACAGTGCAGAAGTGATTGGTTTGGTTTAGTTTGATCTGGTCTTTTACAGCACAGTGCAGAAGTGATTGGTTTAGTTTGGTTTGATCTGGTCTTTTACAGCACAGTGCAGAAGTGATTGGTTTAGTTTGGTTTGATCTGGTCTTTTACAGCACAGTGCAGAAGTGATTGGTTTGGTTTGGTTCAATTCAGGCATCAAGAGCTCATTAACTCTGCCTGAATGTTTGGTCACATTAACACATCTTTCACATCTAGTTGGTCACATTAACACTTCTATGACATCTAGTTGGTCACATTAACACTTCTATGACCATCTAGTTGGTCACATTAACACTTCTTTGACATCTAGTTGGTCACATTAACACTTCTGTGACATCTAGTTGGTCACATTAACACTTCTATGACATCTAGTTGGTCACATTAACACTTCTATGACATCTAGTTGGTCACATTAACACTTCTATGACATCTAGTTGGTCACATTAACACTTCTATGATATCTAGTTGGTCACATTAAATCTAGTTGGTCACATTAACACTTCTATGATATCTAGTTGGTCACATTAACACTTCTATGATATCTAGTTGGTCACATTAACACTTCTATGATATCTAGTTGGTCACATTAACACTTCTAGGATATCTAGTTGGTCACATTAACACTTCTATGATATCTAGTTGGTCACATTAACACTTCTATTACATCTAGTTGGTCACATTAACACTTCTATGATATTTAGTTGGTCACATTAACACTTCTATGATATCTAGTTGGTCACATTAACACTTCTATGACATCTAGTTGGTCACATTAACACTTCTATGACATGTAGTTGGTCACATTAACACTTCTATGATATCTAGTTGGTCACATTAACACTTCTATGACATCTAGTTGGTCACATTAACACTTCTATGACATCTATTTGGTCACATTAACACTTCTATGACATCTAATTGGTCACATTAACACTTCTGTGTTATCTAGTTGGTCACATTAACACTTCTATGATATCTAGTTGGTCACATTAACACTTCTATGATATCTAGTTGGTCACATTAACACTTCTATGACATCTAGTTGGTCACATTAACACTTCTATGATATCTAGTTGGTCACATTAAATCTAGTTGGTCACATTAACACTTCTATGATATCTAGTTGGTCACATTAACACTTCTATGATATCTAGTTGGTCACATTAACACTTCTATGACATCTAATTGGTCACATTAACACTTCTAGGATATCTAGTTGGTCACATTAACACTTCTATGATATCTAGTTGGTCACATTAATACTTCTATGATATCTAGTTGGTCACATTAACACTTCTATGACATCTAGTTGGTCACATTAACACTTCTATGATATCTAGTTGGTCACATTAACACTTCTATGATATCTAGTTGGTCACATTAACACTTCTATGATATCTAGTTGGTCACATTAACACTTCTATGACATCTAGTTGGTCACATTAACACTTCTATGACATGTAGTTGGTCACATTAACACTTCTATGATATCTAGTTGGTCACATTAACACTTCTATGACATCTAGTTGGTCACATTAACACTTCTATGACATGTAGTTGGTCACATTAACACTTCTATGATATCTAGTTGGTCACATTAACACTTCTATGACATCTAATTGGTCACATTAACACTTCTATGTTATCTAGTTGGTCACATTAACACTTCTATGATATCTAGTTGGTCACATTAACACTTCTATGACATCTAGTTGGTCACATTAACACTTCTATGACATCTAGTTTGTCACATTAACACTTCTATGATATCTAGTTGGTCACATTAACACTTCTATGATATCTAGTTGGTTCTTAATACTGGTCTGACATCCAAATCTCTAATGTGACTGCCATGGCAGCCATCTTCAAGTCTTGTTTTTGTATCTTCCTGAAAACAATGTTGTCTACTCAAGGTTTGCACCAAGGACTATTTATGATGTCTTATTGGTCCTAAAATGGTGTCATGATGGTCCTAAATACAAATGGTGCCTGCCAGTAGCTTCTAGTTGGTCAGTTGTTATTTCTGAGGGGGTAGGGGTGGGGGGCCCAGGTTCTTCCACCATCAGTAATACTGGCTGCCATGTATAGCCTATCATGTGCTGAAAAGTGGTGTTAAACCCTACAACAAAACAACAACAACAAATGGTGTCAATCTGATATCCAGTATGTCCACAGCAGCAGCTTCAGTTGAAAACCTTGTTACTGCTACAAAATATCAGACATTGTAGTGTTGACACTCTACAGTTAAAAGGAAGAAATTGTCATATCCTGAATTCCTGGACAATCTTCTGAAGAAATTATTTCCCTAGTGTTCAAAGTTAGTCCCATTGTGCTGCAAAGATTATATATTGTATGCAACAGTAGGCTTCAAGGTAGATTAATTCCTTAACTATTCTCCCTTTTCTTCTTTTCTATTCTTTCTTTCTAGCTTTCTTTCTTTCTTTCTTTCTTTCTTTCTTTCTTCTTCTTCTTCTTCTTCTTCTTCTTCTTCTTCTTCTTCTTCTTCTTCTTCTTCTTCTTCTTCTTCTTCTTCTTCTTCTTCTTCTTCTTTAGTAGTAGTAGTAGTAGTAGTATATTGATGCTTGTCTTAAAAGACAACCTTCTGTGCCAAACAAGATAGATTATCTCATAACAAGTCATAACACTGAATTATCAATAAATCCTTGCATGGAGACCATGGGGACAGATTTACCAAACATCTTGAGTATGTCTTTTGATACCAATTGTGTGATTTATCCTCAACATTTTAGATTTTTCTCAAATCCAGTTTCACAGGAAAAACAATGGGAAAAATCTCAGCTCAAATTTGAGAACTGTTCTCAAATATATGAAGTCTGAGCTATGCTCAATCTAGAGGAGATGCTCCAATATAGCACTTGAATACCATTATCATTGGCATCATTTTATAAATTATTTAGAAAGGAGTATTTTTGTGGAGAGGTAATCACATAAATATAAGTGAAACATTTCTGTTTATTCTCTATAGATTTTCCAGACTTACTATTTTATTCATTTTAAATACTGTTACTGAAACACTTGATTTGGCGTTGACGAAGAGGGTTATGGCTTTACATCCCCTCCACAAGGTGCTTTTGGCCTTATGCTCTTTCGACAGACTGGAGCTCACTTCTAGTTTATTGTGGATTCTTTGAGCATGAGTAAAGCCAGTGTAAGCTGATGTGTATTTAAAGTGGCACCAGTTATAATGTTTATACAATTTCCATCTTGCATAATGGAATGATGTGTAATCAAATTAGCACAAGTGTGAAGTGCCAAATTTTTGGTCAAATCCATTAAATAACACTTAGTTCTAGCCAGCAGCCATTTGTTAGATTTATGGGACATTCTGCACGGAAAGATATTTTTCTAAACAGTTCACCCAGTTAACTGTGTTTGTTTAAATTATACTGACCAAAATTGACCTCCTGGAAGATTCATTCTCTCATGAATCATGTCAGACTTGATTTGGAACAGACAGCGTGGCATCTTGACATGCTGATGAAAAGATTTTCAAGGGGAGCGCAAGAAATTATATTTGTCCTGATTGGTCAATGTGGGATAAGGGGTGTGTTCTATACAAAGAAATCTAGAATATTTATATATCCACAAGTTAAAATTTTCCTCATTCTTCTGGAAGAAATCGCTGTGCAAGGTTTGAAAAAAACCAGCGTGGAACTAAAAAAAAGACTCTGGGGGTATTTTTTACAGCAGTGCCTTCGAAAACAAGAGGCTCAGAAAGTCCGCCGAATCCAACAGTGACAAACGCAGCTGAAACACGAGGAAAATAGTTTTTATTTGGAGAGAGCAGTAAGAAGATCAAGGACATACAAGACGTGGGAAAGTAATTGGGAAGCACGGAGTGCAAGGAGCATACATTAACACAGAAGGCCAAGTCAGAGTTCGAGAAGTGAGCAGAGAAGCAGTTATACGAAACAGGTCATGAAAAACAAACAACGTGGATGAAAAATATTGAACACTCAATTCTTATGATGAAATTTGCTATCAGCCATAAAAAGGCTAACTTTGTTAATTTTATATGCCATTTATTCGAAATTTGGTTAAAGTAAATTCTGAAACCCTGTGTATTCAGGAGGAAATTTCGCTGTGTATGTTTTTTTTCTTTCTTTTCTTTTTTGATTAAATTGTTTATTTATCTTTACGGGGGCTCGTAGTTTCTTTGTTCAAAATATTATCTCAGTTTACCATATTCATTCTATACTCCAACCGGGCGATTACACTGTGGGCGGTCATCTCCTAGATAGCGAGTATTAGGGGGAAGTGGTTTAGAATGTTGTTCTTCCAAATTGTGCAATACCTCTGACAAGTGGGCTTGTGCAATATTGTATGAATAACGCTCAGGACCCTAACCCCTGTCACAACAAGCCTTGGTGAGACCAGCTATGATGTTTATTAATTAATTAATTCTAACTATGGTTTAATGAATTCTAACTAGGGGTTAAAGAATTCTAGCTAGGGGTTAATTCATTCTAACTAGGGGTTAGGGTTAGGGTACTAGGGGTTAATTAATTCTAACTAGAGGGTTAATTGTGCCAAAATAGTACTTACATTTTGAACCATTTAGTTGCACAGTTATTATAATGTTACTGATGTCTACTAATCACAATGAAAAAAAAAGTTATCTTGATTCACTACAGTAATTTATTAAAATTGTTTCTTTATTTTAAAAATCTAGTAATTCACAGACAGTGATAAAATTCAGTACTGTAATCTGTTGGTTAATAATAATTGTGATTCATAGTTCCAGATGTGTGCTTGGAGGTGACATGGTCAATACACAAGGTGTACTAACCAAGAAAAGCACATATGCATGCAATTCCTACACATTCCAAGCAATCGAGTCATTAAAAATATTTTGAAATTTGTTAATAAATTTGATGAAGTTAAATATTTTTAAAACTTAAACAATTTTATTGCAAGCAAACATCATGGAGCATATGGTTTTGTAAAATGTTCAAAAGAAAAAATTTGTGTGTTAATATGAAGTAATGCTAACACGATGTACGGTATTCCAGAAATTGCCCATACTGTTTATTGTTTAACGAAACACATCTGACTTGCTTAACCAAGAACAACTTACTTTTTCTCACATCAGTATTTCATTTTTAAGGTTAACATTCACCTGCAATTTTGGCAATAATTCATGTTCCTGTCATAATTTGTAATTAATAAATAAATAAATAAATTTTGTAAATAATTTCTAAATCAAATTTAAAACCTATTTCTCCAGAGGTATGGTCTCCAATGCGACTTATTTATTTCAGATTCAAATTCAGTATCGGCAAATGTATATGTTGTTTTAAATCTTTTGTTCCCTCTACCTAAGAAATGATGACTATTTTGGTATAATGGACAATGAATTTGGAAAGAAATTAATAATTAATGTTAAGTAAGTAAAAGATTAAAGAGAAATAAGTAAAAGAAAGGTGTGTGTGTGTATGTGTGTGTGTGTGTGAGAGAGAGAGAGACAGAGAGACAGAGAGACAGAAAGAGACAGGGACATAACACAATTTGAGTAAAAAAATGTATCCACTCCTCCCTCACATTTTGGCACAAACGCTCAGCCCACCCACTCCCATTTATGACAATACAAAGCTTCAACCACACCCAAATAAAAACTTCAAAAATCAATTTGGCTTGAAATCATTTTGCACATATAAACAAACAACTACAGTGCATTAAATTTTTTTTGAAAAAGATCAACTTTGATTTAGATGTCTGGAAATCTATATTAAAGAGGAAACATATGGATAGGGAAAAGTCTCAAAATCATCTTCAGAATTTATTTCTCAATGTTCTCTTACTCTCATGGTGATACTGCAATGCTACATAATTTACATTTTCAATGGTACTACATGGTCCTGGTGGGTGTCTTTTGTGATGATATATTTTTTGTGATGTCATATTTTTTTGTGATGTCATATTTTTTGTGATGTCATATTTTTATGTCATATTTTTTTCAGTCTCACCCACCCCACCTTACCCCACATCATCATAAGCTGCAGTAGTTGTTTTAAATTTACTTGATATTGCTTAAAATCTAAGAATGAATGAAATAAATTACATTGCCATTCAATACCATGAATGTGAAATTAATGTCGCTATGGTTACTGGCTGTCTACAAACAGTCATTGATATTTGGTCCATACTTAATAAATTCCCATACTTTTACAGTTTGGTTGACTTTTAAGATTGTGGATGAAAGTGTCAAGGTCATAGGTATTGAAGTCAAGGTATTGTGCAGAAACCATAAATTTGAACATATTCACAGGGTATAATTTTCAAATTATGTAAGAATTATAGTTCATGTTTTGAGGCTTTAATCATTTGTTATACAAGAAACATTTGTAACTTTAACCAGTATATGATTGTCGATTGATTGGTCTTGGCATGAGTTCACCTGTCTTGGCGTGAGTTCACCTGAGTCCTGCATGCCATAATAGGTTATTAATTTTGATCCACATCCTTTTCTTGATTGTACATTAAAATATCGGGTAAAAATGCAAATAAGTAAAAAAATCCCCAAGAATAAATGAATATGATGTGAATGTATCAATTCTCTGTTTGCGTTTGTAATGTATGCATTATGTTGACTATTTGTTTTACATGGTTTTTAAATGGCCAGAACAGGGACATGTAATGTAATTCTGTAAAACAATTTGCTATGTAACTATTGCTTATCATACATCAATATCAAAATATGGTGTCAGTATCATAAATATTAGTCACAAACCTGTGAAACGGGTTTCAAATGTCTGATGTAAATTTACACATTTGGAAATCATTGTACATGTATAAAGATAAATTATTTGTCAACTTTTGTTATTGACACAAGCATTAGAAGATCAATTATTTAAATAAAATACATTTCTGTACCTTTCTCACTTATAGAACCTGTGTCATAGTATGAATATAAAATACCATTTATTATAACGAGTGTGAGACATTATCCATTAATTTGATGTGCAATGAAGATGCAGTTGTTTGCCTTCTCTATGTGTAGCCTTCCATATAGTTCATTCCAAATGGAGACATCCGCTTAGTTAGAGCTTACTGAGTTTTGGGAACTCTGCCTGTTTGGGGACTTTTAATTCCATCCAGTCTACCCTTGGCTAAAAATTTAGGAAGGAATATTCTTTATAAAAATACTGGCAAAATAAACTTTGATGACGAAAAAAAAAATTGAATGAGGAAAGTCAGTATTGTTACAAAAATTTACAATATTATTTGAATACATACAGAACCAAGAATCTTTACAGCACAACCGATGAATATTTATACTGACAATTATGTTTTTTGTCAGTTGTTTTTGTTTCTATATTTTGAATTATTAATTAATTGCATAATTCTGTAAATTATTGAGAAAAACATTTCCTAATGAATCTTTGTAACATATATTTACAAAGTTTCAACAGCAGCCCCCTAATTCGTAAAATACAAATCTAATACATGTAGTGCAAATGTACTGCTTAAAATTCCTCGCTTTGTTATTTTAAAATGGTTGTTGCTGGTTAACAAATTTATTTCAGAATATTGCTTTTGCTCATAATTTATATTTTCATTTCATTACTTCTTTGCTCATAATTTATATTTCCATTTAATTACCTCTTTCCTCATAATTTAGATTTTCATTTAATTACCTCTTTGCTCATAATTTAGATTTTCATTTATTACCTCTTTGCTTCATGTCATCATACTGTTTGATGTAAAACAGTTCTTAGATCTGCAGAAATGTGATAAGAGTGATTACAATTTGTTATGACCTTAATCTCGATCTTGATTGACTCATTAAACCAATTACAAATGATTCATGAACTGTGAGTGATCTAATAATCAAACTTATTTTCATGGGTGTAAAAACCACAATCAAAAATATCAAAGAAAATATTAGACTGTTTTGCATTATGTGCTTAAAAATGGAATAATATTTTTATAAAATGAGGTTAAGCTTGGAAACCAATCTACAGAGGGGTAGACATTTTTTTTATTAGAAAAAACAACTTAAAAATGGAATAATATTTTTATAAAAAGGAGGTTAAGCTTGGAAACCAATCTATAAAGTTGAAGACATTTTAAAAAGTACACTTAAAGATAGAATAATATTTGTATAAAATGAGGTAAAGTTTGACAACCAGTCTATAGAGTAGAAGACATTTTAAAAAGTAAACTTAAAAATGATTAATTTCTGACCCAATAATTTATATGTAAGCTGAGATTGTTATATCAGCCAATCATAAACTGTGTAAATTACATAGTCAAGATTGAGAAGTTTTGTGCAATCATGGATTAATGAACTAATCTTTCAATGATGCATTAATCTTTTAATGCACTAATCTTTTAATGATGCATTAATCTTTTAATGATGCATTAATCTCTTTATGATGCATTAATCTCTTTATGATACATTAATCTCTTTAATGCATTAATCTTTTAATGATGCATTAATCTTTTAATGATGCATTAATCTTTTAATGATGCATTAATCTTTTAATGATGCAATAATCTTTTAATGATATAGTTGGCATGTTTAACCTTTAGTCTTGCATTTTCATAATTAATAATCCCGGATCAGATAATGAAGGCACCATATTATGGACAGTTTTAATGATTAAAACAAGATGATTGAAGTCTTGTCACATTATTATCTAGGGTTAAATATAGATTAGCAGTTAGTGTTCATTAATTTATGATGTGACAATATTTAATGTAATGAGAGAAATTATTTCTATCTAAGTAGTAAGAAGTTAAAGAAGTATTTAGGTTGCCTATCTATATAGTTAAAATCAAAATAGCTCCACACAATGCCGCAACACAACACAATGCAATGGGAAATAGAAGGGATCCAAATTGAAGTTGAGACCCATTAAAAGCTGGATGCAAGAGAAAGGTCACTATAGGCCGTATCACATGAGAAGTTAGCTATTTAAACCATCCCCAGTCCACTACATGTTTACAATTTAAATTGACAGCATATCGTCAACTGGTTATGCATTGGACAGCTGAGTTCAAACAGTCTCATTCATTTTATGATGAAAATTGTCATCTCTCTGTAATGAGAACTGCAATTTGTGATAACATTTTGGTAATATTTTTTCTAATTGAAGTATATTCTTCAAATGTCTTCTACAATTTTGTTTTGCTTATCTAATTGATTAAATTATTATATTTTAGATATTGGGGCTTGTGTTGTTTTATTCTATATCTCTGATCCGATCTCTATTTATTCCATCAATTAATTTCATATTTTTATCATCCACTCAAACCCGGCAATAACACTTTCTCTAGATAATGATAACCTCCACCACCACCACCACAAAACACTATTGTGTTGGTTAATCTTTTTCAGTTGGATTAAGCCCATGAGAATTCATCTTTACACAAGGTGACTTTCAGAAAGATTTTAAGTCTAACCCTTGACCTTGGTCTGTGCACTCTAGCCCTCATTCTTTTTCTGGTCATCATTATGATTACTTAAATAAGTCAAAGAAAGAAAATAGCTTTTGTTTCAAGACATAAGCCATGAATTGAGCATTTTCATCATATACCTTGCTTTACTGCAATTCCTGTTGTGGAATTAGCTTTGTCCAGAATAATTCACATTATTTGTGTGGAATTTTTTTATAACCATCCTTTAAGGTTAATTACTCTTTAAGGTTAATTACTCTTTAAGGTTAATTACTCCTTAAGGTTAATTACTCTTTAAGGTTAATTACTCCTTAAGGTTAATTACTCTTTAAGGTTAATTACTCTTTAAGGTTAATTACTCTTTAAGGTTAATTACTCCTTAAGGTTAATTACTCCTTAAGGTTAATTACTCTTTAAGGTTAATTACTCTTTAAGGTTAATTACTCTTTAAGGTTAATTACTCCTTAAGGTTAATTACTCTTTAAGGTTAATTACTCTTTAAGGTTAATTACTCTTTAAGGTTAATTACTCCTTAAGGTTAATTACTCTTTAAGGTTAATTACTCTTGCACAAGGGTGTCATCGTAGCAGTTATTTTTGGGAGAATTATTTCTGGGTTTTTTTAAGCATGGTTAGGTATTTAGTTAACCCTGCCAAATTGGTCTGCAGACTATTCTATTTAATGTTCTTAAAACAATAATGAATTCTAATTAAACTGACTTAGATATTGCTCATCAGTGTTTAATTAGCTCTATCCAGAATTATTCACATTTATTTTTATTTATTTTTATTTATTTTTATTTATTTTTCTTGTTTTGATAATCTCCAATTTATGTTATTCTTGCACAGTGGTGTGATCATAACAGTTATTTTTTTGGGAGAATGTTTAATTCTTTTTTTTTTGGCTTGGTTAGGTATTTAGTTATTCCTGTCCTTGCCAAATCAGTCTGAGGACTAATCTTTATTTAGTTTAATGTTTTTAATACAAAAATGAATTCTCATTAACCTGATTTGGTTTTTCTTATTGCTTTCATTTATGTGTGTTTAGCAATCTAACAACTTTCATTCCTAAAGTTTCCCAAAAAATAATATACCTTATTAAGATTGAATTATTGTTATCAATCTGGTGTTTTGCCAAGTTTTGTCTCCACTACACAGATTGCTGGAACAACACAAGTGGATATTTCTATGAGGAGCTGTGCATACCTTTTAGTTTCAACACCTGAATTCTCAGAACTAAAGGCTAGGTCTCCTGTTATCATAGGCTCACACTCTGGTGTATTTTCTGCAGCCTCTTTCAGCCTGCTGAAGGAGAAATCTCGGTAGCCTTAACTTTTATTGAAAGCCAGAACTACTAGGTATAGAATTATCCTTGATTTAGTAGCAGAGCTTTTTTTACCTCCATAATAATATTGCCTTGTTCACATCCAAGGTTTTGCTGGAGCACAGTAAGAACCTTTTCAGGTCTGCTTCGCTGGAAGTAGAGACCTTTGGAGGAGGATCTATACTCTCCATGGCAACACTGATCCCTTGCATCGAAAACAGCCATGAAACAGAATTATCTTGGCTGCCCCCAGGGTACATCAGTTGAGTTCCTCTAAGCTCTGTAGCCCCAATCCAGGCAATAACTCCAATGCATAGGCCCAAGGAGGAACTTCTCTTTCCTAAGGAAGCCTTGGGACAGGCAGTTTTAGGGACTCCCTCTCTTGTAGTGTGTCAATTTCCATTTACTTTTGAAATTGCCAGCATAAATTTTTTTGACAATGGGTGGGTCCTATTGCCTTATGTTTCCACACCTTGTTTTAGTTAGGTCATGTGGTTTCAGTTTCTTAAAGAAAGAGGTTCAATGCCTTTTCCATAAAGAAAAGAAAACGCAATGGAATAGCAATATATATTACATCATTAAAACTAGTTCCATCCCCCCCCTCATTTTTTGTGTTATAAATTGTGCGATAAATTTGGATTGACACTTTAGAATTAAGCTCAAAGTGTCAAGCCTGGAACATATGCACAGATATCTGGGAACACATAAACATATAAAATGTCATCCTGTCTTGGAAAATTCAACTGAGTCTGAGTTTATTTCTCAGTCCCAATGTAAAGTTTGTAGGAGAAGAATGGGATAGTTGTTTTGTAAATTTATATACCTGACAATAAGTTAGAAGTATGAACATATGTGGGTATGTATGTGTATGCACATATGTGTGGGAGGGGGGGGGAAGGGTATTTCTTTTTCTTTGATTAGGATTTTTAACATAGCTTTAACAATTTTTCAGTCATATAGCTATGATGTCTGCAGTGAGGCAGTTTATAGTGATGTCTTGCATTGGGGCATCATGCCGCAGACATGTTGCATGATGTCCCACACAGTTACATTATCCTGACACCAGGCCGACCAGTCCTAACACCAACCTCTTAATGCTAAGCATCAAGCGAGGCAGCTGTTAGTACCATTTTTTAAAGTCTTTGGTATGACTCAGCTGGGGATCGAACCCATGACCTCCCACTTTCACGGCAGATGCTCTAACCTCTCGGCCACCAGAGTGGATGGGTATAAATGTTTGTGTATGTATATATGTGGGTATGTATCATGTATGTGTGTTTGTGTATGTGCATATGTGTATATGTAAGATGAACAACACATAATTTATCTTTCTCTAATGAGTACCGGTAGCTATAGTTAAAATTGTGTACAAAATCACTATGGCAACATCATGATATTATGAGTACTTAATGATATGTCTGGTGAGAATGTGACAACAATTTTGTTATCATGGAAATAACTTGTGAAGCTGAAAATGGTGGAAGCCCATCATGCCTGTATCTTCAGTTCTCAGAGACTCAATTGTTGTGTTCAATATGGTGGGATTTTCAACATTTGCAAAGTATTTCCATGCATTGCATTCATAAACCTTTCAAGACTTTGCTCATAAACTTGGTTAACACTGAAATGTTTCAGGTAGTTGCAAAATTTGGACTGAATCAATTATTTAGTATACCAGAAAAGGCCTTCACTAAGGTATCCAAATATGGCTTTTGTTTTAAATTGTATTTCTGCCCATTAATCACTGGTATCAGTCAAATGTTTCCTTTATCTGATGTTTCCTTTATCTGATGTTTCCTTTTTCAGATGATAATTTTTTGTATTTATTGCTGAACCTTTCATCATGTAATTTTGATCCTTACATATTTGTCAAGTAATTTAGACCCTTGCATATCTGTCAAGTAATTTAGACCCTTTCATATTTGTCAAGTGCTTTAACCCCATGCAGATCTGTTAAATAATTTAGACCCTTGCATATCTGTCAAGTAATTTAGACCCTTGCATATCTTTCAAGCAATTTCTGCCTTTACTTCATTTTATCAATGAAAACGAATTACATGTGCAGACATCAGTGACATGAAGGAAAAAAATAAAATCTGCTAATAACAATACCAAGCCCTACATTTTGTTGTACCAATTGTGAGAGCAAAAATGACTATATTTTCTAACATTAATTACATGGAAATTTGATCATGACTAAATGTATTCCTTTAAAATACTGCAGTGAAGACAAATTCTAATTACTGTGAATTCTTTTATTTTCATGAGTATAAATAATTTTTGGAGAGGCCCCAAGTAGGCAGAGTGGTCAAAAGCAATGTCCATTACAGATCACTGCCATCTCACCTCTGTCTGCATGGGTTCGAGTCTCGGATTTGCCCAATGTGGGTATGTGAGAATGCTTGCCAGTAGCAGAATATTGAAGAATAAGAATTTTAGACTACAAGTCTTTAATGAATGAGCATTGAGGAAGAATCAAAGAGTTTGATTGTCGAGTAAGAATCTAAGACTTTTACTTATAAAGCTGTACGAATTCTGGAGCTGTATTCATGGTTCAAATGTGGGCTATGAAATACACCTTATATAAAATACACCTTATATAAAATACACCTTATGTACCTTCAGTATTTGTGATAACAAGCATGTGACTGAATGGGAACTCCTGCCAATTGATCCACTTTCAATGGCAGCCATGGTGTGTTCTTTGGCAATGCACTTTATTTCAGGGCCCTGAGTTGCCAAGTGGTCGAAAGCGCTCACCATTACGGATTTCTGCCATCTCACCTCTGTCTGCATCAGTTCGAGTCTCAGATTCAGCCAATGTGGGTATGTGACAAAGCTTGCCAGTAGTTTCTTGTGAGTCATGCTTCTTTCCAGGGTTTTTCCCAGGTTCTTCCTTCACCATTAATACTGGTAGCCATGTATAGCCTGTTGTATGCTGAAAAATGGTGTTAAACCCTACAACAACAACTACAACAACAACAATCACTCAAGGGCCACATTAATTACTGTATATACTCACTTATGAGTACAACTGCCAAATGCATAGACCCAGATCTGTCATTGCATAATGTGCTGGCAGATCTGGGTCTGTGCAGTTTATTAAATGTAATCAGATGAATAAATGACCCTGATCTGCAGGTACTTTATGCAATGGCAAAGCAGTATTTTGTTGTTTGCAAATTAACTTGACTTTTAAGTGAGTATATATGGTAGTTTATTTGTGCTGCTGTGCCACAAACAAAGTCATTGTTCAGGAATGAAAACTATGCTTGATTGATTTTGCAGTAGATATTCACTGACATGGAACAGCATGCCTGCCAGTATTGGGTGATTCACACCTAATCTTATGTGATATAAAAAAGATAATGAGAGCAGAAATCAACTTAAAAGTTGAAAAGGTACATTATTGATTAGATGCATTAGATAATGAAATTGCATCTTCTTAATCAGAAAAGATATAGATTATAGTTCTGTAAAGTTTAATTTATCATTCCTCGAGTCAGGTTGCCATAGCAGCAGTCTAAATAAAGCCTTTCAGAATTTTATTCCAAATGAAATCAAGTGGTTCTCAGATTTTACTGTAGCCATTATGTGGCATTTTGACTTGATCGTTATTTCCATTCTTTGTGAATGATTTTACATGTTACCATAGAAAAAGAAAATACAAGGTAAAACAAACCAAATTCTAGAATTCATAAAGAGAGAACGTTTTGGTGCTCCTACTGTTTGTAAAGCTGACATCTTTTTGGGGTCATGTTCATCAAGATTCTGTCCATGCCAAATGAGTTGTTAGCAATATTCACACAAAATCTATTCAATGTAAAGAATGAAATTTGACTTGTAATATTTGTGTGCTCATGTAAATGGTTGGATCTTATTTCAAGCCATTATAACTGTTTTTCTTTTTATTAAACACATTTTTCAACTTAGTGGATATGGAACTGCCAGACAAAAATCGAGTTTGTACAATTAAACAAAAACCCCACTTTACGTAGACAACTGAACTCTCTAAAATACTTTTTGCAGACCTGCATAAACATTCAATTAAACAGTAAAATGATGTTATTGATTTTTTAATTGCACATGGGGATCTATGGCTTTTCTAGAGATTAAGTTTGCCTTCAGGAAATTACATCACCTTTTTTAACACCACATATACTTGCATTTGAGTCTGATCCAGTTGAAAATTGCGTAGACCCAGATCTGTCATTGCATAATCTGCTGGCAGATCTGTGTCTGTGCAGTTTGTTGGGAGTAATTTGTAGAACAAACAACCTAGATTATGATTTACATGCCTGATGCAATGACATATTAGGGTCAAGACTGTATGCTTTTGAACCTAACTTCTAAGTAAGTGTTTATGATAACTCAATAGCTCTGTCACTCACTAAAATGTTGCCCTCAATCCTGTAAACATCCTACTACCCCATCTGCTTCCAGCTATTGTACACAACTCCCTCAATATTGTACACAACTCCTTCCATATTGTACACAACTCCCTCCATATTGTACACAACTCCCTCCATAACTCAATAACTTCTGTACCTGCTTAATATGCGGGTCAGGCATGGATCCCATTGTTTAAAATATAATAAAATAAACCCTAATATGCCCCTTGTGAAATATTGTATTTTGAATAAGCAGTGAACCTTAAAGTTGAATGTCATGAGCTTAGAGATTTTATCACATTTAGACCAGGGGAGTATTTGGGGAAGAGTAATTTTGACCTTTATTCTTACATTTCTGCCATGTCAGTGGTGTTACTTCAAAGGGGCCAGTGCTCCAATTCAATGAAATTGACATGATTCTAGAATGGGTCTGAGAAAGAGACAGCTGAACTTCCGATCCATGTCAGGTAGTCATTCTTCAAAGGGAAAAGTTATATAACATACTTCAGATATTGTGACTGATAAAAGAAATGTTTGACTTAGGAAACATTTTTAGAAAACCGCTGCTTATAATTGGCCAAGTGAAATTAAGGCATACATCTAAAAACTGATGGGCATTTTAACGTCACAGCTTGGTCAAAATTCTTCAGTCAAGAAATTTCATGAGAGAGAGAAAAGTTGACTCTGAGGGAAGCCTAAGAAAGAATAGTGCTTTTCCTCATTAAACAAAGGGAGGGACCTGGTGTCTGTCTTGTGAAAAAGATAAGGTTTAGTTCTCGATGCGCAAGTTCGAAAGTTAAGGTATGCAATTTTAATTTCAGGTAAAATTCTAATTTTTTGGTTTGTTGTATGGAACTTATTGAGGTTCCATATGTATTGTTTATTCAATTTCATGGAAATGTGTTGATGCTAGGGTTGTCATGCAATTTATATTTTAATTTCAGAGTTATTAGTTCATTAGCAGAATTGATTGCATGTGATGCAAATGTTCATATGTCCAAGATTTATAGGGTTATATGAATAGATATTAAAATAATTTGCTTTGTCTGTTAATACGATAACGATTATCACGAGTTAATGATATCTATCTATTATATTTGCTTGTGTAATGTTTAAATATAATAGAAGTGAGTAAAGATCTGTGAATTTTATGCAATAGCAATTGAACATGTAGTAACTTATGGTACATTGTTGATAGAGAGGTCATGTTGTAATGTAGAGCAAAGGTAACTACCGTATGTAGGCTCTGTGCAGTGTTTGAATGGATTGTGTTGAGAGTAACATAAATGAAGCAATTTTATATAAATCTAGAAAGTGGTACATATAGCAATTAGGGTTAATTTTGTCGTTTATGGAAACAGTTTTCTACACGAGAGGTGACTCGACAGTCAAGAGACGGAGTCTGGAATAAAAGGGAAAATAAGGGAGAAATGGACGAGTGATGTCCAAAGGGGGATTGATGATTAAAGAGTAAAATCTAGGAAGTCCAAGAAGGACGAGGCAGTCAGAAAGGGAAGACTCGAGAAAATAGGAACAATGGAACACAGTCAAGAGGAAGGTGATGCAATCAGTTGTGGACATTGCGCTATTTTCATCACTCGTTATGATGCTGTAATAAATCCAAATTAGACATTGCTATTAAATCATGTTGATATCATTTAAGTTGAATTGAAATTACCACTATTAATTTGTTTGATAAAATTTGTTAAATTTGTTGTATTCTATTATTTCTTCCCAATAATCTTGCCAAGTTCTCTGTTGATATTCTATCTGTCACTCACACCAGGTCATAATATCGAGAAAGGTCATTTACGAGATAAAGTACCTAAATCCAATTACCTACCCATCTTACTATTAAGAGGGTGACTAATTTATACTCCTGTTTGTTGAACATGAAGAAATTTAAATCAAAATTAAATCATATATTTTTTTAAAATTTCTTCACAAACAAATAAGTACACCATAAATAACAATATTCAGGGAAATTTTAATCACTCCAAATGCTTCTATTGCCTACTGGGGGCTGCGTTTTAAAACATAATGCTAATTAAATAAAATTTTGGTTTTAGTTCCATCTTTTAGTTGATTTATCTGTAATCATCATAAAAGCAATGTATGGATTAAAATATAAAATATCTGAATCTACCATAACTGCAATGTCTGTGACCATTTACGTGAGAAACTAATTAAGTGCCAAATGTGTTTTCAGATCTAACTTGTGGAAAAATTTGTTGTAGTGTTGCACTGAATTATAAGCAGACATGCCTTTTTTGGTCACATTAATTATCACATTAATTATCAGATCAAATAAAGTGGAATGAAAGTAAAGCTTACAGACATGCAAATTTATATCTAAGAGCTAGACATCATGGTCATGTCAGATCAATTGATCACTTAAGCACTGTAAGTAATATAATTAATGTGTAAGTAATATAAGTAATGTGTACGTATATAATTAATGTGTAAGCAATATAACTAATGCATAAGTAATATAATTAATGTGTAAGTAATATTATTAATGTGTAAGTAATATTATTAATGTGTAAGTAATATAAGTAATGTGTAAGTATATAATTAATGTATAAGGAATATAATTAATGTGTAAGTAATATAATTAATGTGTAAGTATATAATTAATGTGTAAGTAATATAATTAATGTGTAAGTAATATAATTAAACTTTAATTAGCTACAAATGTGACCAAAAATAGCAGGGCATCCTCGTTCAATGAGTAAATATAAAGCTGTTTCATAAATACCATTCATTAAGGAGAAGAGAATTTCAATTAATTCTTAGTTAACTTAGAATTACTGAATTGGCACTCTGAGATTTCCTCAAGGAGAAGTTTTAACATTAGTTGCAATGAAATCACATTATTTTACTAATAAGACAATGCAAAAAAAGGAATCTTTTTAATGTGAATCAACAACAACAAAAAGCAGTGACACTAATTATATACAATGCTTTTGCATAATTAAATGTGATGGTTGTTGAAACTAGATGGAATAATGTTGATCTTTTCAGAGGTTGGGTAATTTGAAAATAAAGGTAATCTATACAGAAAAGTAAACAACATCATTATTAAAAGATTGTTATTGATAAATATTAACAGTGTGTTTATGGAAAGCATATTCAGCTACTAAAATGTCCTATTCCTCCAGACTTTCTGGATGTCCATCAGGGATGGCATTGCTTTTTTTCTTAGTAACTTCCTCCAGACTTTCTGGATGTCCATCAGGGATGGCATTGCCTTTTTTCTTAGTAACTTCCTCCAGACTTTCTGGATGTCCATCAGGAATGGCATTACCTTTTTTCTTAGTAACTTCCTTCAGACTTTCTGGATGTCCATCAGTTATGGTATTGCCTGATTTTGAGTAACTTCTTTATAGTATGGCCCGTGTGTTTGGACCTTGTTGAGCACATGCTATTGAGGGAGAGGTGTAGTTACTTTAGAAATGGGCTTGTGAAGGAAAGAAGGAAAATAAGTGTATATACTGGATTTTAGGGTTTAGTGTTAATGCATGTCTTGGTACTGCTATATTGGTGACTTTTTGGCAATATCAACACATTTGTTGGGTGAATCATCATCCTGTGAAAATGTGAGTTAAGATTTTACAAGGTTAAACCAATGCACAGGATCTGGATTGGTATCAAACCTGCAATATCTGGATTAGCAGTCTGAAGCTCTTCCAGCTGAGCTAGTGTGACATTTTGTAATGATAAGAATAGCCATACATGTATCATACATATATACTTACTGAATACATATAAAGTGGTAATTGTGGATTGTTTGATGTATACTTACTGAATACAAAAATAAAACAAGAATAATATATATTACTTTATTATTATTATTATTATTATTATTATTATTATTATTATTATTATTATTATTATTATTATTATTATTGATGTTGTTATTGTTATTATTGTTGTTGCTGTTATTATTATTATTATTATTATTATTATTGTTGTTGTTGTTGTTATTGTTATTATTATTATTGCTATTATTATTATTATTATTATTATTATTATTATTATTATAATTATTATTATTATTATTATTATTATTATTATTATTATTATTATTATTATTATTATTATTATTATTATTATTCAAGTCTCTGAAAGAAAATACACATGTCACACATTTGGTTGATCAGTATAACTAATATTGTACAATTTAGTAGTCAAAAGTTATACAGGCCCCTCCCTGACTGTCAATATTCAGTGGTCCCCCAAGTTCAATTACAGGCCCCTGACTGTCAATATTCACTGGTCCCCCAAGTTCAATTAGATGATCTTGTAAGAATTACCATGTCTGGAATTGTAATGGGGTTGTATTTTCTTTTTTCATCTATTCCATAACAACATTATATCTCTGCATCTGGAGTCAAAACCAAATAAACAAGTTGCTGCTATACTGAATGACTCTTGCTACTACAACTACTACTACTACTACAACTACTACTACTAGATTATACAACAACAACAACTACTACTACAACAACTATACTACTACTACTACTACAACTACTATTACTACTACTACTACTGCAGCTGCATCTACCACTACTGCATCATGGCTTTCCCTATCAGCAAGAAGCCTGGTGATTTACCTGTATGTGATTTACCTGTATGTGATTTACCTGGCTACTATGACTTTACACCTGATTCCCTTAAAACACAAGTTGTATCCATGTTGAGGGAGGGTCCTCCAAACCCCATGCCTACTTTGGCAACTCACCCTCCACCCAATGGCATAGCTAGGGGGGTGCAGGTAACGTTCCCTCTAAGTGAATGGTAGATGTGCACACAATGCTCACTGCATTGTGCAAGCATTATGGAGACGAGCAAACTTTAATGTTGGATTGAGAATTCAGCTGCATGGGGTTGTCTGAGCAGCTGCATATGCATGTACATGCAGCTTAGAGGGAATGTTGGGTGCAGGGGGTGCAAGTTGCACTGGGCACCATCTTTGGGGGGTGCCAGAAGAAGAGGATTCGAGGATTCAGTGTATACTTTTACAAAGTGTGCTTCAGAAGAAACAACTAAGTAAACAACTAAGTCCATGCCAGGATGTCTGGATGATTGAGACTTACTCTGGTTCAGACTGAATCTGGGTCATGCGTACTTATCCAGTCACCTCGAGCATCAAATACTCTCCGGGGAGGGGCGGGGCCAAAAATATGACCCTTGCACCTGGTGCCGAACACCCTCGTTATGCCACTGCCTCCAGCTTTACATCTAATGAAAGGCCCTGTGGATAAAACTACAAACACTGCTTCTACTGCAGTGCACAACTACTACTACTACTACTTCTACAATGCACAACTTCTGCTTTACTACTACACTGTGTAAACTCAAATCTTATCCCTCAATCATGCAGACATTTATTCTGATAATCCAACTGATATCTCCAATATTTTTAATGATATTTTTATTCAAATTGCTGGGAAAAAAATCCAAACCTTCATCTGATCATCTGAAACTCAAACAGTTTTGTCAAAAAAAAGACTCCTTTGCATTTTAAAGTTTGAAATTCTTGAACTGAATTAGAACTTTTGTTGAATTCAAACAATGGATGACTGTAATGCTAGAGGACTTATTATATGATTGGACTACTATTATTAAAGGTCATACAACTGCTATGGTCATTAAGGTCAATAAGGTCATTATTAAAGGTCATACAGCTGCTATGGTCATTAAGGTCAATAAGGTCATTATTGAAGGTCATACAGCTGCTATGGCAGAGAATATAGCTTTCATTTGCAATGAAAGTATTCGATCGAATAAATTTCCACAGACATGAAAAACTGCTAATGTAATACCATTGCATAATGCTACAGCAAAACATAATGTAAATAACTATACCCCCATTTCTAATTCCTTCCCTGTCTCCAAATTACTACAAAAACATGTACATGATTCTTTTCTCAACTATTTGAATACTTACAATCTTGTTCATGATAATCAGTCTGGTTTTCAACACAATCACTAAACGGCACTTATACCTATGACTGATAAATGACTGCATTAGAACAAGAATTTTTATTTTTGTAAAGATTTTGATCTTGTAGACTTAAAAAGCTGAAAATCTATCACTTCATTGAAACTCCATAAATTGGTTTACGTTTTATATGATAGAGTGCAAAAAGTAAATATAATTATCAACTTTTTTAATATTTAATAAAGGAGTACCACAGGGTTTAATCCTGAGACCTCTGTTATTCATTCTATTTATCAGCATCTTACCTCTTAAGATAGAAAATCAAATTTCTTCCACTGACCTTATTGCTGATACAGGCTGTCATAGGTAAAACCAAAACTGTACTTGAAAATATTTTTACAAGATGCTCTCAACAGACTTAAAGTTTCATGCAAGGAAAACATAGATAAAGAAGAAACAGAAAGCCCAACCAGTTACAACAAAACAAAAATGGGCAAGGCTAGATAGCGACAAACTGCAGGTTCTTATTGACCATGTGAGCCTTTCTACGACCTCTCATTGCACAATTCTTTGTGATTTCATACTGTAGATAACAATCATACTTGGTCTGTTCCCATTAAACATTTTTCAAATAAGGATAATTGTTATCTTTGGCTATGTTTGAGGAAAATAAAACATATATATTCTGTTTTGGTATACCTTTGTCATCTTTAATTAAAGCTATATTCAGCCATACCTGAACTATTGTAATGTATTTTGAGGTAATACCTCTAATTCAAACACAGCAAAACTTTTAAGACTCCAAAAAGGGCATCCCATTTAATTCTAGATTAAATACAGTATAGACAATAGAAGAAAACAATAATTGAAAGAATATTTCTTAGAAAGGCATATTTATGTACCTGGTGTCCAGTAAAGCTATTTACCTAAGCAATACCTTTCACCAAAGAGATGCTTATAATTTAAGGTCCATTAGAAGTGAAAATTACATTATACCAAAGCCAAAGAAGGAATTGTTGAAAATGGGTTTTCAGTATATTGGTCTACTGGTATGGAACAACATTTCCAGGGCAAGCTCCTAACATTTCTTGTTTTCATTTTCTCAAATGGATGAAAACTTAAGACAACTGAACAGTTCTTGTACAATAAATACTGCCTGCGTTTTTTGTACTTTTTGCATCATTTTCAGTTTAAGTTTTTATTACAGGGTGATATTTTATATTTTATGTATGTTTATGTTTTCATGGATTCTTGTGCATATGTTCCAGGCTTGATACTTTGATTTGTAAAATCACTTTATTGTTTAGTGCCTTTCTTTTTTTGTGGAGGGTGCTCTCTCCCGGTTGATCTTCACAGACCATTTGGGGAGACCCTACTACCCTAACTTTTGTTTCTCATTGAGGTATGTTTGCTGAACTTTTGTTGACATTTTTTTAAATTTGTGATTCATGTAATTTGTGATTTTTTTAAAATTATTTTGTTTTAATTTAATTTTTTTTAATATTATATTTTATTTATTTCCATATGTATATATTAATATGAATAGTCTTTGTATTCATTTATGCATTCGTAATAGGCTAGCATTTGTGTTTCCATCATCAACTCCTCTTCATGTCTTTTTAGTCTTCTTTTCTCTTTCCTTCTTTTCTTTCCTTCCCAATCAAAAATCTCTTCCAATGATATTTGACAAAATCGGACACAAATTATCCATAATTGCCTATTATATGCTAGCATAATTGCCTATCAGATTATTTCATTTAATGTCAATTCACCATCATATGCCAATTTTTATTAAGCATTGAAAAACTTTAAAACCCCTCGAAAACTTACAATAAAATAAGATAGAAACATTATGGCATGAAGGGCTTTCAAAATTTGTTGTTGTTGTTGTTGTTGTTGTTGTTGTTGTTGTTGTAGGGTTTAATGCCATTTTTCAGCACAAGATAAGCTATATGGCAGCCAGTATTAATGGTGGAGGAAGAACCTGGGCCCCCCCCCCCCCTTTGGAATGAACCAAAGACCCACGAGAAGCTAATGGCGCTTCAAATTTGTAAAATGTTGGCCTATCCATCATCAAATGTTGCTGCCACCTTTAACCAGCTTCCTTGTCTTTGCATAAAGGGCTTTTAAATGAAGCTGATTTATTATTAATGTTGGTTGTCATTACAGTAAATATAAAAGACTTTAAATGATTTTATTTAAGAAAAAGCCCAAGACAATTGGATCGATAGCATCATGACATAAGATGATTTTAAGTTTGTACTAGTATGGCTGTCTTTAGAAAAAAATAACTTCATAATATGGCATAATATTTCAGTATTATTAGACAATGTATTCAAATGTTGGATTTAGATACCACAACATTGAAACAATTTTTTTCTTCATTACATATATACATTAATATGTACATTCCATGATCCACAGCATGGGAAGAAATTTATACAGGAATCCCTCTGACCCAAGTGTTTTGGCCATATGAGTTTTCATTTAGCTATTGTCAGACAGATGAGTGATCTAAGGCTGCCTTGAGTCTCTTGCTATCATTTTTTAAAGTCTGTTTGGGGGATTCTGATATCTTTTTACACAAATGTAAATGTTGATTTGACACACACACACACACACACACACACACACACACACACACACACACACACACACACACACACACACACACACACACACACACACACACACACACACACACACACACACACACACACACACACACACACACACACACGTTACCATCCTAGCCTGTTTTATTTGCCCTGATGCTATAATATTTTCTCATCTACACCCATAAAAAACCCTGGTATTGAACATGCGCATTTTTTCACCTCTGAACTAGTAACTTTAGCAATAAGTGTTATGATCAACCTGATTACCAGAAAGGGTAGTTAAAAGCATCTAGTACTGTCCATTCGACCCTTCTTGCTTGTTGACTACCAGAACCAGACAAATTTATTTGCCAGGTCTCACAATAATTGTGTCATAGTCTACAATAGTTATTCAGTAACTCCATTAGTACCCAAATCAGCTGCATTACATTTCACTCCTTCCTGAAGTGCTGTTTTTAGCTGGATTGAGACGCTATCATTGATCTACATGTGTTCCATTGAGACAGTGGCAAGACAGGCAGATTTGATGTATGGAATTATTTGATATCAAAACCACTATAAATTACACCCCCTTGGCTTTAGTAAAGTCAAATGTGAATTTAATGTGTTATATTCCATTTATGTAAAGTCAAGACAGGAAAAGGGGATTACAACCAAATTTGAAACTTTATCTTATTGCACACAAGGGAGTGTTAAGTTGAATTACAGTCAATGAAGACATTCCATTTCATTTCGAAGAGAATGCTTCCTAATGTGTGTATCAACATGTGTGTATCAACATGATACAACATTCCCTTGATGTAACACTTCTCATAGGAAGTAACATGCATTATAATGAGCAGCATTATTCTGAGGTATATTACCAAATAATGTTTGTATTGTGTGATACATTGCTCCCTTGTTAGAATGCTTTTCATGGAAGTCACATAAGTGATATACATTATAATGAGATTCATGTGATACTGATGTATATGCCAAATGCCAAAAAATCCCTCAAAGCAATATGAATTCTGATAAGTTATTTAATCGTCATGAATTAAAATTGATACAATCTTAAGAATCACTTAATTGAATTAAAGTCAGTGAAGTTGAATGAATTACTATTTTTATTCTAATTTAGGCACCCTTTTTTATACTATTTTAAATTTTGTAGTACCTGTGTTGTGTAGATTTTAACTGACTAAAACATTGGCTCCTAACATAACACTACTTGGTTTTTAATGATGTGAAGAAAAAAATTACTGATGGGAATTGATTATAATTTTTTTTACTTTGGTCATCAGCTTATTTTTCCTATTTTTCCTATACATTATATTCAAAAGAGTGCCATCTGTATTTCCCATCACCAGTTGAAAACAATGCCATCTGTATTTTTTATCACAAATTGAAAACAATGCCATCCATATTTCAGATTAACCATTCTTAATGATGTCATCTATATTTAACATTAACAGTTCAAAACAATGCCATGCTGATTTCCAGTCACCAGTTCAAAAGACTGCCATCCATATTTCCCATCACCAGTTGAAAGCAAAGCCATCCATATTTCCCATTACCACTGCAAAACATTGTCATGCCAGTTTCCAATCACTAGTTCAAAACAATGACATCTAAGTTTCCTGTCACCAGTTCAAAACAATGACATACAATTTTCCAGTTGCCTGGCAATGAAAACAAAGCTATCCAAATGTCCTTCACCAATTCAAAACAATATCATTCAAGTTTCCAGCCACCAGTTCAAAACAATGCCATGTGAGTTTCCAGTCACTGGTTCAAAACAATGCCATTCAAAGTTTGCAGTCACCAGTTCAAAACAAACAATGCCATGCGAGTTTCCAGTCGCTGGTTCAAAATTTTGCAGTCAGCAGTTCAAAACAAACAATGCCATGTAAGTTTCTAATCACTATAATACCTATTCCACTATTTGTTGAATAACTTTGGGCAATGGATTATCTCCCCCTTATTAGAAGGGCAATTATGATCCATGTATTCCTAACTGAAATGTCATACATGGTATCTATCAGTCACTTCACGATGTTAACTATTTTGATTGCAACCATATTGCCACAATGTATAGCCTGTCTAGTGTTGAAAAATGGTGTTAAACCCACAAGCATAAGAAGAGGAAGCAGTTGTTATTTGATTTCTGGTTAGACTAATTAATATTTATGACACAGGATATAATTTTCTACTTGCATCCTTGGTACCCAAGAAGGTATCAAAGAATTCACTTTAATATTTGTATTTAAGTACATTTAAATAAAAAATAAAATGAATATAAAATAAAATGACTATAAACTCCCTATGTATATCATGTTTTGCAAGTTTTAAATGAAATATTAGCATTTCCAGATTTCTTTTCTTCTGGTAATACATTTGATGATGATGAACTGTGCAGTGGTTTATAAATTTCAACTTTTTTTTTTAAATATCACTCATAAAATGTTGTGTTCTTGAATTTCCTTTACAAAAGTATATCATATAGTTCAAAAGAATTTTTGCTGTCAGAAATATTGGTAAAGGAATTTGTGGTATTGTGTAATTCATGGTACATGTATACACAATTTTCATCTGTTTTGGCTTTTTCCTATATATAACACATTTTGATGGGAAAATTATTGTTTGCTTAAAAAAAAGAGATAAGAGGAGAAAAGCTTACTAAATTATCCTTTTAATGCAGATTTGAAATAGATACTTGTACACATTTTAGACATTTTTTTTTTTGTTACTTAACTGTAAAATTAGTAGACCCAAGTTCAGATGGAATGGAACCAACTTTACCATGAATTAGAATAAATATTCTCAGTAGCAACATAAGAAATATTTAGCCAGCTAAGTGGTTATGATTATGCCCTCGTTATGGTGGTATATTGATAGGGTTTATATTGAGGAACATTTGCTGTTTATGATACCTACATCAGACAGACACATATGCATGGTTGTTTATTCAGGGAAACCATTGTTATTCATGATCATACCCAAATTATAAGATATAACACGGTGTATCAAGGGTGGGTGTTTATTTTGAGGAAATGCAGATTACACCCATATTAAAAAATGGACAGTGATATTTTGGGTTTTCAAGTGAGGATCCATTGTTATTTTAGATTAAACCCACAACATAAGATGGAAATTGGTCTATTGGGGTTTTTATGTGAGAAACCAGATTATAATATAGTGGTATATGGAGGGAAGGTATGGTGAGAAACCAGTGTTGTTCATCATACCCACATTATAGGACTGTAATATAGAGGGGTTTTATGGGGAGGAAATATTGTTCTTTTAAAGAATGGGATCTATGATTGTAGTAAGTATGCTTTAACTGTTTTAATATCAGCCCTTCTATAATGATTTTGGATTGACATCATTTTGTACCTGAATGGTAAACGTTATTATGAAACCAATAATAATAAATATTTTGGATAACCTTTTAAAGTGGCACTAAAGAAAATTAAAAAATGTGGAAGGAAATGGTAATTAATTATCTTGATGCTAATAACTATTTTATTACTTGATTTTGCTAATAATATTGTATATTAATTGTTTATTATGTAAAGTGTGGTCAATAATTGCCATTTGAATATGTAATACTCCCTCACTATGTTACTGTTCAAGGGAGATAAAAAAAATGGAGTTCATTATAGTGAAGTCACCTAATATTGAGATAATGTATGCACAATATTATTAAATAATGAAATGGGATCTATGTTAATACCTATCTAACTGTTTTACACTGAGACACCTTATATTTAGGGAGTACCACACAAATTAAAAAATGCTTCTCAGAAATGAGTATGAAACAATGTAAATACACAAATAAGGGTCTTTAGCATTCAATTATCAAGAAATTATTACATTTCTCTCTTGTTCATCAAAATTGTTTAATTTCAACTCAGAGTTGCCACACAAGCTTTGCCCTAATAGTTCTAAGTATACAGACACAAATTTTGAGACTTCTTGCAAAGGGGGACCTAAGATTATTATTGATATTTCTACCATATTTGTTGTCATGCCTAGTATAACTTTAAAAAAAAAGCTAGGGCATGTTTCTAGACAACCAGAATGTTTTAAAATAAATCAGAGAGTGAAGTCAAAGGCTTTTTGCAGTCTACAGTGAAGTGAATTAGGGTAAAGTCTCTAAGTATATATAGTATAATGAATCAGTGTAGTCTCTAAGTACATATAGTATAATGAATCAGGGTGTAGTCTCTAAGTACATATAGTATAATGAATCAGGGTGAAGATGCTAGTAACATACAGTAAAGTAAATCAGGGTGAAGTCTCTAACAATAAGTGATTCAGAGTGAAGTCTCCAGGTACATATTGCAATGTGAATCATGCTAAAGTCTCTAGTTACATATAACTAAGTGAATCAGTGTAGTCTCTGGGTACATATAACTAAGTGAATCAGTGTAGTCTCTGGGTACATATAACTAAGTGAATCAGTGTAGTCTCTGGGTACATATAACTAAGTGAATCGGTGTAGTCTCTAGGTACATATAGTAAAGTAAAATCAGGGTGAATTCTCTAGTAATATACATTATGAGAATAAGAGGGATGGTCACTCTTTTGCATGTGTGTGTGTGTGTGTATGTGTTTGTGTGTGTGTTTGTGTGTGTGTGTGTGTGTATGTGTTTGTGTGTGTGTATGTGTTTGTGTGTGTGTTTGTGTGTGTGTATGTGTTTGTGTGTGTGTTTGTGTGTGTGTGTATGTGTTTGTGTGTGTGTTTTTGTGTGTGTGTGTGTGTGTGTGTGTGTGTGTGTGATTTGGGTTTTTAATGTAGTTTTAACAGTTTTTTTAGTCATATCACTTCAATGTCTGCAGAGTGTCAGTTTATAGTGATGTCTAGCACTGGGTTTCATGCTACAAACATGTAACATCATGTCCCATCCATTCACATTATCCTCACACCAGTCGGAAAGGTTCTAACACTAACCTCTACATGCTGAGTGCACTAACCTCTACATGTTGAGTACACTAACCTCTACATGCTGAGTACATTAACCTCTACATGCTGAGTACACTAACCTCTACATGCTGAGTGCACTAACCTCAACATGCTGAGTGCACTAACCTCTACATGCTGAGTACACTAACCTCTACATGCTGAGTACACTAACCTCTACATGCTGAGTACACTAACCTCTACATGCTGAGTGCAGTAACCTCTACATGCTGAGTACACTAACCTCTACATGCTGAGTGCACTAACCTCTACATGCTGAGTACACTAACCTCTACATGCTGAGTACACTAACCTCTACATGCTGAGTAAACTAACCTCTACATGCTGAGTACACTAACCTCTACATGCTGAGTGCCAAGCCATATTTATAAGCACCATATTTATAAGCCTTTGGTATGCCTCAGCTGGGGTTTGATCTTGTTTTGAAATCAGGAGATGGGCTAATATTTGAGATCAGGACATGGACTAATATTTGAGATCAGGAGATGGATGAATATTTGAGATCAGGAGATGGACTAATTTGTTAGATCAGGAGATGGGCTAATTTTTTAGATCTGTAGATGGGCTAATATTTGAAATCAGAAGATGGGATAATTTTTTAGATCAGGACATGGGCTAATATTTGAGATCAGGAGATGGGCTAATATTTGAAATCAGGAGATAGACTAATATTTGAGATCAGGGGATGAGCTAATATTTGAAATCAGGAGATGGGCTAATATTTGAGATCAGAAGATGGGCTAATTTTTTAGATCAGGAGATGGGCTAATATTTGAAATCAGGAGATTGGCTAATATTTGAAATCAAGAGATGGGCTAATATTTGAAATCAGGAGATGGGCTAATATTTGAAATCAGGAGATAGGCTAATATTTGAGATCAGGAGATGGGCTAATATTTGAAATCAGGAGATAGGCTAATATTTGAGATCAAGAGATGGGCAAGAATTTGAGTATTCTGCATTGTTTTATGGCTTGAGACATACATAAGGTGAACATATAGCATGGGATATTACAGACAGCAACACTTGGTTTTTAAAGACTATAAAAACCAATGTTGCATGTCAATTCCTACTTGAAAATGTTGTTATTTTCAGCACTATCTTGGTGGAGGCATAATTGAAAGAGATAGGCAGTAAATGGATTTTCTATGTAAATGGGAGTTTTATGAACTGCTTGTCAATTGACTGATTTTCCTTCAGCGAGGAATTGGTGAGGCAGCAATGACTTTCAGTCATAAATAAATTACTTTGGAGTCTTAGAACTCAGTTGTTCAAAGTTCTTAAACAGGAATTAGTTTTCATAGGAACAAAATTCCACATTTTGGTAGACTGCATAGCTCCAAAGAAATCATGATGAATCCCTAAACTCTGAAGTTGTTAAGGTTCATAGAAATATTAATTATTGGAGTCAGGGAATGCAAAAAGATAGTGTGTTTTTAAAGTTATGAAATAAAATCATTAAAAAAATAAACAATGGAGTCTTGGAATGCAAAGAGTTTTTTTAAGTTATGAAATAAAAAGTAAAATCTTGACTGCCTTATAATGTTCCAGCATAGATTAGGGTTACTCAGGAACAAGCATTTCTTTTTAAGACAATTTTGAATTTTAGGATTTTAACATGCCAAGTGTTCATTCAGGTATTAGATATTGGGGCATAACATTTAATGTGTTGAAATGCTCAAATGAAAAATGGCAAAAAATATGTTATTAGTAGTTATCTAATTCTAATAAAGTGCTGTGCCTTAGGACTCCCCCTCCCCCAGTAGCTGATTGTATACCCTTTTGATGACAAGTCTGGCATGCCAAACAACTGAGTTGCTGTAGCACCTAGCACAGTGGAACATTGGTATTTCTTAACCAGCGGCAAAATATTTTATCAGTTGAAGTGTTCAAGTAAAGCTTTTTATGATTACAGTTACAATTTTATGTTTAAAATTTATCATGAAAACTGACAATATGATAGATTGGTACATCAAATATGGTTTCTCAATGTCAAAAACAATTTATAAGACAAGAAACCAGTCTATGACACGTATATTAGTGAAAATTGTGGCAGAGATGAATTTAATTAAATGCAGATAATGTGTGTGTGTGTGAGTGCGTGTGTGATTTGGATTTTTAACATAGGTTTAACAATGTTTCAATCATACTGCTATGATGTCTGCAGTGAGGCAGTTTATAGTGATGTCTAGCACTGGGGCATCATGCCGCAGACATGTAGCACGATGTCCCACCCAGTCACATTATCCTGACACCAGGCCGACCAGTCCTAACACTAACCTTTTAATGCTGAGCACCAAGTGAGCAGCTGTTAGTACCATTTTTATAAGTCTTTGATGTGATACAGGTGGGGATCAAACCCACAACCTCCTGCATCTGAGGTGGATGTTCTAACCACTAAGCTATTAGAGTGGTCAAAAAATTTGTGTAGATTGGCTTGGCATTGAATGGCACAGTGACACAAATAGGTAATTTAGTGACAGCTAAAATAAATGAATGTTCCCTGTCCAGTGACTCACCTTGATGTAAACCACTGCAGCTTCTAAATTTATGAGGAAAATTAATCTGATTTCATTTGACCTCATTGATGGATTCACTAAGATTTGACCTTTTGACTTCCTGGATGGATTCACTAAGATTTGACCTTTTGACCTCATGGATGGATTCACTAAGATTGATATTTTGACCTAATGGATGGTGTCACTAAGCTTGTCATGGAAGTTTGTTAATTTTGTGTTTTAATTTTATAAAAGTAATGTCCACTTTAAACAGGTTGAAATAGAAGCTAAAATTCCAAGAAATAGAAGGTAGGATTCTAAGAAATAGAAGATAGGATTCCAAGAAATAGAAGCTAGTATTCCAAGAAATGAAAGCTAGGCATGCTCAATGGTTGGCAGTATCTGAAGGCTAAAGAAATTGTTCATTTGTTGAAATCAGAATATTCTGGATTTGCAGTAAACATGTTTTAAAATGTGTGTGTGGACATGAACATACAGCAAGAAGGAAATTGATCATTAAGTTTGATTTGATCAGGTTTCAGTGAAACCCAGTCAGAATTGAGAGAGAGGGTATGATTATAATTTAGATCCCAATTATAACTTCTAACTAGCAAGCAATATAGGAAGATTGCTGAGCAATATAGGGTTACTCCAAGGAAGCAACTCCAGATTCTAAGGAAAGACTAAGCTTTGTAAAGATCAGTAAGTTATTTGCTTGAATTTGCAGAATATTATGGCATTGTAATTGCAATTGTTTATAGTATATATAATTTATTACTAGGCTCATTTAGTAGGTGGAATTCCCTTTGTAGTGTTTCAGTGACAAATGTATTTAAGAAATGGGCTTGAGTAGAGAATTATGTAGATTGTTAACTTGTGTTCAGAATTAAATTTGGTATTTGCTATTAGGTTACTTTGTAGTAAACTTGTGCATTTATTCATGTGATATGTTAGAATTTACACATGCTTGAATTGTGAATATGGAAATTGGTTGAAGTAAGATTAGTTAATATAGATGTATGGATATATCAGAGCATGGATATTTGAATATTTGTGTACTTTTTATGAATTGTAATGTAAAAAATGTTTGAATATTTCAATGTGAATGAATGTATGACCAAAGCAATTTAATAGCCATCATCTGATGATAGGCTTGGTGTAATGGAAGATGAGAGGACTAAGGAAAATATTGTATTGTCCTTGTGTTTTCACAGGAAGTTTTGGGGGAAACTCCATCCTCAGTCTTAATAACAGTCATGACAAAAGTCAGGTAGGCAGAAACTCTATCA